>LPNX010533935.1:280845-321787 GCA_001517045.1 Pseudotsuga menziesii | reverse complement strand
TCAACCATTTTTGAAACGGGGGTAAAAATAGCTACTAAAATTAGGAGAGAGAAAAACGAGAACTGTGTCGAGTTCTCGTTTCATAGTATAAGTGGTTTGCTTTGTTTATGGAATCCACGACGAAACCAGACACACGTATCTTTAACATTTTTCTTAAATAATGTTTGCAAAATTCAAGAATCTTGTACACTTTGTAGCTTTGTTCAATTCTTCCACACATTACATTTCCGTTTGTCAACACCTATCCGTATAAAATTTAAAATAAAATTGATTGATTTAATTCTTTATATTTATTTTTAAAGATTGAGATAAAACTAAAAAATGCAAAATAAAATCCAATTAAATTATAAAAAAATAAAAATAAAGTCATGGATTAGATTTTTAATTCTAGTTTTAAGAAGATAAGGCTAAAACTTCAATCCAACCTAATAGATAAAGATGAAATTATATAGAAAATTGAATATAAGATTTATCAATTAAATTGTATTTTTAAGGAAGAAATATGATTAAGAAAGTAAGTTAATAAATATAGAGATAAATTATTGTTGGAAAATGTTATTTTGTAAAATATTATTACTTCTAAGTTTAAAAAGAAAATGTGGGACAAAAATGATTTAGAGTTTAAAAGGAAGTTAAGTTATTACAAGGAAGTCATTAACTATAATTTAGAAGACCAAAAGTATGTCTTTATTTTAACTAACTCAAATAAGAAACTAATTTAACCAAAATAAAAGAAATCTCTTATAAGCTTTTATAGTGTAAGCTTCTTCCTAAGCTTTTTGAGCATAGAAATGAAATTTTACAGCAAACTAGGTATTTATTTATTTATTTTAAATTTAATATATTAAAATTGGTCTTAATAGACCTTAACCATTATCATCATCATATACCTATTAGTCAATCAATAATTTTGAGCATATTATAAATTTGTATTAATAATATTATATAGAAGAGATAAAATTAAAAAAATAATTTAACATAGACAACGTGACACTTTTTATCCTTATTTATCCTCAATCTCAACATGTTATTTTTTATCACACCAATAGGTGTTTAGATATTTACACGGACATGTATATTTATTTTAGAATTTGGGGTGGACTAAGGCCTATGCTTTTACAAGATTGCACGAGGATGAGACAAGTGTACTGTCTAGATTGATTATATGGCAATAATTTGAATTTCAAAATAAACAATTGCGAAAAAAATAGACTAGCACACCCACATAGTTTGTGACTAGATCAATCCATAGGAATCAAATCGTTAAGAGATAGTTATGGAATGAAAGCCACTTTGAATTTTTTTTTATTTGTCGTATTCTTTTAGTTAAACACGTTTAATTGTGAGTAATGCATGCCTAGCTACATGTTATCACCGACATTCTTCATGTTAACCATTTATCAACTATGAGTTATTTTTTATATTCTTTTTTCTCTTTATCTCACATTGTTCTAGTTATATGCCATGGACTGTTGGTTATCCATTCATTAGCTACGAGTTATCCATGCATTGCTACCAGTTATCCATTCATCAACTAGCTACCTGTTATTTTTTATATTCATTTTTTTTATAATTGTTTATTTCTAATTTTGAACGACCACTATATAATCATCCTTGTTTGTACACTTGTCTCATCCTAGTTTGTAGATTAAAAAGCATAGGTCTTAGTCCACCCCAAATCTCAAATAAAAATGTATACTGACTTAAATATAGAAAGTAATTCACAATTGATGAATTGATAAATGGATAACTCATAGCTGATGAATGGATAAAAAAAATTGATGGTTGATAAATGGATAACTCATAGCTAATGCATGAATAC
Organism: Pseudotsuga menziesii; assembly: GCA_001517045.1. Classification (NCBI taxonomy): domain Eukaryota; kingdom Viridiplantae; phylum Streptophyta; class Pinopsida; order Pinales; family Pinaceae; genus Pseudotsuga; species Pseudotsuga menziesii. The sequence continues at coordinate 319,965 of LPNX010533935.1, read as the reverse complement.
ACCAATCACAAATTAACTTGCAGTCTATTGGTGTTCACCAACCCCAAATTAGATGTTTGTGCTAGTATCTTATATTTTCATTTCATGGTCAGGGTATCTTGTTATTCTTAAATGCATCTTAATTAAGATTTAAATATGCTTTAATTAAGAATTCATTATTTAATTATTTATAAATCTACAATTCACTAAATTTTAATTTTTTTTATTTATTAAATAATATTTTTTTTATATTTTTTCTTAGTTTTTTTATTAAATAATATTTATTTTTTTAATAAAAAAACTTTAAATTGAAAAAATATTGTAAAATTTTATTTTTTATTAAAAATTTAACCAAATCTCATAAAGTAGTGATAACTTTAAATCATAATTAGAAATGATAATTATTATCTACCCTTCTTATAATTTATTTCTTTTTTTTTAAATTAAATATATCAAAGTTGATCTTAATAGACCTTAACCATATACTTTAAATCATAATTAGAAATGATAATTATTATCTACCCTTCTTATAATTATTATTTATCTACTCTTCTTATAATTATTTTTATTTCCCTTTCTTATAATTATAATAATTATTATCTACCCTTCTTATAATTTATTTCTTTTTTTAAAATTTAATATATCAAAGTTGATCTTAATAGACCTTAACCATTATCATCATCATATACCTATTAGTCAATCAATAATTTTGAGCAAAGTATAAATTTGTATTAATAATATTATATAGAAGAGATAAAATTAAAAAAATAATTTAACATAGACAACATGATACTTTTTATTCTTATTTATCCTCAATTTCAACATGTTATTTTTTTATCACACCAATAGGTGTTTAGATATTTATGGGACATGCGTATTTATTTTAGAATTTGGGGTGGACTAAGGCCTATGCTTTTACAAGATTGCACTAGGATGAGACAAGTGTACTCTCTAGATTGATTATATGGCAGTAATTTGAAATTCAAAATAAACAATTAAAAAACAAATAGATCAGTCCATAGGAATCAAATGGTTAAGAGATAGTTATGGAATGAAAGCCACTTTGGATTTTTTTTTATTCCTGGTATTTTTTTAGTTAAACAGGTTTAATTGTGAGTAATACATGTTTAGCTACATGTTATCACCGTCATTCTTCATGTTATCCATTTATCAACTATGAGTTATTATATATATATTTGTCATTATCTCACATTGTTCTAGGTATATGCCATGGAAAACAAATAGATCAGTCCATAGGAATCAAATGGTTAAGAGATAGTTATGGAATGAAAGCCACTTTGGATTTTTTTTTATTCCTGGTATTCTTTTAGTTAAACAGGTTTAATTGTGAGTAATACATGTTTAGCTACATGTTATTACAGTCATTCTTCATGTTATCCATTTATCAACTATGAGTTATTTTTTATATATATATTTTTTGTCTTTATCTCACATTGTTTTAGGTATATGCCATGTACTGTTGGTTATCATTCATTAGCTACGAGTTATTCTTGCATTGCTACAAGTTATCCATTCATCAACTAGCTACCCGTTATTTTTTATATTAGGTCGTAGTCCACCCCAAATCTGAAATAAAAATGTCTACTGACTTAAATATTAAAATAAATTAAAAATTGATGAATTGATAACTGGATAACTCATAGTTGATGAATGGATAACCAATTGTTCATGGCCTATAAGTACAACACTATGTGAGATAAACAAGAATATAAAAAAAAAAGTTGATGGTTGATAAATGAATAACTCATAGCTAATGCATGAATGCACCAACCACAAATTAACTTGCAGTCTATTGGTGTTCACCAACCGCAAATTAAGTGTTTATGCTAATATCTTATATTATCATTTTATGGTCATGGTATCTTGTTATTTTTAAATGTATCTTAATTAAGATTTAAATAAGCTTTAATTAAAAATTCACTATTAATTATTTATAAATCTATAATTCATTAAAGTTAGTTTTTTTTCTTAATTTTTTTTATTAAATAATATTTATTTTTTATATAAAAACTTCAAAAAAAATAAAAAAATTATTGTAAGATTTTATTTTTGATTAACCGAATCTCATAAAGTATTGATAACTTTAAATCATAATTAAAAATGATAATTATTATCTGTCCTTCCTAGTTTTGTTATTTATCAATCTTCAAACACTTGGATAATGATGGGTACTATTTAAGTTAATAATTCATAATTACAAAAGATATTTAAATTATTGTGAACATTGTTAATTTTTATAATATTTTATATTTTCTTTAATATTTTTTATAAATTTATTTTTATCAGTTATGTATATTTTAATTTTTTAACTTTATATTTCATATTTTTTTAATTAACATTTTTTTATTTGTTTTTCCAATAAAGTAAATATTCTTGAATTGATTTGATGAAAGTCGAAAAATAATTTATTTAACTAGAATAAAACAAAAAAACAACCAATAATAAATTTAAATTAAGTAACAGCTCTCCCACCAACTAGCAACATTGTGCGTAACAGCTCTCCCAACTACCAACATTGCGCGCACGCTTGGATCTTGAACGACCATTCAAGCATAACTAATAGGCATTAGGATCGATCTTTATCGAAATAACACAACGATGATTTATTAATTTTTGTCTCCCAACTACCAACATTCTGTGATTGACGTGGATTTTCAACCAACGTTCAATCATAACTAATAGGTGCGATCTTTATCTAAATAACACAACGATGATTTATTAATTTTTGTGACATGCAAATTGTTATGCCAAACAATGGAGGTAGGTTATTCCATTAGTGAACATTTCTTAATTTCTAAACTTTCAATGAAACATTGGTGTAAGTAACTAGTTATATTTGGAGTAGCCATGAGGTGTAGCTTATTTGGTCTCTGTGGGGTTTAGTCCTCATGAGGTCTCATGTTCAAACCTCATGGTTAGTAGCGTGAAGGAAAGAACAGCGTGGAGGTTTGATGGTTGCCCTGTACAACTACGGTGGTGGCCGTACTCTATCCACGTGGTGTAGTAAGCTTATATTTGGATTGCAAACTGTTGGATATACTCTTTAGTTATAATAACAACCGAAATCTAGTGGGAGTGGCTTCGCCTAAATAATCTTAACAAGAAATTCATTCTCATAGTTTAGAAAAAATAATAAATAAGCTTTAATTAAGAATTCACTATTTAATTACATGGCTTTTTTTAATCTACGAACAAGGATGAGACAAGTGTATGGTCGAGATTCATTATATGGCAGTCGTTCAAAATTTGAAATAACAATTACAAAAAAAGGTATATAAAAAATAAGTGGTAGCAATGCATGGATAACTCATAGTTGATCAATGAATAACCAAGAGTTCATTCTAGATAACTAGAAGAATGTGAAATACAAAGAAAATTAATATAAAAAATAATTTATAGTTGATAAATAGATAACATGAAGAATGTGGCTGATAACATGTAGCTAGGCACGGATATATCAAAGTTGAACCCATTTAACTAGAATAATATGAGGAATACAAAAATTTCCAAGTTGTTTTTTATTCCATAACTATCTCTTAACCATTTGATCCCTATCGACGTGATCCAACCACTAACTATGCGGGTGTGCTAGTTATATTTAAGTCCATAGAAGTTTTTATTTGAGATTTGGTGTGGACTACAACCTATGTTTTTTCATCTACGGACGAGGATGAGACAAGTGTACTGTCGAGATTGATTCTATGGCAATTGTTCAAAATTTGAAATAAACAATTATATAAAAAAAGAATATACAAAATAACTGTTGGGTAGTTGATCAATGGATAACTGGTAACAATGCATGTATAAGTCATAGCTGATCAATATATAACTAACAGTTCATGGTAGATAACTAGAAGAATGCGAGATAAAAACAAAAGAATATAAAAAATTACTGTTGAGAAATGGATAACATAAATAATGTCGGTGACAACATGTAGCTAGGCATGCATAACTCATAGTTGAACCCGTTGAACTAGAAGAATATGAGGAATAAAAAAATATTTTTAAACTGTCTTCCATTCCATAACTATCTCTCAACCATTTGATCCCTATCGACATCAACGTGATCTAACTAGAAACTATGTGCTTGTGCTGGTTATATTTTTATGTCGGTAGGAATTACTCTGCAATGACTAGTTTCTTAAACATTGTAGTAGATTTGTTTTCCCTCCCACAAATACAAAGATGCCAAACGTCTCGCCAATAAGAAACCACCATGTTTGCTATTTGAGATCAAGTTTTAACGCAAGTTCATTCTTACATATTATGGAGGTTTCCTTCCACTACATTTGGGTCCAAATCCTGTAGACAATGCGAAGTGCTAACAACAGAGTCTATTTATGTTAGGGTTTGGATTTCTCTATGATCAAGGGGAGAAAAAGAAAAAAAACTCACAATTGATAGAAGGCAAGACAAAAGAAATCATAGACACACCCAAGTCAAGATCTGATACAATCAAAGAGGTCAAGTCCTTATTCCACCAAAGGGATTCAAGCTCCAAAGTGTATGCCTTGTTTATAGCTTAAATTTGAAATAAACCAAGTATAGCAGTTTTTGGTCATTGTATTGAAATACTTTTTTTTATATTATATTAGAATCACCAAAATACATATCTAAACGATAAATCATTTCATCAAAGCTACTTGATTTTCCTCTCGTTGTAAGTGTCCATTTGTTTATGGAATCTACAACATAAACCTGAAAAACGTCTCGTGTCTCATGGTCAACTATTATTCACATTTTCCCTTAGATGGTGTCTCTAGACACCATCTAATTCACCATCAAAGTAAAATAGACACCATCTAATTCACCATCAAAATAAAAATGAAGAAAAACAAACTTAAAATTCAAAATTAATGTCTTGCTATTATTCATATCATTGATGTTGGAATTAATGTCTTACTATTATTCATATCATTGATGTTGTTTTATCGAGAGAATTAAACTTAATTTCAAGATTAATGTCTAAGGAATAAAACTAAAGATTGACTTATAACTTGATGAAAATAATGTCAAATTAGAGCCTCACTAATTAGTATTCTCTTTATATACCCATTTATTTGATGTGAGAGAATTCTATAAGTTAATAATCATATCATTTGATGTGAGAAAACTCTATAAGAGAAAGAGAAAAAAGGCATATAAAGTTGTAGATATTTCTTTTGTACTTACATTATTCATTGTGTATGTCATTTTGTCATTGTATTAAATCATCTCGCTATTGATTTTGACAATAACTTATCTCAATCACACTTTTATTTTTGATATATCTATACCATGCCATATTAGATTGAATTGAAATCAAAATAACTTTATATGGTGTTATTGTCTTAAATTTTTAGTGTTGTTGATATGATATTAAAAATAATAATTTAATTCTTAAACAACCATCCAACTAAACATTAAATGATCATAACTAAATTGTGAATTGGTATAAGAAATTTTTGTGATATAAAGAATCAACATCAAACATTAAACAAATTTATAAAAATAAACTTAATAATTAAAAATATTTATTGAGATTGAAACATTCTCCTATAATATAGTTTAGCCTAGTAGAATATGTGTTGGCCCTCAAAGTGAGTAAAAACATAGAATTTTTAAAGATGTCACTTGGATTATGCATTTGCTATGATTCTTCGCTTAAACTTTGTGAAGATCCTCTCAATGAGGAGATGTGGTTTGATGGGTACTATCACATGAATCTGAAGCCTTTTCCTTATGATCAAGTTGTGGTTGAAACATGGTGTTTCCACATGACTATATTGTTAACCACGTGATATTGCTAGGTGTTTTACACGAAAATAAACATGGCTAAGCCTACAAAAAGTAAAAAGTGGCATTGTTGGGTTAGCATGGCTGTTTAAGGATGAACATAACCCATCACCATCATCCATGGCCATTGAAGCAGGCAAAAAATATTTTACATGCACTAGAGTAATAAATGCTGTGGCGACAGCAATGTGGGTGGTTGGATCTCAAACAGGTTGAGATCCAACGGCCCACAGTGCTGCTGCCACAGCATTTATTACTCTGCTACATGTTGAATATTGTTGGCCATTGAAGCATGCATTCCGTCTAAGACTAATTAACTAGCTATCTGCTAATCATAAAGCAATAAATATTATGATTACCACTAACATGCTTGTATAATTGTCAGTAACTATTTAGAATATTGGAATAAAAGCAAAAGCAAGATGAACAATGAACAAAACACAGACATCTCGTCCAACACTGTGCAACCATAACCAATACTCTTTTGTCGCGTTCATGGGCGAGGCACTACAATGAAGGTGATGGGTTCATGGGCGAGGCACTATAATGATGAATTGACGACGTCCTTAGATAGATTCTCTATCACAGAGCTGTCACACCACAAACCAATTGTAGCATGTTATGACCTTAGCTTCGCCCCAGCTTTGCTGCTCATGCTTAGGTAGCAGAGATTGAGGCATACGTTAGCAAAGGCAAGCCGATCAACTTTCAAATAAATGTTTTAAAAAAAATAACATTTAATAAAAAACTTTGGAGAACATGAAAATTTAAGGTGTGTAGGGTTGAATTAATACGTTTTATCGTTCTATAGATGTCATCATGGGGCGATACTGAACAAATTGAATGTAATTTGTACTATCTTAAATGTAATTATGTCTATAGGCATTATATGTGATTTTGGACTTGCTTGAGTAGATCAACAAGATTAACCTAAGTGTAACAAGTGTACAACAATGATTCATTTCATGCTTTCCATCTATTGTTATGCTTAAATGCATATTCATTAAGATTTAAATAAGCTTCAGTTAAAGGATCGTTAATGCAACATGGAACAATTTGTGTTTTTTCTTTTTATGTCAGTTTTTTATTTTAATTTATTAAATAGTATTTGTTTTATGCTTATATCCAATTAATTACTACTCCTTCTAAAAAGCCTCACAATATTTTTTTCGTCAGGAGCTGACCCCTAACATTCCAGTTTGTTAGATTTGAGTATCCCTATGGATGCTTATATTAATTTTAACAATTTGGTATGAATAATGGATATAAAATTATATATTTTAACCTTTATTTAACACTCAAGTATCTTCACAAAACTAAGTGGTTAATTGTGTCTATCCAACCAATTTACTTATGGGTGGGTTAGTATATTTTAATCTCCCAACATATAAGATATCAAATTAAAATGTTTTTTTTCACATGGAAACATGTATGGAAAACCCAGCGATACTTCCCCACATTCGTGCATGGTAGACCGGCCATCCTAGCAGAAGGCGTGTCGAGAGAGTGTACACACTTACCAATTGAACCGTGACTCTTGGGGCTATCAAATTAAATGTAAACACTTACCAATTGAACTGTGACTCTTGGGGCTATCAAATTAAATGTAATTGGTCGTTATGAGTCGCCCAATTGAGTTAACCCTTAGGGCTATCAAATTAAATGTAGTTGGTCCCAAGTCACGGATTATCTTGGATTAGTATTTATGAATGAAAACTCATATTTTTCTAGTAGAAAAAAAATTGTTCCTTGTTATTCATTGAATCAAAAATAACTGTTTACATATAATGAGAAGCTTCACTTCCTTAAAAACTCCTGTTTTGTAAAACCACTGGCGGCAGAATGCTTCATAAGCGACAGAGACGCGAACATGCGTTGAGGATGGGATCTGCCAAAAAGAAAGAACAGTTCCTTTTGAACAATAATCTTCTAAATTATTAAGAAAAGGAGTGAGTATCTGCATAATTTTTATCTTAGTTTTTATTTGTATATGTTTATTTATATGCATCTTTTAAAGATTCTATATAATTTTGTTCAAAGTTTCTCACTGAGGCATAATGCTCAGTGGTAACCACTCTACAGCCTGTATGGAATACTGGATTTGAATACAGGGTTTTGTCAGCCCTCCTGTGTTGGATTGAATTTATAAGAGCAGAAAGGAGAAAAAGAATTAGTAGCACCTGCAAGCATGGAGATGGAGAAGAAGGAGAGGGGATTCAAGGGTTGCCATCACGTGATGATGCTGCCGTCGCTGGGTCACGGCCATCTCATTCCGTTCATGCAGCTCGCCGAAAAACTGGCTGCCACTGGCTTCACGGTCACCTTCGTCGTCACATTTCATCACAAGTCATGTCTGCAGAACAAAGTGGAAGCGGCACGGGAGACTGGACTGGACATTCACTTACTGGAAATGGAGATCCCCAAAGACGACTTGGCCATCGGCGAGCTCAACACCAACAGCCCCGGCCGGAAGAGGAATCATCTGCCTCCTTTACTCGCCGGCAACGTGCGCCTAGAGGGGCCCTTTGAAAGCTTTCTTGAACGATTTATGGCCGGAGAAATGGGCTACCCAGCTGGAGCTCCGCTCAGCTGCATCATCGCCGATATGCTGCTCGGCTGGGCCTCGGCCGTGGCCAAAAAATTCGAGATTCCCCGAGTGTGCTTGGGCACATGCGGCGTGTACGCAAGTTCCATCTCGATGGCAATGTTCGACGTTCTGCCTCGTGATCTCCCGCGCAGCCTTTCAGGTCGATATATTGTCCCGGGGCTTCCCAAGGAAGTGCGTCTCAACAGCCTTCAGATTCTGCCGGAGGTAACGGAATGGACAAATGGCAGCCCAATTCATCAATTCATTATCCGCATGTGTGAAGGCAACAAGCAGAGCTGGAGGTTCATCGTAAATACATTCTATGATCTGGAGGCGGAATTTGTGGAGCTTTTCAAGAAAGCCGACGACAATCTGCGAACGATCGGCCCCCTTCTCCCACCCGAGGCATTCAAAGACCGATCCAGTAGAATCCCCCCGGTGGTCGATATGAAAGTAAATACGGAATCAGAAGAGTGCTTGGACTGGCTCGACGCGCAGGCGGAGGAATCTGTGCTTTACATTTCTTTCAGCAGCGAGAACTCTATTTCGTGCTTTCAGACTGAGGAGCTGGCCATGGGTTTGGAGGCCAGTGGCGTGAAATTCGTTTGGGTTCTGCGGATACCGTCTGACGCTGGATTGAAGTCGTTCTCTTTCGGCCCTGGATTTTCTCCCCAAGGAATTCAACAGACGTATGGTGAAGAAGGAGCAGGGGTTCATCATTCTGGGCTGGGCGCCGCAGTTGAGCATTCTGGCGCATCCTTCAACCGCTGGCTTTCTTTCCCACTGCGGATGGAACGCCGTTCTTGAAACGATAACGATGGGCGTTCCCATGATCGCCTGGCCGCTCTTCTCTGACCAGCCCTACAACGCTAAGTTTGTGGTCGATGAGATTCAGATCGCGCTGGATGCGCCCAAGAGAGCCGAACAGAACTGGCTAGTCCCAAGAGACGATGTTGAAAGAATTGTAAAAGTGTTAATGATGGAAGAAAAGGGCAGGGAATTGAGAAAAAGAGTGAGGGAATTGAAGTTGGCTGCTAGGGCAGCAGTGGCGGAGGGAGGGTCGTCCTACAACAATTTCGACCTCTTTGTCTCAGAAGTGAAGTCCTTGTCCATTTAGCCTCAGAAATATTGAAGAATGAAGTGTTTCTGAAGTCCTTGTCCATTTAGCCTGAGAAATATTGAAGAATAAAGTGCTTCTGCAATACTGCACCTGTTAACTCATGGATTAATGTGGCAATTGTATCTTGTCCATTTAGCCTGAGAAATATTGAAGAATAAAGTGCTTCTGCAATACTGCACCTGTTAACTCATGGATTAATGTGGCAATTGTATTGCACCTGTTAACTCATGGATTAATGTGGCAATTGTATTAGTTCTGGTTATGCATTACTGCACCTCTTAACTCATGGATTAATTGCCACTCATGGATTAATGTGGCAATAATGCTTATGCATTATTGCACCTCTTAAGTCATGGATTAATGTGGCAATTGTAATTCTTAGGTTTTGTAGTTATGTTGTAATTCAAAAACACCACTTAGCTCATGGATTAATGTGGCAATTGTAATTCTTAGGTTTTGTAGTAGTTGTGTTGTAATTCAAAAACACCACTTAGCTCATGGATTAATGTGGCAATTGTAATTCTTAGGTTTTGTAGTTGTGTTGTAATTCAAAAATAGTATATCACTGTATATGGTTTTTTTGATTGGTCCATTTGTCCATAACTTTAAGTCCATAGATATTCTTTCACTAGTCTTTTTTAAGTATTTTGGAATAAATCTGGTTAAAACTATAGCTAATTTGGTTAATTTAATTTTTTGTTTTGTTTTGTTTTATTATTATTATTACTATTATTATTATTATTTAAAGTTTAAAATAAAACAAATTAAAATTATGGATAATTTGTTTAGTTTATTTAGAAATAAAATTTTAAAATAAATAAATTTAATTATTTGAATTTTAATAATGATGATGGTTAACTGATACCAAACTTACCAAACTTTGGTTTATGGCACTTACAAAAACACATTAATTAATTTGTTTTAATACATATTGATTATTATTATTATCAAATTGATTAGATTAAAGAAAATTAAGATAAATTAAATATAGAAAATAAAATTAAAATTGATTGATTTGATTTTCTTACTTTATTATTATTTTTAAAGAAGAAAATAAAGTTAAAAATACAAATTAAGTTAAATTAAATTATAAAAAATTAAAATAAAGTTGATTATTAGATTTTTTATTTATATTTATAAAGAAAGTAAATTATAAAAAATTAAAATAAAGTTAATTGATTATATTTTTTAATTTTATTTAAAAAGAAAATAAATTATAAAAAATTAAAATAAAGTTGATTGATTAGATTTTTTATTTTTATTTGAAAAGAAAGTAAATTATAAAAACTTAAAATAAATTTGATTAATTATTTTTTATTTTCATTTATAAAGAAGAAGATAAAGTTAAAAAATGCAATCCAGCATGATCCAAGGTTTAGGGAAGGGGAGAAGGTGAAATTGTATGAAAAATTGAAGATAAGATTTATCAGTTAAATAGTATTAGTTTAAGTAAGAAATAAGATTGAACTTGTATGGAAAATTGAAGATAAGAAGATAAGATTTATGAGTTAAATTGTATGAAGAAATAAGATTGAACTTGTATGGAAAATTGAAGATAAGATTTATCAATTAAATTGTATGCTTTTAAGAAAGAAACAAGATGAAGAAACATGGTCACTTTAATTGCATCCTAAATTTGTATTTGTAATCAGTGAACATCCTTGAATAAAGGTACAATCATAAAATTGTAAAAAAATTGAATAAAGGTACAATCATAAAATTGTAAAAGAATAATATACTGAAGCACAACCACATCAATGGTTAGATGAATAGCTTTATCAACTCTATCCCTTGGTAAATTATTTCTTTGGTAAACTAGCATACCCCTGAATCGGGGGAAATGAAACACTAAAGAACTTCGATATGTTTTAAAAATGAGAGAAAGTTATGTGTAGATAATATAAGTTTATGTGATGAAAGCAAGTCTAGGAAAATAAGTGAAAATAAGTTACATCAAACTTCTAAACCACCACATAAGAGAAGATAAGTTTCCTCCAAAAGGATTTTGTACATAAAGTTTTTAAATTTGTAAACATTAGGTCAATAAGTCAATGCTCTCGCCTCGATCCTTTGAATGCCAATGGAATCTTACAAAGCAAAAAAGTCCAAAAATCCAAGGGGCATAGTTATAGGAATTTTCCAAGTTTTAGGTAGCTTTAGAGAACCTCGAAACCCTTGGACGTGGAGGAACTATACCTTTGAAACTGAGACCTGAACTGGATGTGGAGAGATTATACCTTTGAAATTGAAACTTGAACTATGCGAGACATCAAAATTTCTACACATCATAATTTGCACAAGTGACACCATTTTTCCTATCGACCATTCGCATGGGTTCTCTTATAATCTCATGTATTGCAGATCATTGAATGACCAAATAAGGTTGACAGGTGAAGAACATATTTTGTTTCAAGTTTTTAATATCCCAAGTCAATCTTCGTATTGAATATCGATAGTATATAGTCAGGATGTCCATTAGTAGCTTGTTGCTTAATTTTCATGACGTAATGGACGCATAAGCAAACCCCCTTCCACGAACATATTGTAGCTCACGGGGCACAAGTTTTGATAAGCGTAACAATTCCATTCAATTTCTTTTTACCTTTTCTCTTCACTACACGTAAATGAAAAGGCATGGTGCCCTTCGCTCCTTGCGGATCCCAAAACCATCACAATGGAATGTGGAGGCCCTCTGAGTCGTAAACTTTGATATATGAAAGTGAAAACTACAATCCAACGAAAATAAAGTCATTTTCTTATTGTTACTTTTCTTTGCAAAATAACTAATATAAATATGACCACTCATTAGACTCCCATAAACCTTTCTTCAACCTTGAGATTCACACTTTTTTTTCTTTTTCAAGTTCTGCAACTTCGGTTAGCTCCATTAGTAGAGTTGATTGCGGGATTAAACTTTTTTCAAAACCATGGCGGTGACCTGGCCTCGCCTGTTAATAAAATGTTGTCTTTGCTTGACCGCCTTGGCACCCTCCTTGAGAGGGATGGAGTGCTACCGAATTCTAGTGTCAAAGCCATGCATGTCTTTGTAAGACCATATGAAAACATTTTTGAATTCTATTTAATGGGCAAGGGAATCTTTTCTTTTTTATTTAAATAGGCATGAAAATGGGTTGTATTGCCACTTGAACCCTAAGATACTAGTGTGTTCCATCAAGACCATGCCGAGAGTAAATTATAACAAAGTTTTAAAGAGATAAGTACATGCATTCACTGAATATCATTGGATACATACATACACGTATTGTATTAGATGCCGCTGCATCAATGCTGAATGATCTTTCTAATGCAAAATACCATTGCAAAATAAAAACCATTGCAAAATCCACGTTACTTCCTGCCAACACAAAAAGACTAATTTTGTCATGGAGAGTATGGAATTTCAATTAGAATGGTCGAAAAAAAAAATAGAAATTCTTCTAAGAAGGGAATCTGAAAGTTATTCTTTTAAGAAACAAACAATATCAATGATCTGTAAATATTGTTATTATAATATAATATAATATTATTAGTTATTTAAGGCCTAGATGGATGATATTCATTCATTGTAAATATTGTTAGTATAATATAATATAATATTGTTAGTTATTTAACGGTAAGATGGATGATATTCATTAATTAATATAGGTGGCAGCAGGCACAGAGGAAAATTCAATGCTATTTGTGCCTTTTCCGAAGTTTAATCTTCCAGCTCTGTAAATATTGTTAGTATAATATTACATAATATTGTTAGTTATTTAACGTTGAGATGGATGATATTCAATAATTAATATAATATAGGTGGCAGCAGGCACATAAAAATTCAATGATAGTTCTGTCCTTCACAACCAAGAAAATTTTTAAGAACCCCCCCCCCCCCTCCCCCAAATTTATATGTATAATAAATGGGCGAATCCACATGCTACATAGAAAAATTTGAAGGTTATTTTATTAATCATAAAACATGCATATATAATATTTTGGCAATTTTTTTCACAAATTTATAGAATCTTATAAAATATGGAAGAATCTTTCATAGAATTTTAAAATATTATAAAATGTTGGCGAATCCTTCACAAAATTATAAAACCTTGTAAAGTCTTGGCGAATATTTCACAAAATTGTTTGTATAAAATTATCTTAAAGGTATTGGTTGTCATGTGCAAAAGGATTTTCTTAGATGTAAATATCACAAGAGAAATTTGGGTTTTGCGAAAATAGGCATTCTTTTGAAGCAATTGGGGCTACATAGGAGGGTATTCATTCAAGCAAAGTGGAAATTATCCCTACTTAGCACTAGACTAGACTAGTTGGTTGTACTTAATCATTTTTCTTCTTCAATTAGGCTTCAATTTACTTATAGTGAGGTGGTTAATGAGGCGTGTCTCTACAATATAGTTTTCTATTTTTATTAATGGCTTAATGGAAAAAATATTCCAACCTTCACAAGGCCTTCACGAAGGTTGTATTTTATTTCCATTGTTATTCCTTTTAGTACCAAATGGGCTCAACTGATCCATTAGGGAGGCAAATAGATATGGTATTATTTCAAGGGTGAATATATATAATTCTTCCAACCTTATCCACCTTTTGTTAGTTGACAATGTTTTATTCTTTATAAATAGGTGTTTCAAATAATAAATGATGAAGATTAATATGAAAAGATAAACTATTTGTTTCAATGGTTTTAAGATGTTGGGATTTCCATTCAAAGAGATAAATTTCTAAGGATTCAAATACCTAGGTTTTTTTTTGTTAAAATCCAATAAGTATGGAAAAAGGGAATGGGGTTGGTTAATAGATAGAATATAAGCTTAAATAAATCATTACAATAATAAATAGTATCAATTGGTGGTCCATTGATTCTAGTTAAATCCATGGTAGAGGTTAATCCAGTCTTGGCACTTGAAGGCGTCAAGAAGAGGCTTATAAATCTATTTGGTATAGAAAAATGAAATAATGAATGCATCCCATTAGTTAAATGGAAAAAATTTACAATGCTAAAGGAATATTGGGGTTGGGATCTAAAATATATGTAAGTCTATTTTCTATCTTTTTAGAAACAATTTTTTTTTGGAAAGTACAAAAGAGGGTTTATGGATATGTGTTTTAGAACAAAAATACATTGTTTTAGGTTCATTTATTGATTGGATGAGAAAATAAAGAAAATCCATAAGAAATGCATCTAATCAATGGAAATCTTTAGTAATATCATTTATAATGATAGGTGACCATGTAGATTGCAAGGTGGGATTGAGAGAAAAAGTGAGACTTGGATCAACTTCTATTCTAGGTTGTGGAGAGGGTTATCTATTGCTTGATGAAACCATTACTTCTTTACATTATAATGGCTTCTTCACTTTATTCAAGTTGCAAATGAAGCTTGCACAAGTATATGGTTACAAGGATGGTGAACGTCTAAATTACTAGTTCTATATCGTAATCCGATAATTGAATGGAGTTGTTTTACTGAAGTTTTTTAGAAAGGACATATTAGATTGAAAGAGGTCCTAGACGATCTAGCTTGGGAAAACAATAACATAGGAGGTGAATTTAATACAAATATTGGGTATAAAGCGATGTTTGATCCCACAAATATGGAGTGAACATGGTAGAAAAAACATGTATAGAAGATGAAGGCTCCTAAAAATTACAAGTACCTCCTTTAGTTGATTTTGAAAAATAAGGTTCCAACTTGGGATTTGTTGCAACTAAGGAAAGCTGGACCCAAATAATTAACAAAGTACAAAGAAATACCATATTTGGTCTTGTGGGGTATTTGGTTGACATCATACTTACCATTTTCAAAGATAGCTCTATTCCATTTTTTCAAGTATATTCATAGGTTTATGGTCTAGGTATATGCAACTGGTATGTTCATGGCCACTCACACTTAAAATCATGGATAAAATTGAAATAAAAGCCTATTCTCTATGCTTAATTTCAACATGTCTACAGGGAAATGAAGCTCCGCCCCTTTAAAAGTTGTGCTAGTTACTTCAGAAATAGGAGAATTTTCTTCTGCAGAAGAAATTCACGATCTATCCTAAGAAAGAAGGATTTATGTTTGTTTTTCCTGTTTGTTCTAGCTGGTCTTTGGAGTAGGGAAATTTTTGTCTCCAATGTGCCATTGAGGCACATACCTATGTTTTTTCCTTTGAACGAGGAAAAAATGTTCATGCCACTCTCCACATTCGATAACAAAATCTGAGAAAATATCAATCTTATTGAAGAGAATCTAATCAACGCACAAAAATTTATCTTCAAATTTTTTTACTAATAGTAACTACTATCTCAAGGCATTTAAAAGTTAAACGATATGAGAAGCATTTCCGCCATTTCTCAGGGCTGGAGTCATAAAAAACAATAGGAGCGCATGGTTGCTGCAAGAGACCTATAACTCTTTGAATGGTAGTTTCACTCAAATATTTGAGCGTCTGAGCCCAGAATTAAATTGCTTGACATGATCCTTGCTGCAAGAGCCCTAATCATTCTATGGTTGGCAGACTACTCAAATATTTGGGTGTTTGACCCTAGAAATAATCTTCTTGACATGATCAAAGAGCTTTTAGATTAGTTGGACGGTGGTTCCACTGAAAACTCCTAGGGCTTAACATACAGAAAGATTAATTACAATTTTCTTTGCCAGCTACTGGCTAGTCCTTTAAAGCTAGGGCATTAACACTTCTATACCATAGCTTATACATGTATAATAGACAAATACAAGAGCTATAGATGAATCAAAAGGATTTAATAAATAACATGAACCAGTTAGATTTTCATGTTCATCTGTGCCAAATCCTGTAGCCACTATTCCCTTAATAATATCCACAGTCTGTCCTTTATAGTACCTCTTGTAGAAAGCAACTATATCGGCAGTGAAAAGACGTGGCATTGCAAAAGAAGATACCAAAGTATGATCATTGGAAACTTAAAGGTATAGTATGGGAAATGATGATATTGACAGGTTGAACTGAAAACATAATTGAGAATACAATGACTATGTATAGGTCAAAAAAACTTATTGCACCATGGTTCAGGGTACACCATTTTAACTTTATATTTGTTGATTTTTAATACTGCAGATAGTTCAAGGCCAATATATCCTCCACCAACAATCACAGCTATGCCTTTTGGTTTAGACTGTATTGCTGATACCAAGGCATCAACTTCAACAATCTCTCTCAGAGAAAAGATGCCCTTGGCATCAACTCCTTGCACACCGAAGTCAGATAACTTGATAACCTATTAAGAAAATGGTAAAATAATGAGTCCAAAAAGTTTGCAACATAAAAATATACAAGGAAGTTAAAGCAACCATTCTAACTCATAACATGTAGATATTAGAAATACCGAGAATGTCCAAATGCACCGCCATTTTATGTTTTTTATAAAAACAAAAAGGAAAACAAAAACACAAAGAAGATGCAATTAGTATTTATGATTTGTCATAGAAAATAGTCCTTCATCATTCTTTTTTTGAGCTCAGAGCTTTGGTGCAGATATAGCTATTTGCCGGAACTCATGTAGCTAAGAAAAATGAACTGAATGATTTGGATTCCAGATGCTGGTAAGCCATTAAAGATTTATTAGAGTAAGAAAAAGGAGATGGGATGGTAGAGGATAGGGATTCTTACCAAGTGGATATCAATCTAAATGTAATAATCAATTACCAGAAATTATTTTATTAAAGAGAAGAGAGCAAATACCAAAGATGGTGAAAGTTACACCTACAGTACAAACTACTGTAGGTATCTCAACTTGAAATTTGAGTTTAAGCATACTGGATATTCATAAAATCAATTCTAATGCTTTTGAAAAGGCTGGCTATATGGTTGACCAAAATATATCAAAAATTTAGAGTCCCTGGCATTTAAAGTAATTTAATGAAACACTTTGAAAAATTGGATAAGCAGTTCAAAACTGAAAGGAAGGGGGAAATTGTCCCATTTGAGGAGAGGCATATGGTTCACAGTTAATTGGCTAGCTAGTGTTAACAGGAGTTTGCAGCCTGTGCTTAACCATTAGAGATTGGCTCCTATATTTATTATTAACATCCGAGATGAGATAGTCTGAGTCCTTGCAAAGAATGGAATGTCACTATGTATATCAGGCCTTGACAGATTGCTTTGAACATCTAATCCTCAATGCATTTCACCCTCCCAACAGAACTATTGATACCAATGATTTCCAGGTATGACTTTTATTGGGTTCTCAGGGAATGGCTTTATCATCATGGCACTTGAGAACAAGCCACATTCGGAGGAAAGAAGTTTATGAAGAATTGTGAATGGTTGCTATGTGAAGTCTCTACTCTCTAGTGATTTCCCTAAGTTGTATCAGAGCCAAGTTTTTTGTTAAACTGCCAGAAGTACAACAATGAAAATGTTCAGTGGTACCAGAACATTCTAATTTTGTGATGCATGTATAAGCATACAAGGGTATGTTATAGATGAAATTAGAAACCAGATTGTTATCACATTGTAGAGCATGAAATGCAGGGAGAATTACCAAGTGGTATTCAATCAAAGAGTCTCATAAGGATTATTGTACACAATTATTATGTATAGCATCGAATGCATGACAACATTATATATCAGAGAAAGACCTTTGTGAACTCCACTAGATATCCGTTTGATATGCTACAAAGGTTAACCAGTAGGCTACGGTTTATTATGCCTAGATAATTTCCTTAAGACTTTTCTAGAGGCTTCCAAATAATGAATTAAGATAGCTAAGGAGGTAATCTAAGGAGTCAATATGGGTTATACAGGGTTGGGCACATGTTTGGATTTAGCACTCATTAAATTCAAAAGATACTGAAAAACACCAATCAAGGTTTCAAAATACTACGAAACATATTGAGTTGCATTCAGAAAAACAAGGTAATGTAGGCAAGTTAAAATTCATATCATATTTGACCCTCTAGCATTCTTCCAAATGATGCCAAGGTACCTGAATATGCAACTTTTTATGTACATGCAGCTTGATTTTTCATTTAATATATGATGCAATTTCAATAAAAAACTAGTTAGATAAAGAGCTAAGTAATTGAAGATAAAGAGCTAACGCCTTCATGGGTGAAATGAAGAAATTGATCGGGATTTGTCAGGGTTTTATTTGTAGTTTTCTTTATGGTTATACATATAAAAAATAGAACATATTTGACTTCTTGAAACCATGCATTTATGCAGTGTTTCCGCGGAATGCGCTTGCAGATAGTGTTTGTGGCAGAGACGGAACTTTTTGTAAGGTTTACTGCAACTTATCATTTTGAAATCCTACGTTGTGTGTTAATGATTGAGAGATTACAATGAGGGTGATGGTATCTATTAAACATCTATATTTTGACCCGTTTTTAAATATAACAAACCAAGATGATCTCTTAATTTGAAACCTAACATGCAATGCAAATTAATTCATGGGTTTACATGCGATTCAAATTTGGATACTTTTCAGTGTTTCAACGTTTCTAGATTGCGTCAACAAGCATCTCTTTGAAAACTACTCAAGGTTAATATGTCAACGAAAGTTGTAAGGCACATTCATTGCCACAAGATCATTTTTCACATCCAATGAGTTTCTCTTAATGGAGATGCTCCCTTCCACCAAAGATGACAAGGTCAAGGATTCATTAAAAACCACTTCATACTGTGTTCAATATGAAGTTAATATTGTAAACATGCATATGTCCAATTAAACACAATTATTTGTATTATACATCCAAATTTGCATAAGTCATAACCTTGGTGAATTTTTAAATGTTCAAAGGTACAACATCTTAGTAATGAAAATGCTAATCCAATTCTTTCATTTTCCATGATCATTGCATCGGAGTTATTTCAGTTTTCAAATTTTGTCATCTTAGGTACTTTTAGTGGCACCAGTTGCAATGATCAAAGTGCAATATTTGAAAGTTGTCCCTGCTGCGCTAGTCAGGGTTTTGCTGGCAATTTCAACTTTCACAGCTTCAGTGTTAAGAATGAGATCTATGCCTGTAATAATAGATGAACTACATAGTCAAAAAATCTATTAATTAGAAAGATAGAGAAGCTACTATCATGATCCCAATGCCTGCATACATTAACTTCGTTTGTAAATAACATTGATTAGAGGTGGACCCTAAACTACTACAAACTTAAAACAAGAGAGATGTAAAAGTTTCTACCAAACCAATTTCGTCCATTTCCTCAAGGTGCACGTAACCTAGCAGCTCAAACATCACAAAAATAATAGAAAAGGATTGAGACTTGTACCTTTCTCAACATACCACTCTGTAGCTGTCTCTCTCCTCCACTCCCAACACAGACATGGAAGCTTGGTAGTCGCGCAGCTCTTGAAAGTAACAAATTCCAAGGTTCACATGTTTCTCTCATACACAAGCATGCATGAATGCACAATACATCCAACAAAAATATTGTCATGGAGAAGAAAGATTCTAATTGCATAGGATCACTGCTTGTTTACATTGAAGGGGAAAATAGGAACAATCAATCTAGGATTGGAAAAATGGAGAATGCATTATATACTTTACATATATAAGTGACACACATGCTGATAAAATACACAAGATATAAGTCAGTAAATAAGAAGACAAAATATGGCAGATTCTTGAAAAAATAGTATGTTGGGGTCACTGTCAACCATGGGCACTAGCTGCTATGTAAAATCCAACAACTAAAGATCTTTAGACATTAGAGAATCTATATGTGACTTTGCTTGGTAGAGACAAACCAGATAGATCTCTTTAGTAGATCAAACCATTATTGCACTGAGATGAGAACATAATCCAGATATTGACATCTTTCTGTTATATGACATCTTTGGTATAGTGAATGTCCATCCATCAATATTGAGAACATGCCTATCTATATCTCAATATTCATGGATAGAAAGGAAAGGATTTGTCCATGGAAGAAGACATGGAATGAAAACAAGAAATGTAGTGCTGGAAAAAAATGGAAATAATAAACATATAGAAATACTTAGAATATGATGTATATTAGGAGTAGAACAATGAACAATATACAGAAGAGTAATTTAGGAAATAAATGTACAAGTTGAGAAAGTTTGCTGGTGAGCAATCCCGGGTATTTCCTTTGGGATAAATTGTATATCCTTTAATTTGACCAAAGAATTCAAATCATTAAGGCCATAACAACGAGTGGAACTCTCCTTTATTGTTTTTGTCAGCAAAATGTTGAGCCACTCCAAATACAAGAGAACTAAATTGCTATGTAAATCCCATGCATATATGCAACCAAAATAAATTTCATCTACCTCTATGTGAATTCAATTGAATTATCATACCTTTCGGAAATAGATAAGCCTTGCTAAGTGCAGGTCTTTGATATGGAGCTACATGCAAAACGTTAAAACAATATAGATTGTCATCATAAATCCAATCCATCATGCATAGGAAGCAAGATAAATAGCTTGCTAATAATAGTAATATTACTTTCTCATATAATAAAATATGCATCCATTATCCATGTGTTGGTGTAACAGGCTTATCAAATGCTTATTTTAATAACTTAATAAGTGGTTTCATCGTCTTCCCTAGTATTCAACCACCAAAAAAGCATGATGAAGTCATTAAGCTCAGAGAGGATTCTTAGAACACTATGAAATGCAAATTATTTGAAAAACCAAAGGACCAAACTTCATTGAAGAGGAAGCACATAGATAGCATCATATCATTGAAGTTTCAATGCTCCTACGAAGGATTGGATACCTGTAATAATTTTCCATGTTATTACCTGTATGATCAATGGTTAAAGAAAATGGCACAAAAGAAATTGCAAGGCTCATTCTAGTCCAAGAAATAACTGGTATTATGATTTTTGGATACTTTCTATATACGTAAAGGTTTGGTTGAGTCTATATAATGCTTTCATAAAGTGATATAACACATGAATAAATATTAAATGGAAAGGAGAATAATCCCTACAAGATAAATAAATAAATAACTTATATGAAATATTTTTTTTTTAAGGAAAGCAAGTTTATGTTGAAGAACAGATTATTAGAAGTTAGAACTGGAGACACTTGCATGACCCCTATGAGAAACCTAATGTGAAAGAGGAGTTCATAATGCATTACTTATGTGAAGGAAAAACAGTTCAACACCACACAATAGTAAATACATAAGCAAGCACACTCTGGAGAAAAGCAAAAAAAATATGTATGGCTTTATGTAACACCAGACAAGTCAATACAAATGCAAGCACATTCTAGAGAAAGGAAAAAAAATAACTTTTAAGTGCCTATGTCATCCATGTGTAAACTCACAAACCCTCATGCTGCTTGGATATTTAGAGCGCTTACAAACAAAAAACAAAGCCATAAATTTTTATTGGCCTATAGCAACTTTGACATAAAGAGAAATCAGAATATACAGAATTGACCTATATAACAAATTTTACATAAAGAGAAATCAAAATATACAGAACTGGCCTATATAGCAACTTTGACATAAAGAGGAATTGGAACATACAGTCTCTTTCAATATAATTGCAAGCTCTCCATATTTGAGACCCAACACGACAAATTCTCTTGCTGCATATCCCTGAAAAGCAATCAAATAAATTGATTAATAACTGAGTTCAATTCAACTTGTATGGGGACACCAAATATAGTCAAAGCAGGTTATTCTGACCAAGATCCTTCCTTACCAACAGCTTCAGCTAACTAAAAGGCATTGCATTCAAGATAATGAAAACACATGGAAAGAAAACAAACCGAGTTGACCAATACTTAAAAATAGATAGATATTAATGTTCAAAGTTCCAGATTTCACAAATGAAAATCAGTATAGAAATCTCTTTATATAGTATATATGAATGCATATCAAAAGTTCTTTCTAATACAACTATAAGGAGATTGCAAGCATGTGGTACAGATCAGAAGGATGGTTAAACATTAACTCATGGCCTTGGAATCACAAGCAATAAACTAATTGAAACCCTTAAAGTCAGCATGATTTTACACAGCAAAAAAATGCATAAATTATTGAGACATAACTCTTTAACAGACTTACCCTGAACCCTTGGAAAACGTTCGTTCAACCGTGGTTCACCTCCAACACTGCAAACCCACGATTTGATGGGCTCACTCACCTAGGCGGATGTGGAATCACTGGCTAAAGATCTCAAGGTTCAGGGCATCACTGATGCTGCGCGCATGTTATTCGGTTACCCAAGAGCCAAAGTAGTTTTTTCCTTGTAGTCGCAGCACCAAGGAAGAAGGGAATCAAGCCAGGCTATGCCACTCCCACGCCACAACTAGCAACAAAGCTACCCTATGCTCCAAACCCAACAACACTGCAAGTGCACTACAAACCCACAAAAACCAAAGCAACACTACAAACCCACCAAAACCAGAAAACCCTATGAGTGTCCTCCTCCAACACTACAAACCCACCAAAACTAGAGAAACCCTATGTGTGCCCTCCTCCAACACTGCACCAGAGAAACCCTATGCATGCCCTCCTCCAGCACTGCTATGCGTGCCCTCCTCCAACACTGCAAACATGTTGCAAACCCACCACAAACCCACCAAAACCACGACCAAAACCAGAAAAATGCTATGCATGCAAATGGAAAAGGCAGGGGAAAATGTTTGCCTCCAACGCTACAAACGTGTTGTAAACCCACCACAAACCCACCAAAACCACGACCAAAACCAGAAAAATGCTATGCATGCATATGGAAAAGGCACAGACAAATTTTTGCAATAAAAAAGGTCCCATGATATTGGGTATTTATATAATAAAACAATTAGTCCATTTTACCCTTAATATAGCACCAATATATTGATTTGAATTTTTTTTATTTTTTACCCCCCAAAATATGAACGAACGTGTTATCATATTGGTCCCTCAGTGATGCCCCTGTGACTGAATTACGGTGCACTTTGAATGGTATTAACTTTGGAATATGAGCTTCTCGAAGAGAGTCTATAAGGCCATACCATAGGGAAAAGTATTCCAGATTCCATTATCTGAAAGGTATTTCTTGTTTAAAACCATTTTTAGCTAAGAAATGTAAGCACATGCACTCAACTGGTTTATTGCACATTTTGAATCATGATAGATTTGAATTAGGTTGTTGGGGAATCGTTGGGAACATGAAAGACATGACACAATTTCAATTTTAATACTGTAAAACTTTATATTTTATTTTAATAAATGTATTTGCAACTACAGAAAATTTGAAAAAGAGAAAGGAGTACGTATTTTTTAACAAGTGGATAATCAAATTACAACATTAGTTGAGCCCTTCAAGATCTTTTCATTTCTTCCCTTCAACTAGCCTATAATGATTGTTACATTAGTTTACCTTTATTAGTAGTCTGAAAGGTCTTGTAGAGTGACCTTCACATTTTTCTTATGGTGTTCTGCCTATTTCTTCCATATTGGTGATCATCTTTTGGTGGGATCAAAGTTCCAAAATAGGTGGAATTATACAATGGATAGTAGTTAAGTCATTGAAATCTCTTTAAATCTTTCTAAACGGTATAAGAAAACTCAGTTCCCTCCCCAAAAATAGTTCGAGCATAAGCATCCAAAAAAATCTACTCTCTAAGCTCTTAGAAACCATAAAACAAGCAAAGGTAGATAAGTAAATATTTCAATAGTAAAAGGTAAATGGGTTGGATTCACCCATATGTTTATGCTCCTCTTTGGATTCCAAAATGGTACAGAATAAACAATAATAAAGATTAAGTACTATAAGATCATTCAGGATTCAGTACTATAAGATCATTCGGTGAAGAGGTAATTTCCTGGTAAAAGACACATAACTAACTATTAGAACCGATGCTTAAGATGACCAAATGCTACTGGGGCTTCTCTAATGAACATGATCAAGTATCCTTCCATTAGGATTGTCATAAATGGTAGGACAGAAGGTTTCTCTCATACATAAATAGATACTTGGTATTCTTTCAGACATATGGTCTTAAACTTTGTGAAACATGAAAAGAAAATTCTTTGGAAATGAAGGAAAATGGGCAAAAATTAACAAAAAAAAACAATGAGAAACAAACCCATTTATTAAACAATGTCATCCCACAGATTGTCAAATGAGGAAAAATGACCCACATAAGAAGGTTAAATGTAATCCCATATTACATTCGAAGAAAAATAACTAGAAAATCATTTCCCAGTAACTCCCAAAAGGCACACAAGCATCAAAGTCGATTCCCATAGTCTCCAATCATCAAAGTAATCTAAAAATAATATGGAGGCAAATACCTGGTAGTGTTAATCCACATACTTCAAATTCATCCTTAACATTGAAGCGTACAAATCTAAGATCCATTAGTTAAAATGCCAAAAAATGCAAGGATCTAATAAGGAAAGCCACATAAAAAGGAAAATGGAAATCCAACAACAAAACTATGAATAAAATCATCAACTTACAGGATTTTCAACATTTCCCCCAGTTCGTGCTTTTGGCTCCTCTGCAATTTTCCTAGGAAGGAAAATAATCTGTTGATTATGCTATGTGCATCTCATGTAATAGGTCACATGAGGAATCTTGAGTACCATGACATTTCTTTGAAAATCCCCTTTCACAAACAACTGGTTGTTCATGAAATGATGTATTTAATTATAAACACATATGGTATGCCTACTAATTTTCCAATCCTAAGAATCTTAGAAAACCCTGATCCCAGAGAAATCAAAGCTCTATAATAAATAATATATTGGAAATCATTCCCAAATACGACTGAAGAAAATCTTGGGATTAATTTGTTCTTGTAAAATTACAACACAAGAATGTTTAAGCGAAATAGTTCCAAGAAATCCTTGATTCTAGGAAATTTTAGGCGAAATAGTTTAAAAAATCCATGATTCCAGGAAATTTTGGTGAAACAGTTAAAAAAATCCATGATTCCAAGAAATTTTGGCGAAATGGCTCTGTAAAGCTCTCGATTCTCGAAAATTAAGATGAATTCCAAGCAATGTTGCGTGTTTGGGAGGCTAAACGGTTTCGTCGGGATTTCATACTGTGGGTTAATGAATTCAAATATAAAGATATTTATTTAAATTTGGGGCTAAAAATTAAAAATATCCTTGAATGTTTTTATATTAGAAATTCGTCATTCCAAAATTTCAAAATTTCAAATGGGGTTATTTCGCCCATGGGCTAAATTTCGCCCCTAAATTTTTCCCTGTTTCCAACGTTTAATCTTCCAGCTGTTACTTTTTTTTCTTCCAGTTGTATCTCTCGAAGTTTCAGAAGTGATATCGGGGTTAAGCAAGGGTCCCCATTATCCCCTACCCTTTTTGGATTATATATTGAAAAACTTGAAGAGTGGTTAAACTTAGAGGGCGGGGATGGCGCCCTCGTGGGTGAGTATGTGATAAGGCTTCTTTTGTATGCAGATGACATTATTTTGATTGCTAAGTCTGCGCTTGGCTTGCAAGAGCACTTGATTTTCCTTGAGCACTTTTGTAGAATAGTTGAGATGTAAGTAAATACTAGCAAGACAAAAGTGGTAGTTTTCTCTAGCAAAAAAAAACATAAACAACATAATTTCTACTTTGAAGACAATACCCTTGAAGTAGTGGAAGATTACAAGTACCTTGAAATCGACTTCAACAAAAATTTGAGTTGGGAATGCTACAGGAAAAATAGAACTCTTGAAGGTTGGAAAGCGTTTTATGCTTTCCAAAATAGGTGAAGAGAGGCAGAGTTATGGGACTGAAAAACTATGCAAACCCTTTTTGGGCTCTTTGTGATCCCGGTTGGTCTCTATGGTTGTGAAGTTTGGGCTAGCAGTACCTTTGACTTATAGTGGAGGAAAATAGAAAAGATTCAAAAACACATGATCACAAGCAAGTTCAAAATTAAGTGTTCAGTGCCATACGAGATCATGTTAAGTGAAATGGGGGTGACCTCTATTGAAGGAGTTGCTATGGTGAGACTCATAAGGTATCTAAAAAGAGTTGAGCAAATGGAAGAATGTAGATGGCCTAAGATTGTCTTCAATGACATATTGTGCAAAAGAAAGAAGACTTGGATGCTGAAAAATATTAAATGGCTTAGCAAGTGGGATATGTGCTTGACAGCGTGCCCTACTAATAGTAAAGAAATAAAGGCTTTTGTTATCAATAAGTTCCACAAGCGAACTTGGGATAAAGAGCTAGGGAGAAAGAGAAAGTATTATATTGAAGAGTTTAACCCTACCTACAATCAGCATCAAAAGGCGTACATAGGGGCCAATATGCCTTGGAAAGCCAAAATTCTTATTGCTAAATTAAGAACTAATTTCCATTAACTCCATTGAGTGTGTATTTTTTGCACCGCTGGTAAGGTGGACACAGAAAAAGATTTAACGAGGGGACTGTGGAAAAATTGAGGGCGCTCATCATCAAGTTGAACAGACAAAAAGAGTTAATTGCAGAAAACAACTTGCTAGTTGGTATGTCCCATAGGCTATTCTTAACCTCGCGGACGTTAAAATATTTCCTTCCTTCCTTCCTTCTTATATTTTAAGAGCGAAAGTATTCAAACAAACACAAAATAACTTCTGGCAAATCTCTATCTCTGTTGTCGCTACAATTTAGAAATTACTAATCTAAGGATTTTATAAAAAAAATATTAAAGAAGAAATCCTTAACATTTGGCGGTCGCAGGGCTCGGCCTCTGTGATTCAATATTCAATATCACTTCGATTTCGATTTTTTTTTATAAAAAACATAAAAAAAGAAATCCATAACATTTGGGAGTCCCGGGCCTAGGCGTCTATGATTCAATATGAGTTCGATTTCGAAGTTTATTATAAAAAACATGACAAAACTACATTTGGCAGTCGGGGGGGCTAGGCGTCTGTGAGTCGGTTCGATTTTAGATTTTGGGAGTCCCCAGGCTAGGCGTCTGTGATTCAGTTCAATTTCAAAGTTTAGAATGTGTTGGTTTTAGGTTAACTAAAAAATTGTACCCATGGAGTCTATTTTCCTAATAAGTAGGCTATTTCATCATTTTGCAGAGCTTAGCACACCATGAATATGCTTTCTCTTTCTCTCACGTGATTTGCAGTTTTCTCATTAATTTTGTGTAGTTAAATCAATTAAAATAGGCTATAGCTTCATTTTACAAGCTTAGCACACCATGTATACGTTTTCTCTCATGTGATTTGCAGTTTTCTCATAATTTTGTATAGTTACATCAATTCACGTAGGCTATTCCATCATTTAGCAGAGCTTAGCACAGCATGCATAAGCTTTCTCTCTGACGCGATTTGCAGTTTCTCATTAACTTTTTTTAGTTATATCAATTCACTCTGAATTTGTAGTCGCATTATTTATGATTTTGCAGTGGGTTTGTTATCCTTCATTCTCCACGAACATAGTAACCAATTACATCTATGTATTTTCAACAAATTTATAGGTTTGAAGTAGATTTGTTAGAGAAATTCGCCATGAGTTTGCCTCCTGAGCAATCCCATCCAAGGGAAATTTCAGTTGGTAGATATGACTTTGGATGGGAACCTCACCAGATGCAGCCATAAGTAAAGGACCCACCAAGCACAACTACGCCAGCACCACCATTAGTCTTGCAGTGATAGCCATTGTTGTAGTTCTAGACAGTGCTTTACTGGTGGTAAGTTACTACAATATTTTTGCCAAGTATTGCAAAGCTTCTCGATGGACACATTCTTTTCAGGAGGAGACGTAGGAGTTTGGACTCTGAAGAGAATATACAAGCCGATGCTTATTCACTCGAAGGATTCCAAGACCCAGAAGGCTGGAAGACAATTACTCAATCATATGGGCTGGATGAAGCTGTGATCAGATCCATTCCTCTGTGCAGATTCACTAAAGCAGAGAAGCTCATAGACAACATGGAGGGTGCAGTTTGTCTGGTTGAGTTTCAGGAGAATGAGGTTCTCAGGCTTCTTCCCAAATGCAGCCATGCATTCCATAATAGCTGCATTGATGTTTGGATAAGGTCACATGGGAATTCTCGTTTATGTAGAGAATATTGTGTATTTAGAAAACTCGCTTGAGCTTAAAAAACATGTACATTCGGTCCATCAAACGGACCATTTACTTCTCTGTTGGTCCATTGGATGAACCAAACGTACATGTTTGTTAAAGATGGCCAAAAAACTCGTTTGTCCCTGCTATGGCGTCCGGGATACGTCCAGCAAACCGATCCGCCCGGCCAGCACTGATGCATCGTCCAGCACTGATGCTTCAAACGATGGCCTGATTCTGGAAATGTTGACGGGCGTGGAGAGTAAGGAAACTGTGTGGCCATGGATGGCCAGAGCCTTGGATAGCTCTACGAACGGACTTATGTGGCCGCGTGCCAACCATGGACACACCAAAAAATGAAGCTTCTTCTTGGCGTCGTTCTGGTGATTCATCTCTACAAATACTTTCTGTTTCCTATTCCCTTGATATTCCTTCCTATAATTCAGATAATGAAGTGCGATTATGATGGCTTGGCTATGAAGTGTAATTGCCTGTACTCTTATTCGTTCATTGCTACCTCTACATTCTGAATGGATCGTATGTTACTCACATGAAATGCAATGCAGCGTCGAAAAGATCTGGGATTGAATCTAAATTAACGAGCCTTTCTCCCACTCCCGCAATAATTTTTAACATCTTCATGCTGCCCATCATCAAAGCAATTGTTCCTGCTCAACAAGAGTACTGACTTTCCGTTCATTACAAAACTAAATAGACAAAAATAGCCAGCTCCTGGAAGAGCTCCAACGAAATTAGCACACTGAGCACAATGGCAATAAGTAGCTTATAACTAATGGTTGGTATAAGTAAATGGTATTAGAAATGCGTTAGCTTACTTTTATTTTAAAGCCTCAATAAGTAGTTTATAACTAATGGTTGGTATAGTAAATGGTATTAGAAATGCTTGAGCTTATGTTTATCTTAAAGGCAATAAGTAGCCAAGCCATCATAAGTAAATGGTATTAGAGATGTATGAGCTTACTTTTATCTTAAAGGCGATAAGTAGCTTATAACTAATGGTTGGTATAAGTGAATGGTATTAGAAGTGTATGAGCTTACTTTTATCTTAAAGACAATAAGCAGCTTATAAGCGATGGTTGGTATAAGTGAATGGTATTAGAAATTCATGAGCTTACTTTTATTTTAAAGGGCTTATAACTGATAGTTGGTATAAGTGACTCGTATTAGAAATGCATGAGCTTACTTTATCTGAAGGGCAATAAGTAGCATATAACTAATGGTTGGTATAAGTAAATGGTATTAGAAATGCATGAGCTTGTTTTATCTTAAAGGCAATAAGTAACTTATAACTAATGGTTGGTATAAGTAAATGGTAGGGAAAAGTTTGTTATAATAATGATGGAATAACTATATTACTTACAAATGAGGTGGCACCTTGGAATAACTATATTACTTACTAATGAGATGGCACTTTGGAAATTTTGGGTAGTTAATTGTATCCACTCCATTAAGCAATGTCGATACTTTAAAGAAATAAGGTTGCTTGAATTACTAAACTTTAATGAGATGGCACTTTGGAAATTTTGGGTAGTTAATTGTATTCAGACCTTAACGAAATAAGATTGCTTGAATTACTAAACTTTAATGGCATAGTTGAAAGTTGATATCCCTTGTGTTTATGATCAAAGTTGGATGAAGGATTTGTCATGTTTAATAGTTTGTTATGACGACGAAGGATTTTAGGTTCCGAACTCACTAGACCAGTATCTTTTTGACTTCAATACTATCTTAACTTGAAGATCGGATAGTTTCTGTTTAAACCTTGAATCTTAGTGGATTCGTCGCCCAGCTCGGGGGTGGATTTAGATGGTTAAACACATGTTAAGTAAAGCCTACGGTTGGGAGGAAAGTCGTACACACATTTTCAGTCGCCCAAACTCAAAGAAGTACTCTTAACATTTAGTTTTGTTTATGGATGTAATTTACCTTGTATATAAGAATTATGCTCTTGGATTTATGGTACTAATATGCATGTTGAGTTACATAAAGTGGTGGTTTCAGGAGCTGCATTACAATGGTGGAATAGCTCTCGAAAGACAAGTGTAAAATGAATTTGTTGTATAGGTGCATATTCGTTAGTCTAGTTGTTTCTATCATCTGCAATGTGTTTGACTTTGTTGTTTGTCCCACTCAGGACTCATGCATCATCTTGGACAGTTGCACTCAAAAATACAAGTACAAAAATTGTTGCATCCAAGAATACAAGTACAAGGATGGTACCTTGTTATAAGGACTGTCAGCTACCTTTAAAAGAAAGGGTTAATGCGTAATTTCTATCTCAATTGAGGGATAGTCTAGCGACTAATGAAACGGTCGTATCTATCTTAAACTTCAATATGATTCAATTATATTAGAGTGAGTGTAGTTTGACGGTCCTTAATTGCAACAAAGTATGATTCTGTATTTGAGGTATAAAGTTATGTTGCTGCCACAACTGTTCTCCCCCAAATTAATGTTTTAATTTCTAGGCCCCTCCTCATTATCTCGCACAGTTTGATCGTTGAACTCTTGGACCTCTAGAGCGTGTCTTTTTTTGTTTTACTCTGAAGTTGGATGCCCACGGATTTATGTCCCCCATGTTCAATTTTGGTTAAGTCGTGGATTTCTGGCCGTGGAGAAGTAAAATCTTGTGCTTCAGAGCAGCCTTCGCGAAAAAAAAAACGACTTTGGCTGCAGTTGACACTTAACGCTAGTTTAATCGTTGATTTTTCCTTTGATCGGGCCTCTTTTCGTTGTTAGATCGGAACCTGCAAAGTTCCAGCCCCTCTGCCGTTGCGGCTCCAAGATTGTTTATTCGTCCGAAGTCTGGACTCCTCCGACGCCCGATTCGTTTTGGCCTTAAATCGCTAGACCATAGCTTATACCCTCCCGCCGTTGCAGCTGGGGAGAGCTAGTGAGCTGCCGAAGCGAGTATCTGTCGACGTCCGATTTGGTCCTTTCCCCACCCGCGGTTAGCTTATGTCTCTAGCCTTGGCTCGTCCGCCGTTTCGGCTGGGAGTTTCTTTCAGCTCCCAATGTATCATCCTTCCGACGCCCGATTAATGAAGTTTCCCGCCGACGTCCGATTAAACCTTTTCGTCGTGTTTTGCTCACCCGGTCCCTATAATCCTCCACCGTTGCGGCTCCCGAAGTCTTGTCCTTGTTCGATTCCAAAGCTTGCCGACTACTGATTTATGACTTTCCCGCCCAAAGCTTAATCGAGACTCTGTCCGGATGCACTTGGCTAATTTCTTGTGAATTTATCATTCATGGCAGAAGATGTTAATGTTTAAAACCCCATTTCGCAACAAATAATGCATCGTAATTGTTTGCAGGAGGAATTCGATATACTGCTGTGGCGACCTTGGGTGAAGGCTGAGCTTGCTCGAACCGAAACCGGCACAATCCCAAGGAAGACAAAAATGGAGAAAAGGACAAAATAAGCAAACGACAGAGGCACGGAATAGGAAAACCTATCCGTTATTGACCAGAAGATAAACGCTCACAAAAAAATAAAAATGATTGACAAAACGTCTAGAAGGAAAAGACAGCGTGAATGACAACGAAGAGCTCGAGCTTGAAGAGCTGTCAGTTACTCAATAGCTCGCAAAAGGATTTGAAGCGTTGGGAAGCTGAGAGGGGGAGGAGGGAGACAGCTGAAGGGTCTCAAATGGTAGTTTAAATATCTGAAAGTAGGATGGAGATAGGGCTTTTTCCCCTGGAAAATTTTGTAAATGTTTGCTTGTAAGAGGAACTACTTCGTTTTGCAAAGGAAACTGCAATTTTTTACCTGTTGGAGAGAGTAGAATGGAATGTATCAATGCGACTCAATGAATAATGTTGAAGATGAACTATTTCATTTTCAGTGATGTTTCATTTGCTGTGAGAATGTTTAATTTCCTGAACCTATGTTCTTGTTGAATGTTCTTCGGTATCTTTTTTGATATTTTCCACTGTAAGCAATTATTGTTGTTATAAAATGATCGGCTATCTGGTTATTTAAATATCTGTAAATGTTCATGTGTCTTGAAAGAAATATTAGCTATCTGTGATTCTTCATAATGCATGTGCAAGATGTATTGCTCACCCAGAATGATAACCTTGCTCCCTAGGGATAGATTAGACAGTTAGTTTATTTCTTATTGTATCTGATTTGGTTGCTTGCGAGCATAAGACGAGAGGTAAGAACCCGCGCATCACATTGTGACCGCTCCCTGCATCTTGATCGCTCTGCATTTAGTTAAGCACTTGCATCTCATTTCTTAAAGTCAAAATACAAAAAACTCGGTGGGCCGGGCCGCAACCGGTAAAGCCTTTGTTTTGTTTCTTGACCTACGGTAGTCGGACCGCAAACCGGACGGATTCCCTATTCCAAACAATCAACGGGCTAGTTGGGAATGTTGATTGGGGAGAATCCCTTACTGTTGCCGCCTGCGAATTTCCAGGCCTCAACAGTTTTGGCACTAGAAGGAGGGCCGCCAGTGCATGGCTGGTCGAGGAAACCTGTTTTATCGAGATCATTCCACTGGTTACAGTTCAGAAAGTAGTGGACCGCGTAATCCAATTCCGGAAGAAGAAAACAGAGAACATCTATATCCTGTTCGCAACGAAATTGTTAACGATCTGAGAAGACATACCCGTGCTTATGTAAAGAAGATTGGAGGGTTTCTGATTATCCACGAATTGCCTAGAAGAGAGTACAAGAAGAAAGACCATCCTATAGTAGAAGATTCAGTGTTGGTTGGAGACTGAGAAGAACTTGTGGAAACCGCCTTACAGGAAGTTGAATTGCCTTTGAACCAAGTAGGCCCAGACACCCCTTACAGTTCTCCTGTTCACACCCCTGTTGGTTCACCTCCTCACTCTCCTGTTGGTTCCCCTCCGCACTCTCCACCTCAACTCATGGCCGGTGTTAACGCCAACCAACCTCCTCCCAATCCACCTAATCCACCACCTGCATGGAAAGCCAGGTCACCCCTAAACTTGACTCCCCCTTTGCATGACCTACCTCAAGCCTTCGAGAAGTTACTGCCTAAATTTGACCCCAATGAGAAGATCCTAGTGGACGATCACCTACAAAGTTTCTACTTGGCAATAGAAGGTCTGAGGGCTGGGGAACATGAGGATGTAGTGTGAGACTTTTCCCACATACCCTCAAAGGAGCTGCTGCATCTTGGTACTTTGGGTTGCCTGCTAATTCTATCCCGGATTGGGATACTTTCGAGAGAATTTTCAGAAGTAAGTATGCAGTTCAAAAGACTCACGCGGCCCTCATGAAAGGACTGTGTGCTTTAAAGAAGGAGAAAAAAGAAAAGGTACACAGTTTCACGAAAAGGTTTGCAGCATATCTAAAAAAAATTTCTGAAACAGACAAGCCTTTAGATAAAGTACTAATTGAGTACTACACTTCAGCTTTGGGTCCAGATTTGGCCATGTTTGCTAAAGGTAGGGCCAAGCCTACCTTGACAGAGACCTACGAAGAAGCAGAAGTGGTGGAAGCGGAAAGAGAAAGTATCGAAGACTATCCGGAACAATCGGGAGAAAGAGGCGAAGGAAGGAAGACCTTACTGTTCAATAATCCTAAGGAAGAAAAGTCACCAGACCTGGAGAATATGGCCAAAATGATGCAAAAGATGTCTAATAAGATCATAGACTTGGAAAAAGAGAAGGAAACAAAGAAGTTCTACAGGCCCTATTATAAGAAAAGGGAGGAGAACAATCAGTCCCAACCTCCTCCTCACAATACTGCGTCTATGAACCTGACAGAGATAGGGATGGAAAATTTCTGCACCTTTCACCAGCAGCCTCACTCCGAAAGGAATTGTCCGCAATGGATAAATTCAATGACATTAGTTATGAATCAGATGTTAGATTTGAGACTAACGGAAGAAGATGATGATGAAAAGAAAGAAAGTGTTGTTTCTACCTCTACAAAGGGACAGGAAGAAGAGACCATGGCATTATGGAATTCTGTCTCCTTGCTCGATGCAGAAAATGAAAATACTCAGGGACACAAGGATGTCAGGGAAGCTAACGTGACAACTAGAAGCCAAGGGACGATTAGTGATGATAGTCTTTTACTTCCAAAGATCAGAAGGCTGCAAAGAAACATCAAGAAAAAATTTCAATATAAATCCTTGGCTGATAAGGTTCCGGAATTCACTATTACCAGCCAAGATCCCAAGCAGGACAGAATGTTACCCAAGCCAAATGAAGAGAGGATGAGTTCTGATAAATCTCAGTCCATTAAACAACAAATTGAATATGACATTGTTGAAGATTTAAAGAATATAAAGGCAAATGTCCCGCTGTTTGAAATGTGCAAAGTACCCCAGCAGAAAGAAAAGTTGTTGAAGGCACAAGTGAAACGTCAGAAGAAAAGCTGCCCGCTGATAATCAGCCTCGGGACGAAGAAGAAATTGGAGAAGCTAGCACTGGAGGTAAGTCTAAAACTAAACAGCCACCCTTCCTCCTGACATTTGAAATTTTTAATCATAACGTTCACAATTGTCTAGTAGACTCAGGGGCGTCAATTAATGTCATGCCCGTATCAGTATGTAAGAAAATCAATGGGCAGTTTAAGCCAACCACGTGGAGGGCGGTGCAATTGGATAGGACAGACGTTAAGGTAATTGGTGAAATGGAGGACGTTCTAATTTGTCTGTCATCAAACGACAAAGTATGCCAAGTTATCAACATCATGGTGGCTGATATACCAGACGCTTATGGCCTGGTCCTGAGTAGAGATTGGTCAACTAAATTGAATGGATACCTGTGGTTGCCGTACAAAGGAAGCCCCAATCAGATTAAGGTTTTGAGAGAGCCTCACATGAAGTACAATGTTACCCAACTGGATGAGAAGAATATACCAGTCGAACCTGTGTTGGGAAACTACTTTCTTGAACTAGAACCAGGGAACTATCAAGCGGGGAAGGCCAGTGACACATCTGACACCCAGCCTGAACTCCTTCGATTCTCGCAGGCTGATGATTTTGATTGTAAAATAGTAGATTTAGCAGTAGAAGTAGATTCTTTTTCAGTAGATAATGTTTTTTTGAATTTATTTTTTGACGGATCTAAAACTTTAGAAGGGTCAGGGGCCGGCTGCGTCCTCATTGATCCACAAAAAAATAAACACTTCCTGTCCTGTAGATTAGAGTTTGAGTGTACTAACAATACGACTGAGTATGAAGCATTGCTACAGGGACTCAAGAAAGCGATTGAGCTAAAGGTTAGTAATTTAAAAGTTTTTGGGGACTCAGAAATAGTTGTAAAGCAGATAAGAAATCAAATACATTGTGTTTCCCCCCACTTGAAAGCTTACCAAAGCGAGGTATGGGATTTGATTAAATGTTTTCGTGCATTCAATATTGTTTCAATCCCAAGAATGAAAAACTCAGCCGCTGATCTTTTGGCCACATCAGCTGCCAGGTTGGTACCCACTAATAACAGATGTTCTATTGAATTACTTTTCAGGCCCTTCATACCAGATATGATCACCAATCTGAGGGTGTTCGATGATGACCAGCAAATCATAGAATGTTTAACCAATGAGGATGTATTCAAAGGAGCGATCATCGATGATGAAAAACACCAAGCCGAGATGAAATTTGACAATTTCGTCCCTAAAGGAGTCAGAACATTAGAGAAGATGTTTGACTTGAATGAAAAATTCCAAAGACCCGCTAATGTAAAGACGCACAGCTCAACCCTGCAGTTCGAACTAATAAACTTGGGGACTGAGACGGATCCTAAGTTTGTGAACCTCGGCAAATGCTGTTCACCTGCCGAAAGGGATGGGTTTGTCAATTTGTTCAAGCAGTACAAAGATGTCTTTTCCTGGACTTACGCAGATTTGAAGACCTACGACACCAGCATTATTAATCATATCATCCCTGTTAAAGCAGGTGTCAAGCCATATCAGCAGCCGTTAAGGAAGATGCACCCCAAGTTGGAGCCACTGATTCAAAGCGAGGTGAAAAAATTGTTGGACGCTAGTATTATTTTTAAAGTCCGGCATTCAGAGTGGGTGTCAAATTTGGTGCCGGTCAGAAAAAAGTTGGGAGAAATCAGACTGTGCGTGGACTTAAGAACTTAAACCGTGCCTCAGACAAAGACAACTATCCGGTGCCTCCCATGGAGCAATTGCTACAGATGGTTTCTGGTTCTGATATGTTCTCATTGTTAGACGGATTCTCTGGCTACAACCAAGTGTTAGTGGCCGAGGAAGATAGAATGAAGACAACGTTCAGAACTAAATGGGGAACTTTCGCATATAGAAGAATGCCTTTTGGACTGATTAATGCTGGCGCGACATTTCAGAGAGCTATGGACATAGCTTTCCGTGGACTGATTGGACGAAGTGTGGTGGTCTACCTTGATGATATCACAATATTTTCAAAGAAAAGAGGGGAGCATGCATTCCACCTAAAGCAAATTTTTGAGCGCTGTCGGAAGTATGGCGTTTCCCTCAATCCTAAGAAGTGCGTATTCGCGGTCACAGAAGGCAAATTACTGGAGCATATATTTTCAAAGAGAGGTATATCTATAGACCCAGAAAGAATCAAGGCCATTGAACAAATCCCCATGCCCCATAATAAAAAAGGAATGCAATCCTTCATGGGGACAATAAACTTCGTGCGTAGGTTTGTGCCTGATTTTGCTCAGATTGTCAAGACACTGCAGCAGATGGTCAAGCAGAATGCACAGTTTAAGTGGACTGAAACTGAAAAGACTGCTTTTAACAAAATCAAGACTGATGTTGCCCATGCACCCTCCCTGAAAAGTCCAGACTTTGATAAATACTTCATTATGTACACATTTGCAACCGATGATTCATTGGCAGTCGTGCTTACACAAAAAGAGGACGGGGGTGATGAATTCCCAATCTCTTTCATGAGCACTGGGCTTCAAGGGGCTGAATTAAACTACCCAGCCATTGATAAGCAGGCTTACGCAGTATTTAAGGCAGTGAAGCTTTTTAGGCCTTATATATTAAAAAATCGGACCAAGGTAATAGTCCCTTACCCAGCAGTAAGATCTCTTATCATTCAGAAAGAGTTGGGAGAAAGAAGGGGCAACTGGGTAACAGCCCTTCAAGAATACGACCTTGAATTCAAACCGGCTACTATAGTGAAAGGTCAAGGGCTATGCAAATTGATGACTGGAAGTAGAAACAACGAAGAACAAGCATTGGAAGAGAAAGCCGAATTGCATGTTATGGATGTATGCCCTCTGTTTACAGCTCCTGAGTCTTGGTATAGGGACCTTGTGCATCACTTACAGTCAGGGATATTACCAGAACATTGGAATTCCAAACAAAGAAGAGCTCTACGTCTCAAATCAACCTCCTATCATATTGTTGAAGGAATGTTATTCAGAAAGAATTATGACGGGGTTCTCCTTAGGTGTTTAGAAAAGGAAGATGCAAAGAAAGTAATGGCAGATTTACATGACGGTCCGGCTGGGGGACATTATTCCGGTGACACTACAGCTCACAAAATCCTTAGAGCCGGTTACTATTAGCCTACACTCTTCAAGGATGCACATGCACATGTAAGGAAATGTGATATTTTTCAAAGGTGTGGTGGAAGACAGCCCAAGGCAGCCGCACCCCTAAAGCCTGTTATGATCACAGAACCATTTGAACAATGGGGGTTGGACATTATCAGGGAAATAAAACCAAATTCTTCCCTGCTGCACAAGTACATTCTTACTGCGACTGATTATTTCACCCGCTGGGTAGAAGCTATCCCATTGCGCAAGATCAACGAGGACGAAGTCATCAGTTTCCTACAAGATCATATCATGACCAAGTTTGGAGTTCCAATTTCAGTAGTTTTTGATAATGCCAAATACTTTTCATCAATTAAATTGACTGCATCTGCTCATGATAAAGGGATAAAATTACATTATTCTGCTAACTACTATCCGTAAGGGAATGGCCTGGCTGAGTCCTCCAATAAAAACCTCATTAGAATCCTGAAGAAGACTGTCATAGAAAACCAGCGAAGTTGGCACTCAGCCTTACCCAACGCCCTGTGGGCTGACAGAGTCACCCCCAAGTCTGCAATAGGAGTGTCACCCTATACCCTTGTGTACGGTAAGGAAGCTATCCTGCCTCCCAATATCATGCTGCCATCTTCCATACTAGCTCAAGAGTCTAGGGGGTCGGATGATGAGGTTCTCCAAATAAGAATATATAATCTCCTGAAGGCAGAAGAGGCCAGATCCAAGGCTAGAGAATGTTTTAAACAGCAGCAAGAGTCAGTTAAGAGACGGTTTGACAAACATAAAGCTGGGAAAAAGGACTTTGAGGTAGGAGACTTAGTCCTCAAATGGGATCACCCCCATGATGAGAAAGGAAAGCATACCAAGTTCCAGCAATTATGGGTAGGCCCTTTTCAGATTGTAGCCAAACTTGGCCCTGCTACATATAAGCTGCAAGATTTACAGGGATGGGAGGAGAACTTGCCAGTTAATGGTTTGGTTCTCAAACCTTACTTTTCTTGAGTTTCTTTGGTTTTTTCCGCCTTGTATATAAATAAGATGTGGGTTTGTTTTCGAGTCATGCTTTCATTCGATTTAATTTCAAGTTTTTGATTTTCAATAAGGGGAACGAACTTGCGGTTGTCTGGAGGATATTACTTA
>LPNX010533935.1:227720-280575 GCA_001517045.1 Pseudotsuga menziesii | reverse complement strand
CCCCAATGGACCATCATCAATGATTAAGATCCACACTTCTGTCGATTGGGAAATCCATCTGGATAGCTGGAAGAATTCATTTGATGCATTTTTGTTGTGAAACATTATGCCACTCAAAGAAAAATCACCCAGAGATCTAGGTTCACCAGGTAATCGCCAGTTGTTGCTGCCACAACTGTTCTCCCCAAAATTAATGTTTTAATTTCTGGGCCCCTCCTCATTATCTCGCACAGTTTGATCGTTGAACTCTTGGACCTCTAGAGCGTGTCTTTTTTTGTTTTACTCTGAAGTTGGATGCCCGCGGATTTATGTCCCCCATGTTCAATTTCGGTTAAGTTGTGGATTTCTGGCCGTGGAGAAGTAAAATCTTGTGCTTCAGAGCAGCCTTCGCGAAGAAAAAATGACTTTGGCTACAGTTGACCCTTAACGCTGTTTTAATCGTTGATTTTTCCTTTAATCGGGCCTCTTTTCGTTGTTAGATCGGAACCTGCAAAGTTCCAGCCCCTCCGCCGTTGCGGCTCCAAGATTGTTTATTCGTCCGAAGTCTGGACTCCTCCGACGCCCGATTCGTTTTGGCCTTAAATCGCTAGACCATAGCTTATACCCTCCCGCCGTTGCGGCTGGGGAGAGCTAGTGAGCTGCCGATGCGAGTATCTGTCGACGTCCGATTTGGTCCTTTCCCCACCCGCGGTTAGCTTATGTCTCCAGCCTTGGCTCGTCCGCCGTTTCGGCTGGGAGTTTCTTTCAGCTCCCAATGTATCATCCTTCCGATGCCCAATTAATGAAGTTTCCCACCGACGTCCGATTAAACCTTTTCGTCGTGTTTTGCTCACCCGGTCTCTATAATCCTCCGCCGTTGCGGCTCCCGAAGTCTTGTCCTTGTCCGATTCCAAAGCTTGCCGACTACCGATTTATGACTTTCCCGCCCAAAGCTTAATCGAGACTCTATCCGGATGCACCTGGCTAATTTCTTGTGAATTTATCATTCATGGAAGAAGATGTTAATGTTTAAAACCCCATTTCGCAACAAATAATGCATCGTAATTGTTTGCAGGAGGAATTCGATATACTGCTGTGGCGACCCTGGGTGAAGGCTGAGCTTGCTCGAATCGAAACCGGCACAATCCCAAGGAAGACAAAATGGAGAAAAGGAAAAAATAAGCAAACGATAGAGGCACGGAATAGGAAAACCTATCCGTTATTGACCAAAAGATAAACGCTCACAAAAAAAAATGATTGACAAAACGTCCAGAAGGAAAAGACAGCGTGAATGGCAACGAAGAGCTCGAGCTTGAAGAGCTGTCAGTTACTCAATAGCTCGCAGAAGGATTTGAAGCATTGGGAAGCTGAGAGGGGGAGGAGGGAGATAGCCGAAGGGTCTCAAATGGTAGTTTAAATATCTGAAAGTAGGATGGAGACAGGGCTTTTTCCCCTGGAAAATTTTGTAAATGTTTGCTTGTAAGAGGAACTACTTCGTTTTGCAAAGGAAACTGCAATTTTTTACCTGTTGGAGAGAGTAGAATGGAATGTATCAATGCGACTCAATGAATAATGTTGAAGAGGAACTATTTCATTTTCAGCGGTGTTTCATTTGCTGTGAGAATGTTTAATTTCCTGAACCTATGTTCTTGTTGAATGTTCTTCGGTATCTTTTTTGATATTTTCCACTGTGAGCAATTATTGTTGTTATAAAATGATCGGCTATCTGGTTATTTAAATATCTGTAAATGCTCATGCGTCTTGAAAGAAATATCAGCTATCTGTGATTCTTCATAATGCATGTGCAAGATGTATTGCTCACCCAGAATGATAACCTTGCTCCCTAGGGATAGATTAGACAGTTAGTTTATTTCTTATTGTATCTGATTTGGTTGCTTGCGAGCATAAGACGAGAGGTAAGAACCTGCGCATCACATTGTGACAGCTCCCTGCATCTTGATCACTCTGCATTTAGTTAGGCACTTGCATCTCATTTCTTAAAGTCAAAATACAAAAAACTCGGTGGGCCGGGCCGCAACCGGTAAAGCCTTTGTTTTGTTTCTTGACCTACGGTAGCCGGATCGCAAACCGGACGGATTCCCTATTCCAAACAGTCAACGGGCTAGTTGGGAACGTTGATTGGGGAGAATCCCTTGCTGTTGCCGCCTGCGAATTTCCAGGCCTCAACAAGTTCTTACCATTATTTCTGGTACTAGTATGGTCATTGTATAGCTTTGTTATCAACTACTCAGTGGAACTTAATTTACTTAAATTACAGTTTGTTTAGATGCAAATGAAAGTAGAGTGTACATTAATGTGATTACACACTCTCAAAAGACTAACTTGATTGACTGGTTGATATAGTAAAAGAGAAAAGTTTACCCCCATTTTTCTCAGAATTTACATTAAGGAATTTTGAGTATGTTACAATTATATTTCAAAATTATTATGCCATATGTACCTTCTTTAATTGTTGGATTTGTCTTTAGTGTTAAGGGATAGTTGATTCTTTGACTGGATTTTTTCTTTTTTTACTTTTACTTTTAAGTTTGTAAATTATTAGTCCCTAACCTGATTTTTGTATTTTTGTTTTTAATGTTTATGTAAATATATTTAATATTTTGGAATGTGTAAAATGTTGTTTTTGAATATTTATTTTAATTTTGATAAAAAAATTTAAAAGAAAAAATAATAAAAAAAAAAAGTGATACTTGATAAATGGATAACATAAAAAATGTAGGTGATAACATGTTTCAAGCATGGATAAGTCATATTTGAACGGATTTAAAAATATAACTAATAAAAAAAATACCAAAGTGTCTTCCATTTCATAACTATTTCTTAATCATTTGATCCTTGTCAACTAATCCACCCACAAACTATATAGATGTATTAGTTTTAAATGATTAATTCTATACTATAAAAATAAAAATTAAT
Source organism: Pseudotsuga menziesii (assembly GCA_001517045.1). Taxonomy (NCBI): domain Eukaryota; kingdom Viridiplantae; phylum Streptophyta; class Pinopsida; order Pinales; family Pinaceae; genus Pseudotsuga; species Pseudotsuga menziesii. Next base: position 277,659 of record LPNX010533935.1, on the reverse strand, counting down.
TAAAAAAATAGTTGATGCTCTTATAGCTATATGCTTTACAATCCTTAAGTGGATTCTCTTATTGCTCCTGTACTATCCATGATTGATTAAGAGCATCGAACTCACGTTTTATGAATGCAGTTTTCTGGAGTAAGGGATTGAGGGATTGATAAAGAAGACTATGTTGGATTAGTTCAAGATCCAGGATGGTCCATGAATTTCATTCGTTCATTATAGGAATATATTTTCTTTCTACTTGTTTTTTCTATTTGGTTTATTAGTCTTTACCATTATATCTAATTATGTGGATAGGCATTTAGATATTATTTTATTTTTTGGATTGTTTGGATTAACGAGATTAACCCAAGTGTAATAAATGTACATTTAGAGAAACCAAGGAGGAAACCAGCTAAGCACAAACACTCAACTCAACTGTATTCAGTAATAGAGCTTACATATATAGTAAAGTGAAACCTAATCTAGATCCAATAAATGTGGATCAGATCCACCGGCTTAGGATCTTATTGAATAAGAACAAACGAATATAGAAAACACATGAAGATATTTCTGCATTAAATCTAACAACCTCCCTTAATGCAGAAATGGATTTTTGAAAACACCTAATTTCTTCCTAAGACCCTCAAAATGGATCCTTCCAACTGGTTTAGTAAACACATCAGCAACATTTTCACTTGTGTTACAAGGCAATAAGTAGCTTATAACTAATGGTTGGTATAAGTAAATGGTATTAGAGATGTATGAGCTTACTTTTATCTTAAAGGCAATAAGTAGCTTATAACTGATGGTTGGTATAAGTGAATGGTATTAGAAGTGCATGAGCTTACTTTTATCTTAAAGACAATAAGTAGCTTATAAGTGATGGTTGGTATAAGTGAATGGTATTAGAAATGCATGAACTTACTTTCATCTTAAAGGGCTTATAACTGATGGTTGGTATAAGTGACTGGTATTAGAAATGCATGAGCTTATTTTATCTTAAAGGCAATAAGTAGCTTATAACTAATGGTTGGTATAAGTAAATGGTATTAGAAATGCATGAGCTAAAGGCAATAAGTAACTTATAACTAATGGTTGGTATAAGTAAATGGTAGGGAAAAATTTGTTATAATAATGATGGAATAACTATATTACTTACAAATGAGGTGGCACCTTGGAATAGCTATATTACTTACTAATGAGATGGCACTTTGGAAATTTTGGGTTGTTAATTGTATCCACTCCGTTAAGCAATGTTGACACCTTAAAGAAATAAGATTTGCTTGAATTACTAAACTTTAATGAGATTGCACTTTAGAAATTTTGGGTAGTTAATTGTATCCACTCCATTAAGCAATGTGGAGACCTTAACGAAATAAGATTTTTTGAATTACTAAACTTTAATGGCATAGTCGAAAGTTGAGATGCCCTTGTGTTTAAGAACAAAGTTGGATGAAGGATTTGTCATGTTTAATAGTTTGTTATGACGACGAAGGATTTTAGGTTTCAAACTCACTAGACTAGTATCATTTTGACTTCAATACTATCTTAACTTGAAGATCGAATAGTTTCTATTTAAACCTTGAATCTTAGTGGATTCGTCGCCCAACTCGAGGGTGGATATAGACGGTTAAACACACGTTAAATAAAGCCTACAGTTGGGAGGAAAGTCATGTTTTCAGTCGCCCAAGCTCAAAGAAGTACTCGTAACAATTAGTTTTGTTTATGGATGTAATTTACCTTGTATATAAGAATTATGCTCTTGGATTTATGGTACTAATATGCATGTTGAGTTACATAAAGTGGTGGTTGCAGGAGCTGCATTACAATGGTGGAATAGCTCTTGAAAGACAAGTGTAAAATGAATTTGTTGTATAGGTGCATATTCGTTAGTTTAGTTGTTTCTATGATCTGCAATGTGTTTGACTATGTTGTCTGTCCCACTCAGGACTCATGCGTCATCTTGGATGGTTGCACCCAAGAATACAAGTACAAAAAATGTTGCGCCCAAGAATACAAGTACAAGAATGGTACCTTGTTATGAGGAATGTCAGCGACCTTTAAAAGAAAGGGTTAATGTGTAATTTATATCTCAATTGAGGGATAGTCTAGTGACTAATGAAACGATCGTATCTATCTTAAACTTCAATATGATTCAATTATATTAGAGTGAGTGTAGTTTGACGATCCTTAATTGCAACAAAGTATGATTCTGTATTTGAGGTATAAAGTTCTTACCATTATTTATGGTACTAGTATGGTCATTGCATAGCTCTGTTATCAACTACTCAGTAGAACTTAATTTACTTAAATTACAGTTTGTTTAGATGCAAATAAAAGTAGAGTGTACATTAATGTGATTACACACTCTCAAAAGACTAACATGATTTACTGGTTGATATAGTAAAAGCGAAAAATTTACCCCCATTTTTCTCAAAATTTACATTAAGGAATTTTGGGTTTGTTACAGTTATATTTCAAAATTATTATGCCATATGTACTTCTTTAATTGTTGGATTTGTCTTTAGTGTTAAGGGATAGTTGATTCTTTGACTGGATTTTTTCTTTTTTTACTTTTACTTTTAAGTTTGTAAATTATTAGTCCCTAACTTGATTTTTGTATTTTTGTTTTTAATGTTTATGTAAATATATTTAATATTTTGGAATGTGTAAAATGTTGTTTTTTAATATTTATTTTAATTCTAATAGGAATATTTACAAGAAAGAATAAAAAAAAAGAAGAAGTGATACTTGATAAATGGATAATATAAAAAATGTAGGTGATAACATGTAGTCAAGCATGGATAACTCATATTTGAAACAGATTTAAAAATATAACTAATAAAAAAAATACCAAAGTGTCTTCCATTTCATAACTATTTCTTAATCATTTGATCCTTGTCAACTAATCCACCCACAAACTATATAGATGTATTAGTTTTAAATGATTAATTCTATACTATAAAAATAAAAATTAATTAAAAAAATAGTTGATGTTCTTATAGCTATGCTTTACAATCCTTAAGAGCATTCGTTAAGTGGATGCTCTTATTGCTCCTGTACTATCCATGATTGATTAAGAGCATCTGACTCACCACAAAGGATATACGTTTTATGAATGGAGTTTTTTGGAGTAAGGGATTGAGGGATTGATAAAGAAAACTATGTTGGATTAGTTCAAGATCTAGGATGGTCCATGAATTTCGTTCGTTCATTATAGGAATATATTTTATTTCTACTTTCTTTTGTATTTGGTTTATAAGTCCTACCATTATATCTAATTATGTGGATAGGCATTTAGATATTATTTTATTTTTTGGATTTTTTGGATTAACAAGATTAACCCAAGTGTAATAAATGTACATTTAGAGAAACCAAGGAGAAAACCAGCGAAGCACAAAGGCTCGCTCAAACACACATGAGAAGAAACGCTCAACTCAATTGTATTCAATAATAGATGTTACATATATAGTAAAGTGAAACCTAATCTAGATCCAATAAATGTGGATCAGATCCACCAACTTAGGATCTTATTGAACAAGAACAAACGAATATAGAAAACACATGAAGATATTTTTGTATTAAATCTAACAACCTCCCTTAATGCAGAAATGGATTTTTGAAAACCCCTAATTTCTTCCTAAGATCCTCCAAATGGATCCTTCCAACTGGTTTAGTCAACACATCAACAACATTTTCACTTGTGTTACAATATATGACTTCAATTTCTTGAGACTCAATCTTTTCTCTAACAAAGTGATGCTGCATCTCAATATGTTTAGATCTGGCATGATAGACTCGATTGTGTGCCAGCTTAATTGACGTTTGATTGTCACACTAGATTCTGGTAGCTTGTTTTTGTTGTATTCCAACTTCTTCAAGAATGTGCCTCAACCAAATGGCTTCACAAGAAACAATGGTTAACGCTTTGTATTTAGCTTCGGTGGATGACAAAGAAACAGTTGGATGTTTCTTGTTGCTCCATGATATGACTCCTGAACCAATATTAAATGCATATCCAGAAGTGGATTTTCTGTCATCAGGATTTCCTGCCCAGTCAGAGTCAAAGTAACCTGCCAACTCAACATCAGATACATCAGTATATAAAAAACCATAATCAACAGTTCCTTTCAAATATCTTAGGACCTGCTTTGCAACTTTCCAATGTGTTTCGCATGGCTTAGCGAAGAACTGACTAAGGATGCTAACAGAATATGATAGGTATGGCCTTGTAGTAGTGAGGTAGTTCATAATACCCACTAGTTGACGATCCAAAGTACCATCAACTTCTTTAGATCCATCACTGTTGTATAATTTGACATTTTGATCCAAAGGAGTGGATACAAATTTGCATTCACTCATTTGAAACCTATCAAGTATCTCACTTGCATATTTGCTTTGAGTGATGAATGTTGTACCAGATTCTCTCCAAAAAGCAATGCCTAAACAATAATGTAAGTCTCTCGATTCCCGAAAATTAAGACAAATTCCAAGCGATGTCGTGTGTTTGGGAGGCTAAACCGTTTCGGCGGGATTTCATACCGTGGGCTAATAAATTCAAATATAAAGATATTTATTTAAATTTGGGGTTAATAATTAAAAATATCCTTGAATGTTTTTATATTAGAAATTCGTCCTTCCAAAATTTTAAATGGGGTTATTTCGCCCATGGGCTAAATTTCACCCCTAAAATTTTCCCTGTTTCTAACGTTTAATCTTCCAGCTGTTACTTTTCTTTCTTCCAGTTGTATCTCCAAAAGTTTCAGAAGTGATATCGGGGTTAAGCAAGGGTCCCCATTATCCCCTACCCTTTTTGGATTATATATTGACAAACTTGAAGAGTGGTTAAACTTAGAGGGCGGGGATGGTGCCCTCGTGGGTGAGTATGTGATAAGGCTTCTTTTGTATGTAGATGACCTTATTTTGATTGCTAAGCCTGCTCTTGGCTTGCAAGAACACTTGATTTCCCTTGAGCACTTTTGTAGAACAGTTGGGATGTAAGTAAGTACTAGCAAGACAAAGTGGTAGTTTTCTCTAGCAAAAAAAAACATAAACGACATAAGTTCTACTTTGAAGACAATACCCTTGAAGTAGTGGAAGATTACAAATACCTCGAAATCGACTTCAACAAAAATTTGAGTTGGGAATGCTACAGGAAAAAAAGAACTCTTGAAGGTTGGAAAGCGTTTTATGCTTTCCCATAGGCTATTCTTAGCCTCGAGGACATTAAAATATTTCCTTCATTCTTTCCTTCCTATATTTTAAGAGCCAAAGTATTCAAACAAGCACAAAATAAATCTCTTTCTCTGTTGTCGCTACAATTTGGAAATTACTAATCTAGGGATTTTATAAAAAAACATTAAAGAAGAAATCCGTAACATTTGGCAGTCCCGGCACTAGGCGTCTGTGATTCAATATTCAATATCACTTCGATTTCGAATTTTTTTATAAAAAACATAAAAGAATAAATCCATAACATTTGGCAGTCCTGGGGCTAGGCATCTATGATTCAATATCAGTTCGATTTCGAAGTTTATTATGAAAAAAGAAATCCATAACATTTGGCAGTAAGGGGGCTAGGCGTGTGTGAGTCAGTTAGATTTTCGATTTTGGGAGTCCCCAGGCTAGGCGTCTATGATTCAGTTCGATTTCAAAGTTTAGAATGTGTTGGTTTTAAGTTAACCAACTCAAAAATTCATGAAAATTGTATCCATGGAGTCTATTTTCCTAATAAGTAGGCTATTTCATCATTTTGCAGAACTTAGCACACCATGAATACACTTTCTCTTTCTCTTACATGATTTGCAGTTTTCTCATCAATTTTGTGTAGTTAAATCAATTCAGGTGGGCTATTCCATCATTTTGCAGGGCTCAGCACACCATGTATACGCTTTCTCTGAGGTGATTTGCAGTTTCCTCATCAGTTTTGTATAGTTACATCAATTCAAGTAAGCTATTCCATCATTTAGCAAAGCTTAGCACGCCATGAATACGCTTTGTCTCTCTGACGCGATTTGCAGTTTCTCATCAATTTTGTTTAGTTATATCAATTCACTTTATGATTTTGCGGTTTGTTATCCTTCATTCTCCACTAACATAGTAACTAATTACATCTATGTATTTTCAACAAATTTATAGGTTTGAAGTAGATCTGTTAAAGAAATTCGCCATGAGTTTGCCTCCGGAGCAATCCCGTCCAAGGGAAATTTCAGTTGGTAGAAATGACTTTGGATGGGGAGCCTCACCAGATGCAGCCATAAGTAAAGGACCCACCAAGCACAACTACGGCAGCACCACCATTAGTCCTGCAGTGATAGCCATTGTTGTAGTTCTAGACAGTGGTTTACTGGTGGTAAGTTACTACAAGATTTTTGCCAAGTATTGCAAAGCTTCTCGATGGACACATTCTTTTCAGGAGGAGACGTAGGAGTTTGGACTCTGAAGAGAATATACAAGCCGATGCTTATTCACTCGAAGGATTCCAAGACCCAGAAGGCTGGAAAACAATTACTCAATCATATGGGCTGTGATCAGATCCATTCCTCTGTGCAGATTCACTAAAGCAGAGAAGCTCATAGACAACATGGAGGGTGCAGTTTGTCTGGTTGAGTTTCAGGAGAATGAGGCTCTCAGGCTTCTTCCCAAATGCAGCCATGCATTCCATAATAACTGCATTGATGTCTGGATAAGGTCACATGCGAATTGTCCTTTATGTAGAGAATATTGTGTATTTAGAAAACCCCTTTGTCCCTGCTATGGCGTCCGGGATAAGTCCAGCAGATCGATCCGTCCGGCCAGCACTGAAGCTTCAAACGATGGCCTGATGCTGGAAACGTTGACGGGCGTGGAGAGTAAGGAAACCGTGTGGCCATGGATGGCCAGAGCTTTGGATAGCTCTACGAACGGACTTGGATAGCTCTACGAACGGACTTATGTGGAAACACCAAAAAATGAAGCTTCTTCTTGGCGTCGTTCTGGTGATTCATCACTACAAATACTTTCTGGTTCCTATTCCCTTGATATTCCTTCCTATAATTCAGATAATGAAGTGCGATTATGATGGCTTGGCTATGAAGTGTAATGGCCTGTACTCTTATTCGTTCTATCATTGCTACCTCTACATTCTGAATGGATCGTATGTTACATGAAATGCAATGCAACGTCGAAAAGATCTGGGATTGAATATTCTAAATTAACGAGTCTTTCTCCCATTGGATTGAACTCACGTGCACATATGACTTGTCTTTGACGAAACTTCAAAATTGGGCTTGAATTTGTAAAAGCCTTCGATATGGAAATGGTTCAGGGAATGTCCTTGGTATAAGTAAATGGTATTAAAAATTTACTTTTATTTTAAAGGCAATAAGTAGCTTATAACTAATGGTTGGTATAGTAAATGGTATTAGAAATGCTTGAGCTTATGTTTATCTTAAAGGTAATAAGTAGCTTATAACTAATGGTTGGTATAAATAAATGGTTGGTATAAGTAAATGGTATTAGAGATGTATGAGCTTACTTTTATCTTAAAGGCGATAAGTAGCTTATAACTAATGGTTGGTATAAGTGAATGGTATTAGAAGTGCATGAGCTTACTTTTATCTTAAAGACAATAAATAGCTTATAAGCGATGGTTGGTATAAGTGAATTCTATTAGAAATTCAAGAGCTTACTTTTATCTTTAAGGGCTTATAACTGTTGGTTGGTATAAGTGATTGGTATTAGAAATGCATGAGCTTACTTTATCTTAAAAGCAATAAGTAGCTCCTATTTGAAACTTGTCAAGTATCTCCCATGCATATTTGCTTTGAGTGATGAATGTTGTACCAGATTCTTTCCAAAAATCAATGCCTAAACAATAATGTAAGTCAACTAGGTCTTTCATTTCAAGGAGTGGATATAGATTTGCATTCACTCATTTGAAACCTGTCAAGTATCTCCCATGTACATTTGCTTTGAGTGATGAATGGTGTACCAGATTCTCTCCAAAAATCAATGCCTAAACAATAATGTAAGTCAACTAGGTCTTTCATTTCAAATTCCTGTGACAAATTACTTTTAATATCTGCAACTAATTGATATGCTCCACCCGTAATGATAAGATCATCCACATATAGGGATATCAAGCAAACATTTCCCTGTTTATCTGATTTTATATATAAACTTGAATCATTTTTACTTTTGAGAAATCCTTGTTGTTTGAAGATATACCATGATCTAGGAGCATGTTTCAGTCCATAGATTGCTTTCTTTAACCTGCACACAAGCTACTCCTGTCCTTTCTGAACAAAACCTTCAGGCTGCACTAAGTATACTTCCTCTTTTAAATCACCATTTAAAAATGCAGATTTGACATCTAACTGGTGTATTCTCCAACTATGTTTAGTAGCTAGTGCAACTAACAATTTGATAGTGTTTAACTTAGCTACCGGTGCATATGTCTCTTCAAAGTCAATCCCCTCTTGCTGAGAATAACCCTTTGCAACTAATCTTGCCTTGAACTTGTCAATACTACCATCTGCTTTAATTTTAGATTTGAATAGCCATTTTGATTCTATGGGTACTTTATCTTTGGGTAATTCTACTAAATCCGAAGTTTTGTTTCTCATAATAGAATTATATTCTTCATTCATTGCAGTCACCCATTCTTCCTTCTCTTTGGCTTGTTCATAATTTAATGGCTCTATGACATTCATTATACTAGACATCAAGGTATAATCTCTAAACTTTACTGGAGGATGAGTTTGATGAGATGACCTTCTAGGTACTACAGTACCTACAGTACTTGTTGGGGTTCCATCCATAATTATTCTGTCTTCTGATGTTTCATCATCTGAGGCAGTATAACTCATGCTTGATTCATGTGCCTGAACTTGCTGTTGTTCTTGCACCTGCTGCTGATCCTGCACCTTTTGAAGAATTTTATCTATTTTGACATGCTCATCTGGGATCAGTTCATCATTAGCATTATTCATCCTGTTACACATATCTGTATTTTCATGAAATACAACATCTCTACTAGCAATCAATTTGTGCGAACTAGGATGAAATAGTTTATATGCTTTTTGATCATCACAGTAACCAACAAAGATACATTCTATGGATTTTTCATCCAATTTCCTTCTGTCATCTTTAGGTATGTGTGCAAAACACCTAGAACCAAAGATTCTTAAATGACTAATTACAGGTTTATAGCCATAAAAAACTTCAAATGGGGTTTGAAGTTCTAGTTTCTTCTATTCTTTAAGTACACAGGAGTGTTTATTGCCTCAGCCCAAAAAACCATTTGAAATGTTCTTACCTTGGAGCATGCTGCGAGCACATTCCACCAATGTTCTATTTTTACTTTCAGCAATACCATTTTGCTGAGGTGTATCTTTGACTGTGAATTGTTGTTGGATTCCATTTTTTGTACAATATCTTCTAAAAGCTCCAAAAGTGTACTCACCACCTTGGTCCAATTTGAGGATTTTAATGTATTTACCTGTTTGCTTCTCGACTTTGATTCTGAATTCCTTGAAGTATTCAAATACATCTCTTTTCCTTCTAATGAAGTAAGCCCATGTGAACCTGGATCTGTCATCAACAAATATCAAAAAGTACCATGCACCACCAAGTGATATGGTCTGCATAGGTCCACATACATCAGTGTGTATTAGCTCAAGGAGTTAAATCTGTCTCTTCTCTTCATGGTTAGGAAATTCATTTTGGTGTTGTTTCGCAATATGATCATTTTTTATAACAGGAAGAACCTCAACCATCGACTTTTTCTGTAATAACATGAGATCATTATGATTGAGGTGTCCATACCTTTGATGCCACAATTCGACATTTGAAATAGTTGATGTTGTTAGTGCCTGATGATTGCCCTTGATTGCATCCAGCTTGTACAATCCACCAAGTCTGGAGCCTGTCGCTATTACCCTATAATGATCTTGGACATCTTTCACATGGCACTTGTATTTATCGAATTCAACTTTCATATCATTATCGGTGATAGCAAAAACATAAATTAAGTTCTTTTTTATGCTAGGAGCATACATCACATTATGTATCTATTTGAACTGGCCATCAGGTAGGTTAACACTTATCACTCCATAACCTAGGACTTTGTGAGACCTGTTATCACCTAGATAGATGTGTGTGCCATCAGACTTTTCATAATACTCATCATACCAATCTTTATTACAGGACATGTGGGCAGATGCACCTAAATCTATGAACCTTGCATTTTCATTGTCTGTCTAAGCAGACAAAGCATGTTCGTATATAAACAGTCTTAGGTTTTTAAATCCATTTACATCCGGGGTGTCTTTTCTAACATAATTTCCATTATGTTTTCTGTATCTATTATTGGAATCATTGTTTATCTTCTTAAAACAATCTCTAGCTATGTGACCTGATTTGCCACAATAATGGCATATAACATCTTTATTGGCACTAGAGTCATTGTGTGACATACCTCTGTGTTTTTCCCGAAACTTGCCTCTGTGTGTGAATCTTCCTCTTGCCATCAACGCTTGATCTGAGGACTGAGATTCAGGCTCATACATCTTCATCATTTCCTCTTCTTGTATCAGGATTCCGCCAAGCTCTATAAATGTAGGAGGGGTCTGTCTTGCTGCAAGTGATGAGATGAATATTTTGTAATCTGGCAACAGACCCTTTAATGTGATAGATACCATATAAGTACTAGATAATTCTTCACCTATGCCGCTGAGATTATCTCGAAGGTCTTTGATGCGGGAGAGATATTTATTCATAGTTTCATTCACATCCATCTTGATAGACAATAATTTGGTCTTTAAAAACAAAATTCTATTAGAGCCAGATGTCTCATACAGACCTTTCAGCTTGTCCCATGTGTCTTTGGACGTCTTCGAATTTCTGATGTGAGGTATGATGTTGTCTTTTACAGACATACGAATCAACACCTTTGCTTGGGTTTTCCTTGAGTTCCAATCAGAGAGAGACAACGAATCTGTAGGCTTCTGTTCATCCCCTTTCACAATCGGCCACAAGCTAAGAGCTTCAAGCACAATAATCAGCTTGAATTTCCAATTTACATAATTTTCCCCATTTAGTTTTGATGCTTCAGTAATATATAAATCAGCCAATAATTTAAACATAGCCATAGATAGGCTTAACACTTTTTGCACAAAATAACCTGGGAAGAAGGGTCTTTTCTGCTGCTGGGAGGCTCAAACATCAGGCCATTGGAATTTCTTCAATGATGGGGCAAGCCCATCGTTCTTCCTACGAAGGGCTAGACGAGTTGGTAGCGGCTTCCGAAGCCGGTTGAGACTTTTGTTGTTGTTGTTCAGGCTTCTGGCTGGTCATTTCCTTCAAGCGCTTGAAGAGCGGCTCCACCATCAAAGGGATGGGGAAAGGGGGAGCTTGTGGAGCCACAGTCATGCAACTTGTCGCACTCCCACTGCCACCTCCCCCATGACTAACAAGAGCCATACCCCCAGTCGCACTTCCACTTCCGCCTCCTCCCCGATCATGAGTTATCCATGGCTGTGAGCTGAGCGTCAATCTCAGCAACTCTGGTTTTCATGGCAAGGATGGAGTCACAGGCATCAGACCAATCGCTGAGCATGTCCTCAACTAAATTGCATAACATGTTTTTCATGAGCTAGTAATGGTTTATCTGGCTTCCTTCCTGACATGTCGCCAAATTCTGGTTTAGGACTCTCCCCTCCCAGGCATCCACGAGGATGCGGACCCGAGAAGAGATGTGGGGTTCATAGTCGGCTGAGACTTGTAAGCTTTAACCACGCTGGGATTTGCCACGCGCATTGAATTTCTTTGTAGAGCTATTGAATCTGGAAGGAATACCGGCCGTCGCCAACCCACGACACAGGTGCCGAAGTGACATGCAGAGCTTCTCCCACGCACGATGAACGTCAAAGGTTCTGGGGCCTCATGATGTCGAGGTTTATAGACGGTCCAGACTCATGATGCTCGCCACACGGCATGTGCGAAGGCTATGAGTGGCGTGTCGTCGGTCGTCGGATCTATCACCCGCATCCGGGAAACTTGATGATATTTTAACAACGCACTACCAAGAGAAAAATCTTATTACATGAGGAATTTGCTTGGAATCACCTCAATTAAGAAAAAGTGTTGAAAATAATATTTAAATTCTATTTTTGAATATATAATTGATGGCTGATGTCAACAACGTATTAATTAATCGAAATTAGTTTTAATTAATAGTAATTTCTACAATTACAAAAATATTTAGCCTATATATAAATGTACTCTCAGTCATGGTTGCAATCTTTATTATGTTCACTTTATTTTGAATTTATGTCCCTCCTCTTAGTTTAAGAGATACCATCTCATAGATAAAGCAGAAAACAGAAATAGCCAATTTGTATGATGGTTCCTATTTGATTGAATGTAAATCGTATCAGTCCAAAGTAATTGGGAAACAAATTTAACCCTCGGCAATTATCATAGAAATTGAGATAGTTGAAATCAGGATTTAAATACTCAAAATTGTACTTTTAAGGAGAGGTCGAGGACGAGGAGCAGAGCGAGAGGGACTTGGTAAAGTCGTCATATCTTAAATCAATGTTCACATATCTTAATTTAATTTTCAGTAAAGTATTTTGGTTTGGTGAACATGGATAGGTAAAACTATATATTTAGTTTTGTGAAAAACAAATTATTACATTTTTTTTTAACCATCTTTTAATTAAAACTATTTAAATCTTATGCAAAGCATAACAAAATATAGCAATCATAAAATAAATCTCTGATATACATTTGTTATACTTAAATTAATCTAATCAATCAAAATTTAAAATAATATCTAAAACCTATCATTATATATGTCTCCCATTAATTGGACTCCCAAGTGCCAGATGGAGTTCAATTGTCACATAACTTTGCACATTACCTAATTGATTGTTCTTGGTGCATGGTTTCACTGCAATCAAGGTCAACTTCTCATGCTAAGAGATGGAGTTCATCTAAATTTAATTTAATAGTTGTATCACTATTGGAATACTCTAATAGTTATCCAATATAACCCCATTAGAGTTGAAGTCAAGCTAATAGTTGTAGAATCATTGCGGTTAATTTAATATTTATCCAATATAACCGTGATTAGAGTTGAAGTTAAATTAATCATTGTAGAATCATTGTAAAAGCTAATAGTTGTATCTAATAGTTAATTTAAAAGTTAATATATTGGCAATTGTAATTCAACTAAAATTCATGATTGGAGTTGAAGTTAAGCTAATAATTGTATCATCAATGTATTTAAGCTAATAATTGAATAGTTGTATCTAATAATGAAATAGGTAAGCCGGAGTTTGCTTTTTCCAATTATCAGGAATTGTACTTATCAGATGTTAACTACGCAATTTTTTTTTTTTAATTGTTAATTATGAGTTAGACTAACCTCCTTTAAAAAGAATTGAAAACCTAATTATTTCTATATGGAAAACCTAAACATGTAATATGAAGTGTATATTAGCTTAGCTAGATGCCCAACTACTAGATGCATAAGTTTATTAGGAGTTTATAAGGAGTTCCAACTATTTTATTATGAGTTGGACTCTTACATCACTGTACATTAGGTAGATGCCAAATGCAATTGGACTAAGCCTTAAGTGATTAGAGTTGAAGTTAAGCTAATAGATGTAGAATCATTGGAGTTAAGCTAATACTTGTATCTAATAGTTAAGCTAATAGTTATCCAATATAACTTTGATTAGAGTTGAAGTTAAGCTAATAGTTCTAGAATCATTGGAGTTAAGCTAATAGTTGTATCTAATAGTTGATGGAGTTAAGCTCGTAGTTGTATTTAATAATCTAATAGTTGAAGATTGATTTCAATTTTTAGAACTAATAGTTGAAGATTGATTTGTATCTAACACTTGAAGATTGATTTCTAATAGTTGTATTTAATAATCTAATTGTACTTATCACATGTTAATTAAGCTATATTTTATTTTTTTGAAATTATTATTATTATTAATTTTGGAGGATGCCCATAGAATCAATCTGAAGAGTACACTTGTCTCATTCTAGTTTAATCTTGGACGACACTCATAGAATCAATCTGGAGAATACACTTGTCACATTCTCATGGGTAAGATGAAAAAGCATAGATGGTAATCCAAACCAAAATTCTAAGATATATATGCCTTGATTTTTTGTATTTTTGTTTTTAATGTTTATGTAAATATATTTAATATTTTGAAATGTGTAAAATGTTGTTATTTAATATTTATTTTAATTTTAATAGGAATTTTTACAAGAAAAAGAATATAAAAAATAAGTGATACTTGATAAATGGATAACATAAAGAATGTAGGTGATAACATGTAGTGAGGTATGGATAACTCATGTTTGAAGGGCTTGAACTAAACAAAAATATGACTAATAAAAAAAATACCAAAGTATCTTTCATTTCATAATTATTTCTTAATCATTTGATGCGTGTCAACTAATCCACCAACAAACTATATGGATGTACTAGTTTTAAATGTTTAATTCTGTATTATAAAAAAAAATAGGTGATGCTCTTATTACTATGTTTTGGAATCCTTAAGTGGATGCTCCTATTGCTCCTGCACCATCCATGGTTGATGAAGAGCATCCCACTCACCACAAAGGATATACTTTTGATGAATGGAGTTCTATGGGTCAGGGTTGATAAAGGATATATGTTTGATGAATGNTTTATTTTTAATTTTTTTTGTATTTGGTTTATTTGTTTCTACCATTATATCTAATTATGTGGATAGGCATTTAGATATTATCTTATTTTTTGGATTTCTTAGATCAACAAGATTAACCCAAGTGTAATAAATGTACAACATGAATTCTTTTCATAATAGTCTTATCTTATTATGCTTAAATGCATTTTGATTAAGATTTAAATAAGTTTCAATTAAAAGGTGGTTAAATAAACATGTAACAATTTGTTTTTGTTTTTTAATATCAATTTTATTTTATTTTATTAAATAATATTTATTTTTGCTTATATTAACTCTTACAATTTTATATAATAATATTTATAAAATTACATATTTTAGCTTTGTTTAACAAGATCTTTATAATACTAAATCGTTAATTATACTTATCTACATTCATGCACCACTTCATCTGTAACTCATAGTCTTATTTCATTGTGTACCATTTCATTTGTAACTCATAGTCTTATTTAGCCGTAAGGGTTAGCTCAATTGGTAAGATGTGGGTACACTCTCTCAGTTCGGGGAGAGGTCACGGGTTCGAGCCTTGAGTCCTTTGGGGTTAGGCCTTCTGCTAGGATGGCCAGCCTCTACCATACCATCCACTAATGTGAAAAAGTATTGCTAGTTTTCAAAAAACTCATAATCTTATTTCATTGTGTAATATATGGCCATTGGCTAGTCCATCCATCCAAAATCCTGACTAGATTTCCTCACTAAATTTTCTTCTTTGTCGGCCATGGAATAAGACACATATTCCCAATGGGAGGCGAGTATTTAATTTTCTTAAGTTTCAAGAAACTCCATTGAATAAAATGATAATAATGTTTTTTTAAGTGTATTTTAATAATATTTTTTTAACTAAATATATTACATTTATATTATTTTAAATATATATATTTCATTTTTGTTAGAAAAGAATTTGGAAACGAGTTGTCTAAAGAAAGGGCTTTTTTACTTCTTTTTTTGGCTAGTTTTTACCAGTTTTTTGTCATGAATTTTTACAGAATTTTCAAAACCTTCGAAAACACTGAGTGTTGGGGATTTTCCTGTCATCTGATTTCATTTCTGAACTTAAAATCGCCCAACAAACAACATAAATTACAGATTTTGTAGATTAAATTCATCGGATTCCAGCAGAAAATCAGCCTGAAAAATAGGAAAAAGTCCTCTCTTTAGACAACTCCATTTCGAAAACCTATTGGACCCAGTACCAATGACTGAGATGGTTATGATTTATGTATTCTTTTACATAGTATAATGTTTTATGATATATAATGATATAAATATTGTAAATCATATATATATATTATTTTGCATCATATAAAAATGATAGTTATTAACTTTAAACTTTAAATTGGTTAAACTAATTTTAATTTATAATGTTTTATAATTATATAATTTTATTAATCCTACTTAAAACATTAAAACAATATATGTATAACATAATTTTTTTTATTATATTATCATTTTTACATTTGAAAACTTTGCTATTCTGTTAAAAATTCTATATATAAAATCAGTTACAATTTTGCAATACCAATTTAAAATATTAAAAAGATTTTTTTTTAATCCTATCCATTCCATTACCAATTCAATGTATATATCTTTCTAATTTTTTTCAATACCAACTTAAAATATTGAAAATAAAGATTTCTCAGTCAAAATCTTGCACATGCTCCGCACAGTATAGAATTGGTTATTTAATTATTATGGATCTTGAGATATTTTGTATAGCAATGCATCTCAAACACTTGCACACAATCCACATAGTATAGAAGTGGCTAATCATTCTAGCTCTGGAGAAATTTTCTATAATAATGCAATTTTTATTTTGTCTTGGTTTTGCCACTCTCCACTTCGTCCTCTAGCATTTACATGTTCTTGCACTCGTGTAGATTGATTGATTTATAAGAGCATAAATGAACAAAAGAATGAGTGACACCAAGCCTGGAACATAAGGAGGGAATGAAGGTTTATAATTTATGTAATGATGATGCTACATTAATTAGTTTGTGGTAGAGTAGCGTGTGATAAAGCAATAATTGTTGTTGCAGGTTTATTGTTGCTTGTTAGATCTTAGTATCTTAAGATCCAATAGCTAGCAATGAGCCTGTGACAACAAAATCTTAGTATCTTAAGATCCAACTATCAACAATGAGCCTATGAGAATAATCATTGCTCTCTCGGAGGCTACATCTTTGGATTCACATAATAAAGAAATTAAATTTATTTTTATTTTAATATAATTAATATTATTTAAGATTATTGTTATTTTAATATAATATTATTATTATTAAATTTATTGTTATTTTAATATAATATTATTTTAGTACTTGATTTTGAAATTATAATATTAATATTATTTTAGTCTTTATTAATTAAAGTCAACTAAAAGTATATTATTTTAATTTTAATGGAAATATATATATGTTCAAACTAAGTAATAACGTAAAGTTTGAAGCTACTATTTGTGAATATTATGTTTTTTTTGTTAGTGCATGTTATGTCTTTTTTATAAACTAGCATAGATCTATCTTAAACTTGGATGTATTAAGGATTAAGAGGAATCCAATTTCTCAGGGCTCTTGTACAAAGATGCTCCCCAAAACAGTTGCAACAAGGTTGCGCTAGAAAAAATTCACGAACACGCACGCGTAGCTAGGCTCGGTACCGAGCCAAGGGGCATGGACGTTGCTAGCATGAATACACCCATAGCTCAATAAATCCCTATTTATATGTTACTTCCTCAAGCGCCCCCCTAAAGGCCTTTAAGCCTCTAATTAAACCATAATCCCCAAGTGCTTAGGTGTATATGTGCTTAGGGTTTTGGGGATTTAGGGCCTATGAGTAAGGGGGTTTAGGTGTTTGGGTTAATAGGAATTAGGGGTTAGGGATTAAGGTCTTAGAGGTGAATGCATTCGGGATTAGAAGGAGTCAACTGCGAGGTAAAATTTAATCTTGCTAAAGCTCCCTCATAAAATTCCTTCACTTGTAAGTCATTAGGGATATGATGCTTGTCTCCAGTACAAAGATGAATATCTCCATTATCTGTGCATACAGATTCTTTAGATCTAAAGACCATTGGTTATAAGATATTGCTTTATCTCCGAGGAGGAACTCGACCAGTTTTGTACAATATGCTTCCAAACCAAACAACATTAAGATTCAATATACATTGCTTGGAATTTCCTATCCATTACCGCCACAATGAGCAGTAGTCTTCAATTTGTGGATGTCTGTGTATGCCCAAATTTGTGGAGAATAATTTAAGTAGCAATAGGTCATCATACCAACTTTCTATTACATTTAACCTTGATTTCAAAATCCTGTAAACATCGTGAATAACACATGAATTTGCATCATGCCTGGCATCCGAATTTTGAGCACCATCCTCTCACGAGGCTTCCATTTTGAAGCTTGTAGATACTTACACAACCTTGCTATTTCTTTGAAACCTTGATGTATTTGAATATGACGATCAACAATTATTTCACATCCTTTTCGAAACTTAGTGACCACTCCCACCTTTTTAAGAGCATCCTTATATTCATGCATAGTTTTTACATAGAAGGCCTTATAGATAAAGGGAATGCCATCTTCTCGTAGGGGAGAAGATATCCAAATGGAATCAAACAAGAAATTTCTAGCTAGACATTCATATCCTCTGGATGTTTTCAGCCATTAGCTTTCTCATATACTGTGCCTCAAAGCATCCAACAACTTCAGTTTGTTTTCCGAATATTGGATCCACAGTAGCAAAAGAAGTGCATTCTCCTTTGTCAAAGCATGGGAAAAAACAAGATTGGTGTCCACAGGAAATAGATCTGAGAATGTCTTCTACATCAAGGTGTCTATGAAAGAATTAAACCAAATCATTAATTGAATACATCAAACCTCCTGCACTCATTAATTGAATACATCAAACCTCCTGCACAAGGTGGTAATGTAAGGTAATCTTCAGAAAGGGTTGAAAATCCGATGGTAATATAGGTAGGAGAAATTTTAGAGGGCTCGTTCTAATCAGTTTTGTTCATCATGGCTCTAAGCAGACCATGATTAATTAATGGGAATTAATTTCAGTTAATTAATAATAATTTCGACCACAATAAAAATATTTAGCCTATATAAATGTACTCTAACTCATGGTTGCAATCTTTATTATGTTTACTTTATTTTGAATTTATGTGCCCCTTAGTTTAAGAGGTATCATCTTATAGATAAAGCACAAAACATAACTGACAAGCTTCAGCTCTTTTAGAGCTGAGTTTGAACCATTTTGGTTTTGTTGAGTATGAATGCTTGAGACTTTATTGAGTATCATTTTGGATACTTTTGGTCATCTATAAGCTTTTGATATTAGTACTCTTCCACTAGCACCTCTTTAGATAAGCTTATTTGGGTTCTCATTGTATTCTCTTTGGACTCTTTTGGACAGATCCTAAGTTTATGTGTTGGATGATGGATGAGATCTCTGTATCTTCTTTCTCTTTTGATAAGATAAGCACATGAAGCCAGTCTATGTGTTGGATGATGGATGTGATCTCTGTATCTTCTTTCTCTTTTGATAAGATAAGTACATGAGGCTAGCCTATAGTACAATTCCTAAAAATATCTATATCTTGTAACGTAATCAATTACCTTTGATTCATTCTGAATAACAAAAAAACAGAAAATTTTCTTAAAAAAATAACTAGTCAGTTTGTATTGTATGATGGTTCCCATTTGATTAATGCAAATCTTATCGGTCCAAAGTAATTGGGAAACAAATGTAATCCCCAGCAATTTATCATAGAAATAGAGAATTATAAGTTGCTTTGAAAAAGGCAGTGTCCTGGAAAAGAAGTCTGGCATCTGTGCTAGAAGAAAGTGCTCTATAGAAAGGCAA
Organism: Pseudotsuga menziesii; assembly: GCA_001517045.1. Taxonomy (NCBI): domain Eukaryota; kingdom Viridiplantae; phylum Streptophyta; class Pinopsida; order Pinales; family Pinaceae; genus Pseudotsuga; species Pseudotsuga menziesii. The sequence continues at coordinate 258,081 of LPNX010533935.1, read as the reverse complement.
TTAATATGACATATGTTGTAGAAGGCGGCGGTGCTGGGTAGAGCTTGAGGATTAGAAGCAGAGGGAGAGGCACTTATAAAGTTGTTTTTATCTTAAATCAATGTTTACATATTTTAATTTTCAGTAAAGTGGTTCGTGAATGTGGACAGATAAAACTAAATACTTAGTTTTGCAAAACCAAATTGTTACATGTGTTTTTAATCACTTTTAATTAAATTTTATGTATTTAAACATTTTTGCTAGCGCGAGAAAAATAGTTTTTAAATTATAAAAACTATATCAAAGTTACAAATTTTGCTAAGCTGATTCATCAGCCATAACCAAAAAAACAAAAAGACAGTCCCAGCAGCATGTACAGACCATTCAACAGAAGCAGAGTCTGAAAGCGCAGATGCTTGGCAGTTGGACAAATAACCAGGAAACTGCGATCTACCCAGAAAAAAAAGAAAAACACAAAATTACAGCCTGAGCAAAATGTACAGACCATTCAACGGAACAAATTCAGAAAACGCAGATGCTTATCAGTTGGACAAATAACCAGGAAACTGCCAAATCTACTCACCAAAAGGCTACCTTTGAAAACAGAAATATAAACTTTGCCAGAATTCTACCATCAAATAAAAACTCATGAACTTCGTGACAAGAGGATTACAATGCTTCGCCAAAACCTGCTTAGAAAAATTTTAGGCTTCCTGTTTTGTGGAGTTCTCTTTATGGAAGAAGTTATAGAAGATAGAGCCATCAAGTGGATCTGGTTCCTTTTTTTTGATAAAAGATCAGCTACTTGGTTATATAATCTGGAGATGTGTTCAATGGAGAGTAAGGAGAAATGTTTCATCAAAATATGCTTATCATAAAATAAATCCCAGTTGGCCAAAAGGGGACTTTTTGAGCTTTGTTTCCGGCTGGTTTTTTATCAGTGTTTTGTCATGAATCTTTATGGAATTTTCAAAACATTCAAAGCCACTGTTAGATTTTACATAGTGTGGGTGGGTGTTTAGGGGTTTTTATGTCACCCCGATTTCATTTCTGAGCTTAAAATTGTCCAACAAACAACATAAATTACATATTTTGTAGATTAAATTCATCAGATTTGGACAGAAAATCAACCTGAAAGTCAAAAAGTCCCCTAGTTAAACAGCTCCAAATAAATATATATGTTATATTTAAATTAATTTTGTTAATCAACTCAAGTAAATAAAAAATATAAAATAATATCTCAAAACTATATGTATTCATATGTGCCAATATTGTTAGCCCCACTTTCAACATAATTTAAATTATCATGTATTCATGTGTGGATTAGCCAATATTGTTGGCCTCACTTTGAACATAATCTAAAGAAGTAATTTATTTATCCAACCATTTGCACCAGGTCTTACAGTTAAGTAATAGCTTACTTGGTTACCTTCAGTGAAACCGAAACTTATCAAATTTCTTCTCAAGTAAATAAGATGAAGACCTACTCAACAATTTAAGTAAATAAGATGAAGACCTTCTCAACACTGGACCCGAAGGGAAATAGATAATATGCTCATTCAAGAAAATGTTAGTGCTGTTTTAATTATTGAAAAGGACCGAATAGAAACCCATTTTGTTACTTAGGACTAAGGGAATTTAGACATAGAGGGAATCTAAACATACCCAGTCAGTACAATCCCAAAAGATCACGAGCTTAAGACCAGTCCAACCAAGAAGATGAGAAAAAAAAAATGCTCCAAAGTGTTCAAGTGTTATGGAGAGTCGTGCTAGAGCTCGCCTGAAGACTTGGGCTGACTATTTAGACAATTGCTGTACCTTTTTTAACCGTGCTGAAAACATAGATATATTTAGTTGCCATTAAATGAAGGAGTAATCTATGTACCCTGAGTTGGAGCAGCTGGACTAATGACGGAGTAAGGTGGACACCAGTGCAAATAGTCGGATAGATAGCTTACTGCATAATTTAAATTAGATGCAAGGCAGTTCACCACATACAACGTCACATATTTGAATGGTCGTTGGGGTCTTCTTTTGCAAACTGACAGTCAATATCAATAATTGAAGACACATCGTTCTTGTAGCCAGATTTTTCAGGTATATATATATTTCAGTGATTCAGTCAGTCGATGCAGATTTTACTATCGATAGCCCTGCATTGGTCTTCATTAAGGAGCCCCGCCATTCATGAGCTGCCCCCTATTCTAAATCCTGTGTGCTTCTGATTCCATTTCCATTGAATTTCATCATTCTCATAAAATTCCAATTTTTCGAATTGATAAGAATGGCGCGGAGCATAGAAGAGGATAAGGGAATGAAGGCCGGCTGCCATCATCATGTGATGATGCTGCCGTCTCTGGGTCACGGCCATCTCATTCCCTTCATGCAGCTCGCCAATAGACTGGCGGCCCGGGGCTTCACAGTAACCTTCGTCGTCACCTTTCATCAGAAATTTTATCTGCAGAAGAAGCTGGAGTCCGCGCGGCACAACGGAATGGACATTCGCTTGGTAGAAATGGAGGTTCCCAGAGACCAATTTACCCTCAACAGCGACACCGTGCACTGGGCTAATGAGCTGCCCCCTTTACTGGCCATGAACGAACGTTTAGAGGGCCCATTCGAACGCTTCTTACAACGATTTATACATGGAGAAATAAGCAACACCAGTGCTCCGCTCAGCTGCCTCATCGCGGACTTCCTCTTCGGGTGGGCCTCTGCCGTCGCCAAAAATTTCGACATACCAAGCGTGTGCTTCGACACCTGCGGCATGTACGTAGAGTCCATTTGCCAGATCGTATGGGATGTTCTGCCTCGCAATCTCCCGCGCAGCCTTTCAGGTCGATATGTTGTCCCGGGCCTTCCCAAGGATGTGCGTCTCACGAGACTTCAGATGCTGCCGGATCTACATGAAGTCACTACGGAGAGCGCAATTCATCCGTATTTGATCCGGCTGAGAGAAGGCAACAAGGAGAGCTGGAGGATTATCGCCAATACCTTCGACGACTTGGAGGGGAACTTCGTGGACCATTTTGAGAAGATCAATGGCACTCTCAGAACAATAGGCCCCCTGCTTCCTCCCGAGGTTTTCCAAGATCGGCCTAGCAGAATTGCCCCGGTGGTCGAAATGGGAATAAATACGGAATCAAACGAGTGTTTGGACTGGCTTGACGCGCAGGCGGATCAGTCTGTGCTTTACATTTCTTTTGGCAGCGTTAACTCCATTTCGATTGCTCAAACTGAGGAGCTGGGCATGGGCTTGGAGGCCAGCGGGGTGAAGTTCGTTTGGGTTCTGCGGGCTCCGTCTGACGCAGGATCCAAGGCGTTCAAGTCTGCCCTGGATTTTCTTCCCGAGGGATTTTATCGTCGTATGGTGGAAAGGGAACAGAGATTTATGATGCTGAACTGGGCGCCGCAGTGGAGCATTCTGGCACATCCTGCCACCGCTGGCTTTCTTTCCCATTGCGGTTGGAACGCCGTGCTGGAGACGACGACGATGGGCGTTCCCATGATCGCCTGGCCGCTCTCCGCAGAGCAGCACTTCAACTCCAAGTTTGTGGTTGATGAGATCCAGATAGCGCTGGAAGCGCCAATGAGAGTCGAACAGAACTGGCTGGTCCCGAGAGACGATGTTGAAAGAATCGTTAAAGTGTTAATGGTGGAAGAAAAGGGCAGCGATTTGAGAAAAAGAGTGAGGGAATTGAAGGTGGCTGCCAGATCGGCGGTGGCGGAGGAAGGCTCGTCCTACAACAATTTCGATCTCTTTGTTTCAGAAATCATGTCTTTGTGAATGAAGTCGTTCCATAAGTAGTTTTTGTAGTGCACGATCAATTATGGGGAGTGAGTTAGACCACATTTTTTTGGTCAATTTGTTGGATTTTTTGTTGAAGAAATTGCTATTTTGGTTGTTGAAATTGCAGTTTTAGTTCCAAAAATGGATTCAGCTTTCTCAAAAACTATTATGCAATTTCAACAAACTTAAACTACAATTTTAACAATTCTTGCCACCAAAAATTTAGCAGGATAAATGGTGCAAATAGTCTAGAGTTTAGCTGGCTCCTCAATTATTTGGAGCAACAACTTATTGACAGTTAGTTTGTAATAGTGACTATATTTATTACATTTATACACATTTTTATTTGAGATTTGGGGTGGACTATGGCTTATGATTTTTCATCTACCAAAGAGAATGAGACAAGTGTATTATGGAGATTGATTCCGTGATAGTTGTTCAAAATTCGAAATGGATAATGAGATGAATGGATAACTAACAATTCATGACACATATAACTAGAACAATGTGAGATTTAAAAAAAAAGTCGTAGTTGATAAATGGATAAAAGAAGAATGTGAGATTAAGAAAAAAAAGTGGTAGTTGATAAATAGATAAGAGGAAGAATGATGATGATAACATGTAACTCGCAATTGAACTTCTTTAATTAAAATAATATGACAAATAAAAAAATTTCTAACTATTTTTTATTTCATAATTATATTTCAACCATTTAATCCTTATTTTTTTGCCGTTGAGGTGAGAGTCTTGGAGCGATTTCCGTTGATCCGGCGTTGGGAAACTTGTTTAGAGTTTAATGGTTGAATCTTGGTCGTTTATTGGTCTTTCTGGAGTTCATCCTGGTCGTTAAATTGGCATTTCTTGATAGTACTTCCTGCAGTGGAATGATTGCCCTGGTCGCGATTTGATATGTGAGTTGGTGTGGACTTGACTACGCTTTAGTGTACTGTTTCGTCGCCATTGATCATTTGAGCCGTGGACTTGCCACGTTTTGATGGGATTCAATGTCAATGGTTTTGTTTTTCGATTGACCTCCTATTTTGTTATTCTCGTTTTCAAAGGCGACAGTTCTGTTATTTGCTCTGGTGTGTTGGGTTTTTAGGGATCCTGGTCGTGTTATGGCGTGCAAGGCGCTTTAAGGGTTCCGATTGCTTCTTTCTGGAGTGTTTCTTCCTCGTGGAGGTTGGGATAAGCTTAAGGAGAGGCGTCACTGCCCTTGATGCGATTTTTTGAGCTGGTGTGGAATGCGTTGTAGTGCACTGTCTGAAGCCATTTGCTGTGGACTTGCCACGCTTTGTTGGGTATAGTGGTCTTGAGGTGATTGGGTTCTGCGATGACCCCTCATTTTGTTACCTTGGTTTATCCGTGGCGACGGTGTTGTTCTTCCGTTCTAATGGGCTATGTCTTAGACCGAGTTTTGAAGTGCTTGGCGTTTTAAGGGTCCCGTTTTGTATCTTTTCTGGACTGTTCCTGCTTCTGGAGACTGTATTTTTTATCCAGCCCGTTGGTGTTGGTAGATTTCTGGGGCTTTTCTGGTGACTTGGTTTTTCTGGATTTCTTGGAGTATCTTGGTCGATAGGTTTGTTGCTGGACTTTGAAGCTAGAACATCTTATCGGTCTGTATGGGGTTTTACCCTTGTCTTCTGGTTGGTGGATTTTGGCGGTTCCTAGGGAAGATTGTTTGTTGGCTGGCCTTTAGCTGAAGGCCACAGGCGGATGTTTTACAGGGACTTTCTGGGGCTTTTCTGCTGACGGGCGAGTGGAATTTTTTTCTGAGTTGCAGGGATTCTGAAGGTTGATTGTGCATTTGTTGGGTTTTCGGTTGAAACTGCTTTTTGGTTTCAGCTGCGATATTTGCAGGTATGTTCGGTTTCTGTCTAGTATTCCTGCATTTATGATTCTCCTCCTAGAGAGCATTGTTTACTCAGGCTGTTTGCTAGCTCTAGGGAGCGGGGTTTCGGGCTTTGGATTCTTGTTTCGAGTTTTTTTTTGGTGTAATCTTGGCCGGTATTGGTTTTTTTTCTGGAGTTTTTCTTGGTCGTTGAGAAGGCTTTTCATGACAGTAGTGAATGCGATGCCCATGATGCATTTATTATGCTTAATGTTCTGTTCGTAGTCGTTCTTTCGTGATGTGGATGCCTTGATGCCGGGTATTGTTTTTTTTTGAGACTGTGGTGATTGGGTTAAGCTTATGTCCTCATATTCTGGGGAGAAGACGTTGTTTCCTGGTTCTTTGTGTTGCATTTTAGGGGTTTTCGGCTGGGAGTTTAAATCCTGATTACTGGAGACGGTTTTTTCCTGTCCTCTGGTGCTGTGTGTTTCTCTTCAGATTTTTTGTGTAGTATTGGTCGGGTCTGGGCTGGGGGATTAGCTTGATTTCGTAATGTCGCTTCGGGCGACGAAAACTCTGGCACGCACCCCGCCAGGGCACCTGCACTGTACTAAGCAGGGTATTGGAGTGGAGAAACGACTTTCTGCTTCCTATATGCCTTTGCAGTTTAATCTAGGAGATTCGGGGTCTGCCCTCGACTCGGATGATAATTTGGATAAGGTTTTGTCCACTGTGGACGTTTTGGATGGTGGAAGTATGGGTGGGAGACCATTGTTGAATCCTTTATCTTCTTGTCCTGTAGTTTCAGTACCCTTGGGACATCTGTCTTGTTCTCAAAAAGATCTTGGAGAAGATAAATGTGTTTCTATGGTTTTTTCTCCAGGGAAGGTTTTGGGAATTAGGGATACCCCGTGCCTGGGCCCTAAGTACGTGGATTGTTCAGATTTAGGTTATCAGGTCCCCACTTGTTTGGAGAATTGCGGGCAAGTTACACCAATTCCACAGTCGACTGGGATTAGTTTTTTGGATGGGAAAGTGTCTCCGTCTTTAAGTTTGGGTCTCCAATCAGATTTTCTGGGTATGATGAATTGCGATTTGGGTATTAGTGATCATATTCATATTGATCTTGGTTTTCAGGTTGACAAGTCTATCAGCTTGTCGGTTAATCTCCCGGCAGTTGGAATGGTTCAAGAGGTTAGTGAAGGTTTGAATGCACAAATGAGATTTTCTCCTACTTCTGAAGAAAAACATGTTTCTATCAAATCTACTGATTCTGATAATGAACATGTGCATGATCCTCTTTTATATGTAAGCAAAGGAATGTCTAAGTCTAAGAGGAGGCAGCCTAAACCCATTAAGAAGATAAATCCGGTTTTAATGACTCTGGGGGAAGACGTGCTTTTAAATGATATTGTTCTCACCAATGCATTGACTTTGGTAGGGAGGTTTGGACGGCGTAATTATAACGCTGAATCTTTGCATGGGTGGGCTGTAAAGGCTTGGATTGAGTTTATCAGTACTAGTCCTGAGATTTACTTGCTTCCAAGGGGCTGGATAGCTTTTAAATTTTCTACAGTAGTTGATATTGATAGGATCCTGGCTGGTGTTTGGAAATGGGATAATGCTGGCCTACTTATCAAAAGGTGGACTCCTTTATTTGATCCGCGGAAGGAAAGGTATGTCCAAGTTCCTATTTGGGTCAAACTCCCTCATCTACCCTTTGAATTCTGGTCTGCTGATTTCTTCAGACTTGTTGGGAATACCTTGGGTACCCATTTGGAAACTGATTTTAATTATTTACACTCTGGGGTTTGTTGCATAGGCCGAGTTCTTGTTCTGTTAGATTTTCGCTTGGGATTACCTGCTGAACTGATCATTAAACAGGGTGATAGTGATTTCTTTTAGCCTCTGGATTATTTGAGAATTCCTTTTCAATGTTTTAGATGTCATGGGTTTGGACATCTGGCAAATGAATGCTCTTTTCCATTTACTAAGCATTCTACTTCCAAAGTTTGGAGACTTAAAAAAGGTGGGTCTCAGTCTACTGCAAAGGCTGGAATGCCTGTGGAGGAGAATTTGGACTTGCATTCTGTTTCTTTTGAATCTGAACCTTTAGCCAATCTTAAATCATTGAGCATTTCCAATTCCCTGAACAATCTTGCTAACTTTTCCTCTCTGTACCTTTTCCCTAAGGCCTTATCTCCTACTGTTCCGAATTTATCTTTGAATAATTTGGGTTTTGTATCTCCTTGTAAGGCCTCTCCAGTTGTTAGCAAGGGTTATTTTCTCCGCTCGTGCTCGAAATCTGTTCAGGAGATTTCTAGGCCTGCCAAGGATAAACATGGGAATCATGAAGTAGATAAGGGTCTGATTGGAGATGAATTTGATACACATCCTGTGCTGAGAGGTACTGGGGCGCTTAGAGCAAATGCCCTTAACAAGGTTTCCTTATGATCCTCATGACCTTAAATGTAAAGGGTTTGGCTAGTCTACCCAAGAAACTAGCGGTATTTAGACTTATCGAACAACATGCAGCTGATGTTATTTTTATTCAAGAAACTATGATTGAGGGAGGTGTTCTGGTTCAAGAGTTGGAACTTTTGATTCATGGCTGGCAGTTCATTTCGGTAGATGCTAAGGGCAGATCGGGTGGACTTATTTTGGGCTGGAAGTCTTGTACTTTTCTTTTTCTTAATGCATGGGCTATGAAAGCAGGGTTGTGTGCAGTTTTATTTTCATATGATTTACAAAAGGAAATGTCCTTTGATAATATTTATGCGCCCTATCTGGACAGGGAATCTTTTTGGAATAACTTGATCAAGATGGACTGTTTCTTGACTCCTTATTTAGTTTTTGGGGGAGATCTTAATTTCTCTTTGGGTCTTTCTGAAATCTAGGGGGTTAATGCTCAAGTAGATCCTTTAACTAATTTTTTTCATAATCTGTTGGAGAGATTGGGGTTGGTTGACATCAACCCTCTGGTTTCTATTCCTACCTGGAGTAATCGTAGAGTTGGTTCTGAGGGTATTTGTAAAAGGTTGGATCGTCTCTTAGTTTCAGCTGATTTCCTAGATTGTGATTTCCTTCTTAAACAATGGATTGGGTGTGGAGGTGTTTATGATCATCAACCTGTCTTCATGCAAATTTCTTCTCAATCTCCTAAGGCCCATAGTCCTTTCAAGTTTAATGCAGGATGGTTGGATCATATTGATTTGGTTGAAGCTTTAAAAGATTCTTGGATTCCTTTTGATGCTCGGTCTGCTTTATCTCTTGATTCACAATTTAGTGAGAATCTTAAACGGATTAAAGCAATTTCTACTAAGTGGTCACTGAATAAAAAAGCTCAGAACATTAAAGACTTGGTTGATATTGAATATGAGCTGAAAAGATTTCATGATAGGCATACTTCTGGTTTTACTTCAGTGGGTGATAAATATTTACTGATTGAGATTGAATCTCGCAAGAGTGCTATTCTTCTTTTTCGGGAAAAGGAGGCTCGTCAGAAAAGTAGGGCGTTATGGTTGAGCTGTGGTGGTGATAATACTCCTTTCTTGCACAAATTTTCTGCTCATAGGAAATGTCGCAATTCTATTTGGAAACTTTATGATGACTCTGGAAATCTTGTGGAAGGGTCTGAGGCTATAGCTGAGGCTGGGATTCAGCATTTTGAAAGCCTTTTTAAAGAAGAAGCTGACCATCATCTTCTAGAGATTGTTCAAAGTGCTGGTCATTTTCCATCTTCTATTTCAGAGGATGAAAATGCTGAGTTTATGCAGGTTATTACTCTTAAAGATATCAAGCATATATTATCCATCAACAAAAATGATAAGAGTCCTGGACCTGATGGTATTCCTGTTGAGGTGTATAGATGTCTGTTTGATGTTTTGGGTGAAGACCTTTTAAGAGTCATTGAATTGTCCAGGATAAGTGGAAAGATTCCAGGTGTTTTTAATTCTACCTTTCTTGCTCTTATTCCTAAGATTGATAGTCCTTTATCTTTTGAGAATTTTAGGCCTATTTCTCTATGTAATTTTGTATACAAAATTATTGGTAAGATTATCTCAATCATAATCAGAAAGGTTTTGGGTAGATCTATTTCTGGTGAACAGTTTGGATTTTTGCCGGGAAGGCAGATACACAATGTTGTAGGTGTTATTCAGGAAGGTATGCATACTATGCATGTTAAATCCTTAAAAGTTGTTATGATTAAGATCGATCTTTCTAAAGCCTATGATCGAGTTAGCTAGGTCTATCTTCGGGTTATTCTTGCAAAAATGGGTTTCACAGGAAACTTTATTGCATGGGTTATGAGCAGTCTTTCTTCTGTTTCTTTTTCTTTTCTCATTAATGGTGTTGCTGCCAATTTTTTTAAATCTGGCAGGGGACTCAGACAGGGGTGTCCTTTGGCACCACTTATGTTTCTTATTGTGGTTGAAGGCCTTAGGAGGGCTATTCTTCATGCTAAACTTAGTGAGACTTACCATGGTTTATCTTTTGGTAATAACACAGTTTTAACTCGTGTTCTCTTTGTGGATGACATTGTCATGGTTAATGATGGTTCTGAACAGTCTCTTTCTACTCTCTATGATATTTTAATGCATTTCTGTAAGGCATCTGGGATGCAAATAAATGATATTAAATCTTCTTTATTCTTCTCCTGTATGGAAGATTCTGAAGTTATATCATTACATAATATCTTCAGTTTCCCTGTTGATAGAATCGAACATGGCATGAAGTACCTTGGTTTTCATCTTAAACCATGTAGATATCTTATTAGGGATTGGGATTGGCTGATTATTAAAGTTGAACAAAGGATTCAGAATTGGAGCTTCTGTTGGCTATCCAAAGGAGGAAAGTTGATTTTGATTAAAGCTATTTTAGAGGCCATTCCAGTCTATTGGATGCATTTCTGGGTACCTTTGGGTGTAATAGATAAAATCAGAAAGATTTGTTTTAATTTTCTTTGGGATGGTAAACAGAATTCTTCTAGTTTACCCTGGATATCATGGAAGTTTCTTGATGTGCCTAAATCTTTGGGTGGATGGGGACTTATTTTATTTGCCAAGGCTCTTGCAGCAAAAAATGTCTGGAATATCATTCATGGTTCGTGTTTATGGGTTAAGATAGCAATACATAAATATATTTATCCAATGAATATTCTGGATTGGATAAGATCTACTGTTAAAAAGAAAAAGAATATTTCTATCTGCTGGAAAGCTGTTATATGGGCTTTCGGTCTCATTGGAAATTTTCTGGTCTGGAAAATTGGTACTGGCAATGCTGTTCGTATTGGTTTAGATCCATGGTCTGGCTGTAAATGGAGACATGCCCTTCCTATTCCTATGTTAGAAAGATTACATATGACTGGTTTTCATTTTCTTTCTGATATTTGAATTCTTGGTTCTGTTTTGATGTCTCAAAAATGGTTATCTGCGGAATCCATTGGATTTATTGACCCTCATGAGATTGCTGCTTGGAATGGATATATTGTCATTCTTCAATCTAGCCATGTTAGGCTTTCTGCTGTAGATGATTGTCTTATTTGGAATTTATCTAAAACAGGCAAGTATTCTCCTAAAGAGGGTTATGCTGAGCTTATTAATAGAGAAGTGGAATCGGTCTGGTGGTGGAAGGTCTTATGGAAGATGAAGTGTCCTCTAAAAACAATAATCTTTAGTTGGTTTATTCTTTCTGGTAAAGCATTGACCTGGGATGTTCTTTGCTTGAGGGGTAGAGAAGGTCCTAGAAGATGTTTTTTATGCAAACAGAGCTGTGAATCCAATTTTCATATTGCAGTAGAATGTCCTTTTACTCAAGCTGTTTGGTCAATTATTGAGGATCATTTGAAACTTAATAATTTATGGTATGGAGATTCCTTGTCTGCTTGTCTTAAAAACTGGTGTTTTCTCTCAGATGTGGCACTTATCAAATCCCTACCTATCATTCTTATTTGGTTTATATGGAAAGCAAGAAACGGATCCTGTTTTGAGGATTTTGTCACAACTCCTGCACAGGTATCAAGCTATAGCTTGGGTTTGTTGAAGAATTTACCACAGTCCTTATCTGTGGTCTCTATCAAATCATTTTTTGTAGAATAAATTGATAAAACATATGCATGGGGTTATTTTGATGGATCTGCAGCTGGGGACCCAATGATTTGTGGGGCTGGAGGTATCTTGTTCATATCTAATAGTCATTATGTTTCTTTCAAAGCAGGTTTAGGCTTGGGTACTAATAATTATGCAGAATTATGTGCACTTAAGCTCCTCCTTAGGTTGACCTGAAAGCATAATTTGGATAAAATTCAAGTTTTGGGGGATTCCCAACTAGTTATCAATTGGGCATCGGGTAAGTATCGATTATTAAATCTTGAACTAGCCATGATTCTTCAAGATGTTCACTGTTTAGTTGACAGTCTTGATTATGTGTCTTTCAAACACATTTATAGGGAACGAAATTTCAAAGCAGATTTATTGGCTAAAGCAGGTGGCAGCATTCTTGAAGGATCTTAGGTTACATGTGAACAGAGAGGGACAGAAAATGTGGAATCTTTTTCAGGTTTTCTAATATGTTCAGTGAGTTGTCTGCTTTGCAGTTTATCTGAATGTTTTTCTGATGAGGGATTCATGCATTCTGTGTTCTGTCAGATTCTTATGATTACTTTGCTGGTTATTTTTGGAGATTTTTTGGAATTACTGGATTTTCTGATTTTTGGCACCCTTGATATGATGCTATGGCTGAAATTAATATGCTATGGCTGAAATTAAAAGCTCCCTGGATGCACCACACCCATTGTCTGGTTCTGTGGCGCGGCTCCTTACTATGTGATGTTTTTTCTGCTCTTTTTACAGGTGCCTTCTTTCCTCTGATTCCTTTTTACCAGTACTTGGGTTCTTTGTTTTAGTACCTGCTGCATGGTGATTTTAGTCGATGTCAACAACTGGAGTCCCTCCTCATCTTCTGAGGACTATTACCAACCAGTAAAATCAAGTGGGAACTGTAAATAGAAGTTGGCATCAGCTTTTCCTCGTAGCATTTTTTTTCTTCGTCACTTCTTGGCAGTTGTTTCGTTTTCCTACTTGTTTTTAACCCTCGCTTTCAGGGTTGGTCTCGCCGGTTGTCCTATGTCATGCTGGGGTAGTGGGTTATGATTATGTTTGGTTTTTCTCTTTCTGTTGAAGTATGAGGTTCTCTTTATTTGTCGGATTGGGGTTTGTGGTATCTTTCTGCCACGACCGTCATTTACTGGGCATTGCTTCTCTGGCTTTTGCATGATTCTCCCACGCCTCTCATGCAGTCTCTGTCTGATGTCCTTTTTTTTCTTCGGAGTTGTGGGTCATGATTTTGTTGGACTTTTCCTCCCAATGTGTTGTTATTTGACATTTTGTTCCCTGTACCTGAGGTGACTGGTGGTGTTGGTCACAACTCTATTTCGAGGGTGTTTATCTGGGGTTTCTGTCGGCTTTGTTGTCTTGAGATTGACTTTGGTCGAGGTTTTTTTTCCGACGCACTCTTGCTTGGGGTTTTAGTCGCCGGCCTGATGTCGGAGGCCCCATTGGCATCGCCTGACCCCTCTGTTGACCTTACGGCTACCCGATGGCATCGCCGGCGCAAGACTAAAGCCCTCAAGGTTTTGGAAGGGAAGCTAAGATTTGTTTGTGTTCGGGACATCTACTTTGACAGAGTAGAAGCACTATGTGAAAGGGCTTTGATAGGTAGACTTGAATACGCCTCTATGGATAAAAAACAATGGTTTTCCTGGGCGTCTGCACATTGGAAGCCTCTCTGCAGTTTCGTTCCAGCTATTAGTTTACTTGTCCGCGGATGGATTGTTTTCGTGTTTTTGGAGGCCGATCACGCCACACAAGTCTTGAATCGACTCTGGCGAGTGGATAATGGATCGCTGGTATTAGATAGATGGAACGCCAACTTCAACCCTGCGAGGGAAAGGATTAAAAAAAGGCATATCTGGACTTTGCTGCCCGGTCTCCCATTCCCTTTATGGAACCGTTCTGTGCTGGCTGGTGTGGGGAACACTATTGGCCGTTTCGTGGTGCTCGACGAGGACTTTATGAATTCATACGATAAGCATATGGTAAAGATTCTTGTTGAATTAGATATGACCAAGGGTTTACCAACGGACATTGAGATTCTTTGCGGAGATCGTACTTTCATCTAGCGCCTGGATTACCAAGGCCTTCCTTTCAGGTGCAGTCTCTGTCGGCATACTGGTCATCTGCGTCGGGCCTACTCCGCCTTTCGTAAAGATTTTACCTATCCGGAGTCTCGACCTTCCTCTGGGTCGCCTCTAGATCACATGGTAAGCCTGCCATGAGCACCCTCTCATCCTTCTGTTGATCCATTAAATATATCTTGTTCTATGTTTGATGATGCATCAGTTCAGGATTTAGCATTCTAGGACTCTGTGGTTCCTGCTGGGATTCCTCTCAATGCTTCGGATCTTATTCCCCATGCTTTTCATCCTACCTCGGCCGATTCTTCTTTACCGGATCCCTCGATATCTTTTTCTGAGCTTCCTTCTCCTTTAGTATTAAACTCTCCACCCCCCCTAGTTGTGGAAGATAGAGGCATTTCTCTACTTAGCCGTGATTCTGCGATTTTAAATCCCCCTGCACTTTCAGAGGAGCTTCCCAGGGAACCTTCCCTTTTACCGGTGGATAGATCCACGGAGATAGTAAGTTCTGACATCCTTGATGATGATTCCCATTCACCACTCTTTTCTGAAGTTGACTTTCCTCCGCTTGTAAAAGATAACCTTGTTCCCTATTCCCCTAGCAGTCCGGTCGCTTCTCCATCCTTTTCTGACCCCTCCCTCCAGAAATCCTTGAGTATCTTCTCGGATCGGACCCCTCTTTCCCCTTCGGTGCTCCCCCTTGATTCTATTAAATTCGAGATGTAACGATTAGAAAGAAGAAGTCGGTTAAACCCCCTCTAAAAACTTTGGATTCTGTCCGGGCCCCTTATACACCATTATCCTCTAGACTGAAGGCTGGGACTAGATAGTCCTCCTCTCCTTCTTCAAGGGTTCTTAGAGCACAGACCCTTTCTAGGATTGACCCTTAATGCGTTTTCTCTCGCTGAATGTTCATGGTTTGGGAGGTTTAACCAAGCAAAAAAGCCTCCGAACTTTGATTTTGTCACTCTCTCATGATGTTATTCTGTTACAAGAATCCATGACTAGTGATTATCCTGCTTTATTTGCTTTCTCCAAGATTTGTCCGGGATGGGAGTTTTGTGCTATTGCTGCTAAAGGCCTCTCTGGGGGGCTCCTTTCTGGATGGAATCCTAAACTTTTGCATTGTAAATCCTTCCACACTGTTGCTGGTATCCTTCTTTTAGCCTCCATCCGTGGTTCTCCCGTTAAGCTTTCCATATTAAACTGCTATGGTCCCTACATTAATCGCGAGGCCTTTTGGAATACTATAGCTCTCGGTGGTCTTCTCTCCCTTCCCAATCTCATTCTGGCAGGTGACTTAAACTTTACACTTAGTGCTTCTGAGATCTGGGGATCCAAAGTGCGTTTGGATCCATTGGGTCCTTTTTTCTCCAAGATTATCTCATATTACCACCTTGTGGTTGTTGCCCCCTCTTGTGCTGGTCCTATCTGGAGGAATGGTAGGATGGGGGAAGATGGTATATCTAAAAGACTTGATCGTTTCTTATTATCTGACCAGCTTGTAAAGTCTCTTCCCAGATACAGGGTCTGGACCCATAGATGTGGTATATCGGACCACTTCCCTGTCATTTTTGAATGGCTGGATCATCAGTTTGATTGTGCTTTGCCTTTTAAGTTTAATCAGTCCTGGTTACAAAATGAGGAGTTTATTAGCATGGTTAGGAATGAATGGCCTTGTATTCCCTCGGACTCCTCGATGGATCCCATGTGTGACTTCTCTTATAAACTTCGGTTCCTAAAAGATAAAGTTAAAACTTGGACCAAGATTGAGGCTCGGAAGATGCAGGATGAGTCTGTTCAGATGGAAGATGAGATTAACTCCCTCTTATCCTCATCTGCCTCAGCTCTACTGTCTGACGATCAGCATCTTAGACTCATTTCTGTTAAGGAGGATCTCCAAAAGTTGATTGAACATGAAATATACTCTGCAAGACTTCAAAGTAGGGTTACTTGGGCATTAAATGGGGATGCAAATACCAAATACTTTCATGCCGTGGCCTCTGTTCGAAAGAATCACAATGCGATCTAGAGCCTTCAGAATGATAGTGGTGTTTGGGTTTCAGATGACCACTGTATAAAAACCCTTGGGACTCAACATTTCAGAAAGATTTTTGAAGATGATAATTTGACTTCCATTGCTGCCCAATTGAAGGTTATCAGACTATTTCCGTCCTTTATTAGTCCTGAGGAAAACAAGACCTTTTTGAATGCTGTCACTATTCAGGAGATTGAAAGAGCCCTAAAATCTTTCAAAAAAGATAAGGCTCCTGGCCCTGATGGATGGCTTGTTGAGTTCTACTTGACTTTTTTTTTATCTTTTGGGCCCCCTCCTCGTCAAGATGGTTGATGCTTCTAGGATTTTGGGAAAAGTTGCTCCTGCCATCAACTCCACTTTCCTCACTCTAATTCCTAAAGTTGATAGACCTGTTACCTTTGCAGATTTCCGGCCAATTTCTCTTTGTAATCTATGTTATAAACTGATTTCAAAAATTGCCGCTTTGAGACTCAAGCCTTTTTTAGATGCCTCCATTTCTCCCCAGCAGTTTGGTTTTCTTAAGAATAGACAAATCCTTGACCCTATAGCAATTACCCAGGAATTCTTACATACGGTCAAAGCCCGTAAAAGAAATGCTATCATCCTGAAGTTAGATTTAACAAAAGCATTTGACCGGGTCAACTGGACCTTTATTCGCCTTATACTTTTGTAAATTGGAGTTCCTCTGATGGGGGTTAATGGGATTATGGGCTGCATATCATCGATCAATTTTGCTGTCCTGGTTAATGGTTCTCCTTCTACCTTTTTCCGGGCTTCTCGAGGAGTCAGACAAGGTTGCCCCTTATCTCCTCTGTTGTTTATCCTGATTATTGAAAGTCTGAGCTTATTGATCCAAGAGGCTAGAAGGAAGGGTGAGATAAAAGGTATTAAGATTAAGGCTGGCCTCATTCTCACTCACCTTTTGTTCGTGGATGACGTTATTATTTTTGGTTTTGGTACTCTTGAGGAATGGAAGGATTTTAAAGCCATCCTGGACACTTTTTGTGAAGCTTCCGGTATGAGTATTAATATAAACAAGTCCAGTTTCCTTCATAATGACTTGGGTGAGGATATTCTTCAAAGCATTATTGGAATTTGCCCTATAAATTTGATTCTCTGAGTAATGGTTTTGTTTATCTGGGTTGTTTTTTGAAGCCTACAGGATATCAGATTAGGGACTGGTACTGGATTATCACCAAAGTCGAAAAGAGGATCTCTCATTGGACAAACCGATTACTGTCTATTGGTGGCAGACTTGTTCTTATCCGATCTGTACTCTCGAGTATTCCTGTTTACTGGTTGTCCCTCTTTCCAATCCCAGTTACTATACTTGACAAGCTCAGAAAGATGATCTTCTCTTTCCTTTGGGGCTCTTCTGCATTTAATAAAAAAATTCATCTTGCTGACTGGAAACTATTGGCACGACCGATCTCTCTAGGTGGATGGGGGATAAAACACCTGCCCAGTTTTGGTCTTTCCTTGAGAATGAAAAGTTTTTGGCGAGGGCTTAATCATTCTGGTCTATGGAATAATCTCATTTCTGTAAAATATATGAAAAACAGGCCGGTTCATATTTGGTTGAGAGATAAATCTTTTGCTGCTGGAAATGCTTCAATTATTTGGCGAGGATTCATTGCAACCTTACCATGGATTGGTAAGGGTCTGATTTGGCATTCTGGAAATGGTTCGGATATCCGACTAGGTGCGAATCCTATTGTAGGTTTGGGTTCAACCTACATTTTGCCTTTGGATCTGAGGGAGTACCTTGAAGATTATGGTATAGTGACTCTTGAACAAGCCAGGAACTGTACTCCCTCTGCTACTAATTACTGGTTCACAGCGGATGAGCTCAATCTGAGTGGGGACTGGAAGTTATTATGGGAAAATTATACCCGGGGGCTGGATTATGGCAGAATTTTCTTATCAGACCAGCAGGATAAACTCCTTTGGGCACATAGTAACTTTGTGGGTTCCATATCGGCTGCAACAAGTTATGATTGTATCACGGTTAACAGTTTTGATTCTCCAGTTTTTTCTATGGAATTCCTGTGGACTAATTGCATCCCCCTGAAGATTGCATGTTTTAACTGGCTGGTAGCTAAGGATCGTATCTTAACGTGGGATCAGTTACAAAAAAAAGGCATTCAGGGGCCTGGCAGATGCTTTCTGTGTCTTAGAAATTTGGAAGATATTCCCCATATCCTCCTGTTTTGCCCTTTCAGTACCGGAGTCTTAGCTCACTACTCTGCAAAATTTGGTTTTGTTTACCCCTCATATGATTCTGTCTCCTCTCTTCTGAATCATTGGTTTAGCTCCACTCTACGATCGGCTACCTACAAGTTTCTGCCATTATTCATTTTCTGGAGTATTTGGCTCCATCGAAACCTTTTCATCTTTGAAGATAGGATTCCTAATATGCAGTCCCTGATTTTCAAAATAGATGACTTATTAGATTCTCATCCTGCTCCTATTAAAAAGCTCAAAGTAAGGGTTATTGGTCCAAAACCTGTTTTAAACTATCCTTGTGGTTTTTTCGATGGGGCTGCAACAAATAATTTGGGGGGAGCGGGGTTTGTCATCCATTTAAGTGAGAACCATTACTTCAGCTTTACCTTGGGATGTGGTAAGAGTACTAACACAAGAGCAGAATTGCTGGCTTCATGGGCAATCCTAAAATTTTGTCAGATGATGGGTTTACCTATTCATTTGATTTATGGAGACTCAAAGGTTATTATCTCTTGGCTCAACAGATCGATAGCACTTGATGTTCCTACACTGATGCATTGGTGTAAAGATATAAATAATATGCTTTTCTTGGCCCCGCATGTGATCTTCAAGCACATTTATCGAGAGCATAACTTTTTGGCAGACAGACTCTCTAAGCAGGCCCTGGATATGGATTTTGGTCATGGTTACTTTTCTGAGCATATGGACGGTAGAACCATTTGTTATGGTCATTTTTCTCTTTTCTAGCTGATGGGTCACTTTTATGATATCAGCTTTTTAGATTATTTGCTACTGTTGTGGATTTGAGTCTCTCTGCTAGCAGGTCTTGCTCTGGATATTTTGATTGATGACCACTCTCTATTCATTTTAGCATTCTGACCTGATACATTTCAGGAATGATGAGAAAGTATGCTATGAATAGACTTTTTTCCTATTTTGGTAGATGCAGTTTGACTGATCCTTTGTTTTCTGTAGTTTAGTCTTGTTACATCGGATGTGTAGTCACTGTATCTATGATATATTGTAAAAGATGTCTTTTGATTCTCATGAATAACAAAGGCTGGTATTTTTTCCTCTGAAAAAAAAAGATATCAAGCAAACATACTCAGAGCATGACATGTGGGCTGATGGCCTCTTTGTTTTTGGCGTTGAAATGGATATGAAATTTCTCTTTGGATGGCCTGGGATTGGCCAATTTATAGCTACTGATTATTGATCAGCTTTGATTATTTTTCATTCATTTAGAGACTTTTTTTAGCCAGCTAGTTTTGCTCTAGTCTGTTTTTGCTTGTGATCACCATCCGATTCACAGTTTATCTAACCTGAGTGATCAAGAATGATGAAAACAGTCTGCTATGATTAGACTTATTTTTTGCTGCAGGGCTGTTCATATTTGAACTTTTTTCTGCTGTTAAGTGTTTGGTAAACATTATGATTTGATAATGGTTATTGTGCTTTTCCTGAGGCAAGTAACTGATTGTATTGACAACTTCTTAGTTGGTTTTTGTATAATGGACCATGAGGGCCATCTCTTGAATGTGAATAAAATATTTACGAATTTTTTCTTTGGAAAAAAAAAAAGTGTGCTAATTATATAATTACTCATTATGTGATATTAAACCCTTAGGTGCTTATCATGCCTTATAATATTTTGCTCATTGCTTGACTACCTATTATAGAGAGATATATTTTTGTAAGTCCTTCTAACAGAATAACACACTATCCCATGCCCGGCCGGATCTTTTAGCAATACGCCAACTTACTACATAAATTATATAATTTTAATTATATATCAATTTTAATAAATATTTATATTTATATTGATAGCTATATCACTTATAGTTACAAACAAATTAAACGAAAACAAAAATATTCCAATGTATAAAAAAATTGAATCAAAACAAGAATATTCCAAGTTAAATTATATAATTTTAATATATTTTAATTTATCTTAATTTTAATAATATTTATTTTTATATCGATATCTATATCACTTATATTACAAACAAATCAAACGAAAACAAAAATATCCCAATGTATAAAAAAATTGAATCAAAACAAGAATATTCCAAGTTATAATGACTCAAGCCTAAGAAAATATCATAATAAATATCATATTGTTTAATAAAAAAAATTGAATCAAAACAAGAATATTCCAAGTTATAATGACTCAAGCCTAAGAAAATATCATAATAAATATCATATTGTTTAATAAAAAAAATTGAATCAAAACAAGAATATTCCAAGTTATAATGACTCAAGCCTAAGAAAATATCATAATAAATATCATATTGTTTAATAAAAAAAATTGAATCAAAACAAGAATATTCAAATTTATAATGTGTGAAGACTAAGAAAATATTATAATAAATATTTATCTTTCCTTGCACATGGTTGGAAATTTTTTTGCACACTATAAAGTTTTATGGATTCTTTTGGGCATAACATAATGTATTATGGATATAATTATTTAAATATTGTACAATTTTGTAAATCTCACCCAAAACATTTAAAATATTTATTTGAATTTTTTTATGGGTATTTTTATAGTATAATAGTTTATAGAAATATAATTATTTAGACATTGTAAACTTTGTAAATACTACCAAAAACATTTAAAATAATAATTTTTCTCTCTCTTTGCACATGGTTTGTATTCTTTTACATAATATAATGTTTTATAATTATATGATCATTTAAATATACTACAATTTTGTAAATCCTATTTAAAATATTTAAATGATATATATATAATTTTAAAATATTTAAATGTTATTTTTATTATTATATAGTTTATATATATTTTTTAATATTTTATATAGAAGTCAGTATACTTTATGGACGGACTTCTAGCTTATGAAGTTAGTCCAAGAAAATTATTCTCCACAAACAAGTATAAGTTTTGGTAGTGCATTAAATATAATTTGGTTGGAAAGAATCACTCTTACTTTTTATTACTTTTTACTATTCACGATCAATTATTTGGAGCAACATTGCTTAATGACTATAAGTAATATGTTTTTTTAATAGTGATTATATTTATGTTAGGTTTAAGTTTTGTACATTTTTACTAATATTTTTAATGATTATTGTGTTTTTTAGTGGAAAAAAAACTAGAAGAATGTAACATAAAAATAAAAAGAACATAAAAAATAAGTGGTAGTTGATAAATAGATAAAAGGAATATTGATAATTGAACTCGTTTAACTAAAAAATATGATGAATAAAAAATTATTTCCAAACTATTTTACATTTCATAACTATATTTGAACCATTTGATTTCTATCTATATTCTAGCCACACAAACTATATAGATGTACTAGTTATATAATAAAATAATTATATGATTTATATAATGATTAATGAATTATATAATTTTAATATAATTTTTATTATATTTTAATTTTAATCAATATTAATATTTAAACTGATAATTGAATCAAAACAAAAGTATTCCAATTTTTTTGCTGCATAATCTAACTTTTTCTTTTTATCTTTTCCATGCACAGGGTTCTGATAATTGAATCAAAACAAAAGTATTCCAATTTTTTTTCTGCATAATCTAACTTTTTCTTTTTATCTTTTCCATGCACATGGTTTGAAATTTGTTTGCATAGTATAATGTTTTATGGATATAATTATTCAAATATTATACAATTTTGTAAAACTCATCTAAAACATTTAAAATATTTATTTGAAATTTTTATGGATTTTTTTTATAGTTTAATATTTTATAAATATATAATTATTTAAACATTCTAAATTTTGTAAATCCCACCTAAAACATTTAAAATAATTATTTTTCTCTTTCTTTGCACATGGTTTGTATTCTTTTGCATAGTATAATGTTTTATAACTATATGATGTTTTATAATTATATGATCATTTAAATATGGTACAATTTTGTAAATCCTATTTAAAATATTTAAATGATATATATAATTTTAAAATATTTAAATAATATTTTTTTTATAAATATTCAATAAATTATAATTATTAATTTTGATTGAAAACTTTTAAGTAGTTTTAGACCAACTTTAATTCATAATGTTTTATAATTATATAATTAATTTATATAATTATATAATCTTATTTAAAATATATATATATATATATATTCTTTGCATTCAATAACTCGAAGTAATGAATTGTATATATACCAGCTTAGATCCAGTTTTACCCGGCTCTATCATGCGACGAGAGGGATCAAATATTTCGAGGTGCAAACCCTACTTCAACAATTGCACTCCAAAAAAGGGTTTGCACCTCGAAATATTTGATCCCTCTTGGCGCATGATAGAGCCAGGTAAAGCTGGATCTAAGGTGGTATAATTTCTCTTGAAGTGAAAATCGTAGATTGCAGATAAAGAGATAATGTGCTTTGTTGGATCTAAGCTGGAGATCAGTTCATAATTGCTGCATTATTAGAAGTGAAAATCTCATGCCAAAACAAAAACAAAAGCAAAATCCAGATGCCAAACAAAAACAAAATCCAGAAATTGCAGATGGATTCTGGTGCTCGCAGATGCCAAAACAAAAACAAAATCCAGAAATTGCAGATGGATTCTGGTGCTCGCCATCAATCACAGAAATGGACTACGAGGGAGAATACATCAAATACTATAATAATCTACTCGTATTAGTTTCTATAATTCAATCGTTTCTCATATGCATACTTGATATAGAAAGTTAAATTATACGCATTCGCATACCTGAGACAAATCTGTAATTGCTCTCAGCCTTATTCCGAAGGTCTAGCTTGTACGTATTGTTTTGAAGTGTGTATAGGTGTTTTGATTTACTTACAAATATATATATATATATACACCTAAGATTATTAATTATTAAGCCGGCTTGTATATATATATAGATATATAAGCCGACTTTTTTATGTGACACGTGTCATCTCCAAGTTGAGCACGGAATTACACTTCTACCTCATACCGGGCTGAGTAGTTTTAGACCAACTTTAATTCATAATGTTTTATAATTATATAATTAATTTATATAATTATATAATCTTATTTAAAATATATATATATATATATATATATATATATATATATATATTCTTTGCATTCAAGAACTCGAAGTAACGAATTGTATATATATAATCTTGTTACTTCATCTTGGAAGGCGCCTCTGACCTCAGGTCTTCAAAATCATTTGGAATCCTTCTCCCTTAAATTGGGTAGACTCAACAGTACAGTTAAAGGCTCGGAAAGGAAGAAAAAATGTGAAAGAAAACAATTGATTTTAGAAATAAATGATGAGATATCTAACATCTTACAAATGGACTCAAGACTATTGTCAGCAGCCAATTCAGACAAGCTAAAAAATCTTCAAGATAGGAAAGGTAAATATTGGGCTCATGAGATCACTACTCAGAGACTTAAGAGCAGAGTACTCTTGATAAATGAAGGGGATGCAAATACTAATTTTTTTCACTCCTATGCATCTGCTAGAAGAAACTCTAAAGCTCTATGGTCCCTATATGATAAGAATGGTAACATGGTCTCAGAGGATTCTTCTCTTAAGAAGCTTGGGAAACAACATTTCAGTGAATTATTTGAGGATGATAGAGCAACAAATATTGCAAACCAACTAAAGGTGATTAGGATTTTCCCTACTTTGACTGAGGAAGAGGATGTAGATCGCTTCCTGGAGCCTATATCCATTCAGGAAGTCGAAGTTGTTCCTAAGGGTTTCAAGAAGGATAAAAGCCCTGCCCTGAATGGATGGCCAATTGAATTCTTCCTAGATTTTTTGACCTTATTGGGGAGGAACTAGTCATGGCAATTGAGCAAGCTAGAACTGAAGGGAAAGTACCCGGATCACTAAACTCAACCTTCTTGACTCTGATTCCTAAGTGTGAAAATCATTCCACCTTTGCTGATTTCCGCCCTATCTGGTTATGTAACCTTGTTTACAAGGTCATCTCTAAGATTGTTGTGCTTCGTCTGGAGCCATTACTGAATAGGACTATATATGCCCAGCAATTTGGTTTTTTGAAGGATAGACAAATTATTGAACCTATTGGCATAACCCAGGAAGTATTGCACTCTATTAAAACCAAGAATTCAAATGTCTTGGTATTAAAACTTGACTTGGTCAAAGCCTTTGATAGGGTTAATTGGACTTTTATGACGCTTCTGCTACTCCAGATCGGCATACCTCTGATTGGTGTGAATTGGATTATGGGTTGTGTTACTAATGCTTGTTTTGCAGTCTTAGTCAATGGGACACCATCTGTTTTTTTCCCAGCCTCAAGGGGAATTCATTAAGGTTGTCCCTTATCTCCCTTATTATTCATCCTGATTATAGAAAGTCTCAGTAGGATTATATTGGATGCTTAGCAGAAAGGCCTCATCAAAGGATTCCAGTACTCTCCTAATCTGTCTATAACGCACCTATTATTTGTTGATGACGTTCTCTTATTTGGTATTGGTACTGTTAATGAATGGAAAGCATATAAAGATGCCCTGGACTTATTTTGTTCGGCTACGGGTATGTTTGTCAGCAAAGAAAAGTCTTCCTTTCTTTATCAGGATGTCAATGAAGATATCATGAGTCAAATTGTTGAGCTCCTCCCCTATAGTATGGCACCGATCAGCACAAGATTCAAATACTTGGGATATCGCCTTAAACCTTTGGGGTATCAATTATCTGACTGGAGATGGAAGGTGGAATTGTTTGAAAATAAGATAAAGAATTGGTCCTACATGTTGCTACCTCTTGGTGGCAGAGTTGTCCTTATTAAATCGATTCTCACTGGATTAGCTGTGTATTGGTTTTCCCTGGCCAAATGCCCCAAATCTATCTTGAATATTTTAAGGAAATCTAGCTTCTCCTTCCTCTGGGGGAACACAGATGGTCTTCATAAATATCACTTAGCGAGCTAGAAAGTTGTTTCAGCCCCCATCGAATTCGGCGATTAGGATATAAAGAACTTGGAATGGTTTGGGATCTCGCTTAGGATGAAGAGTATGTGGCAGTTGCTTAAGTGTAATGGCATTTGGAGCCGAATCATAACACTTAAATACATTAAAAACATACCCTTGGAGGACTAGATCAGATCCCAGAAGTTCATAGTCAATGGAACTTCATATTTCTGGAATGGCTTTATAAGGATATTGTCTTGGATTACTTGTCAACTTGGTTGGAAGGTGGGCAATGGACTGAAAATCCGTCTAGCAGTGGATCCTATTGCAAGCCTTGATTCATCATATTTATTACCAGAGGACCTAAGGGATTATCTTACTGACTTTGGGATTTCTAACCTTTCCCGGGCTCAGAATCAGGAATGTTATTCTCACGGTTTCAACTACTGGTACTTGGCGACAGATCTAAACTTGGGAGGTGTCTGGGATGAACAATGGTTGTCTTTTGTCAAAGGCCTATCCCATGGTGGAATTATGATTGGGAATAATGAAGACTCCCTACTCTGGATGTTTGATAAAAAATCTGGAGTAGTATCTGCAAGAAAAGCTTATGAGCTCATTGTGTCTGAGCATCTGCCTCTGTTAAAAGATGGTATCCTCACGAAGGTTTTGGATTTCAACATCCCACAAAAACTGAGGTACTTTACTTGGTTATCATGTAATAGGAAAATAAACACTTGGGACAACTTGTACAATAGGGATGGTACGGCCCTAACAGATGTAGTCTATGTAAAATCGATGCTGAAACAGTTGATCATATTTTTGTTGGATGCTTATTTGTGCAAGAGGCCATACACGGCTTGGGAAGTTTGTTTTATGTCCATTTTCTCTGGTCTGATTCATCTCTATTAGGAAACCTTACCAACTAGGTTTCAAAGGGTGGGAGGATTCTATATCTGCCCTTCTTTTTCATTTGGAATCTATGGAATACCGGGAATAACTATATTTTTGAAGACAAGGAACCAAATATTTCCAGACTTTGTCATTTTATCATGTTATAGATTGCATCTCATCAGGTGCCACAAGTAAATAGGACCAAAATCGGGCACATTGGAGATCCTCTAGCTAAAAAATTAACTATGGCTTTCACCAGATCAGCATACCTCTGATTGGTATGAATTGGATTATGGGTTGTGTTACTAATGCTTGTTTTGCAGTCTTAGTCAATGGGACACCATCTATTTTTTTCCTAGCCTCAAGGGGAATTCGTTAAGGTTGTCCCTTATCTCCCTTATTATTCATCCTGATTATAGAAAGTCTCAGTAGGATTATATTGGATGCTTAGCAGAAAGGCCTCATCAAAGGATTCCAGTACTCTCCTAATATGTCTATAACGCACCTGTTATTTGTTGATGACGTTCTCTTATTTGGTATTGGTACTGTTAATGAATGGAAAGCATATAAAGATGCCCTGGACTTATTTTGTTCGGCTACGGGTATGTTTGTCAGCAAAGAAAAGTCTTCCTTTCTTTATCAGGATGTCAATGAAGATATCAGGTGTCAAATTGTTGAGCTCCTCCCCTATAGTATGGCACCGATCAGCACAGGATTCAAATACTTGGGATATCGCCTTAAACCTTTGGGGTATCAATTATCTTACTGGAGATGGAAGGTGGAATTGTTTGAAAATAAGATAAAGAATTGGTCCTACATGTTGCTACCTCTTGGTGGCAGAGTTGTCCTTATTAAATCGATTCTCACTGGATTAGCTGTGTATTGGTTTTCCCTGGCCAAATGCCCCAAATCTATCCTGAATATTTTAAGGAAATCTAGCTTCTCCTTCCTCTGGGGGAACACAGATGGTCTTCATAAATATCACTTAGCGAGTTGGAAAGTTGTTTCAGCCCCCATCGAATTCGATGATTGGGATATAAAGAACTTGGAATGGTTTGGGATCTCGCTTAGGATGAAGAGTATGTGGCAGTTGCTTAAGTGTAATGGAATTTGGAGCCCAATCATAACACTTAAATACATTAAAAACATACCCTTGGAGGACTGGATCAGATCCCGGAAGTTCATAGTCAATGGAACTTCATATTTCTGGAATGGCTTTATAAGGATATTGTCTTGGATTACTTGTCAGCTTGGTTGGAAGGTGGGCAATGGACTGAAAATCCATCTAGCAGTGGATCCTATTGCAGGCCTTGATTCATCGTATTTATTACCAGAGGACCTAAGGGATTATCTTGCTGACTTTGGGATTTCTAACCTTTCCCAGGCTCAAAATCAGGAATGTTATTCTCACGGTTTCAACTACTGGTACTTGGCGACAGATCTAAACTTGGCAGGTGTCTGGGATGAACAATGGTTGTCTTTTGTCAAAGGCCTATCCCATGGTGGAATTATGATTGGGAATAATGAAGAATTCCTACTCTGGATGTTTGATAAAAAATACGGAGTAGTATCTGCAAGAAAAGCTTATGAGCTCATTGTGTCTGAGCATCTGCCTCTGTTAAAAGATGGTATCCTCACGAAGGTTTGGGATTTCAACATCCCACAAAAACTGAGGTGCTTTACTTGGTTATCATGTAATAGGAAAATAAACACTTGGGACAACTTGTACAATAGGGATGGTACGGCCCTAATAGATGTAGTCTATGTAAAATCGATGCTGAAACAGTTGATCATATTTTTGTTGAATGCTTCTTTGTGCAAGAGGCCATACACGGCTTGAGAAGTTTGTTTTATGTCCATTTTCTCTGGTCTGATTCATCTCTATTAGGAAACCTTACCAACTAGGTTTCAAAGGGTGGGAGGATTCTGTATCTGCCCTTCTTTTTCATTTGGAATCTATGGAATACCGGGAATAACTATATTTTTGAAGACAAGGAACCAAATATTTCCAGACTTTGTCATTTTATCATGTTATAGATTGCATCTCATCAGGTGCCACAAGTAAATAGGACCAAAATCAGGCACATTGGAGATCCTCTAGCTAAAAAATTAACTATGGCTTTCTTTGATGGAGCTGCGGCAGAATCTATTGGAGGAACAGGTGTTTGTATTTGCATAAATGATCAGCATTTTCTCTATATCAAATTAGGCTATGGATGTAGCACTAATACAAGAGCTGAGCTATTGGCGCTCCAGACATCATTATACATTGCTAAATATATTGGGTTGCCATACTTACATATCTTTGGCAATTCCTCTGTGATTATAAATTGGGCAAAGGATGAATCCACACTTGTTATCGTGAACCTAGATGCATGGTGTGTTAACACTAGGAAGATCATGTCTTCGTTCACATTTGTGGATTTCAGTCATGTCTATAGGGAACATAACAAGAGGGCATACACATTATCCAAGGAAGGGATTAATATGGCTTCAGGCCATCTTTCATTCACTGAAATATGTGAAGATGAAGTTTATGGGGAGGTTACGGTTCAACTTTTTTGAGAGCATTGCTCTGGTTCTTAGACTTTAAGCCTCTTGGCTCTTCTTTGTTGAAAGTTCTGGTTAAGATGATTAGCTATGTCTCTGGCTTTTTGAGTGATTACTAGCCCTCACTTGATTATTGTTTCTAGGCTCTTCTTATATTCTTTAGGGACATACTTGGCTGAAAGGTTTACTGTGCATATTATGAGAGGACACTTTACTAGTATATGATGCCCAGGCAGTGATAGTTTGGTTCAGCGGGAGAGTAATCTCCTCTTGTACTGGATGTTGAAGTACTTCCGGATGATATTAGGTCCACATGTTTTGGACTTGCTGACTATTTTTTATGATGTACCTAGTTCCTTTGATTCAATAGAATAGTAAGGAATGCTTTTTTCGTCTGATAAAAAAAAAAAAACTTAGTACAATTTCGCAACCAACTTTAAAATATTAAAGTGAGAGAATTAAAATATTAAAATATTTTATAATACCAACTTAAAATATTAAAATGA
Source organism: Pseudotsuga menziesii (assembly GCA_001517045.1). Taxonomy (NCBI): domain Eukaryota; kingdom Viridiplantae; phylum Streptophyta; class Pinopsida; order Pinales; family Pinaceae; genus Pseudotsuga; species Pseudotsuga menziesii. The sequence continues at coordinate 229,192 of LPNX010533935.1, read as the reverse complement.
GAGGTTTGGTATTGGAGAGATTTATATTTGGACACAATTTGGTAAGGAGAGGATGCACAAACATGCTCGACTGATAAGGAGAGCCACTGAGTGGATTCGAAAGCATGATTGAATAATATTATATACAAAGATATACCTGAGCATTTATATAGTAATTATGTTTCTTTATTCAAAATCTTGTACATACTTTATTTAATCATTTAGGTTTTTTAAATATATATGGTTCATAGTTTGTATATTTTGAAAATATAGCTAAACATTTATTTAATAGTTTTTTATTACCATGTTTTAATTACCATATTTATCTAAATTTAATTTAATAGTTGTATTACTATTGGAGTTATAGTTAATCTGATAGTTATCTAATATAACTCCTATTACAGTTTTTTTTTTGGCAAGTGGAAGAACCCCCTTGACTAGCAAGTTTTCCATTGGCTAAGTTACCACGAACCAGGGGCATCTAAGCCATCAAAATCACCCAGGGATCGCACTAACCCTCAACATGGTTGGATTTTTTGGTATCCGTGGGATTTGAACCGGCGACCTTTCCACCTAGGGGGACGTCTTAACCATACTTACAGATATAACTGCGATTAGAGTTGAAGTTAAGCTGATAGTTGTAAATTGAAGTTAAGCTAATAGTTGTAAAATTATTGGAGTTAAGCTAATATTTGCATCTAATAATTAATGTAAAAGTTATCTAATAGTTAATTTAAAAGTTAATATATCACCGATTGCACTTAAATAAAAGTGAATAGTATCATCATTGGAGTTAAGCTAATAGTTGTATCTAATAATTGAATAGTTGTAATATCATGATTGGAGTTTTAATTACCAAGTTGAAGTTGAAGTTTAATTTTCCAAGTATTACTATGTGTACTTATCACATGTTCACATGTTAACTAAACTATTTTTTATTTTTTTGAGATTGTTAATTATGAATTTTGAAGGATGCATACCCATCAATATGGACAGCGTACATGTATCATTCTCATCCATATCAGCGTAGTGAAGAACTATTAACAAATAGCATAGTTTTAACAATCAATTTAAATCGAACTATTAACATTCTCCCCCTCAAGTATTTCAACAACAACCTTCCTTGGTGACTACTCCTGCAATTTCTTTTATTCGTTGCTACTGATTGTCTTCTCTTTCTGCTCCTCTTACACAGATATAAAAGATGACTATGCTGCTACAACATTGTCAAATTCAAGGCTTCAAGCCATTATCAAATACATTCTCACATAGAGAGAACTTTCTATAGCAAACACTTCACAGGAATAATAACTATGGAAAATATAAAAAACATCTATGATAACAATTTCTTCAAATGTTCCTCTCCTTTCTCTTCATGTGATGCCATACCTTTAAATAGGTATATATGGGTGATTCCATGAAGATGGGTAACACTTTTTGGCCAAATTTGGCGATGAAAACCTGATTTTTTACTCATGCGCTAGATAGAAGTC
>LPNX010533935.1:146470-227364 GCA_001517045.1 Pseudotsuga menziesii | reverse complement strand
ACACGTCGATATGTGATGTGTGCATTTTAAAGAATTTTTTGGCTGTGTAGTTTTAACTCTGCGGATTTTTCTTTGAGCTGCTTTGAAGTTGCAGTGTGGTTTTCTAAGTACAAGTTTTAGAAGTAATTAAAAAATAAATATCATATGAATGCCAAAATGCGTGTATGATACCTCAATTATCATATTGTTTAATAAAAAAAATTGAAGTACTTAGATCCAGTTTTACCCGGCTCTATCATGCGACGAGAGGACCTCTGCAAGGCACAGGAAATTTTCCATTTGTTTGAATGAGGGCTAAGTCTGTTTTTTTAAGCCCTCGACCGAGGTATTTAAATACCTCGACCGAGGTTTTGTAAAGCCCGCAATACCTTGGTCGAGGTATTTAAATACCTCGACCGAGGTATTTAGATACCTCGGTCGAGGGCTTAACAAGCCCTCGGTCGAGATATTAAGACCTCGGTCGAGGGCTTAACAAGCCCTCGACCGAGGTGCGTTTTTCTGTTTTTGCCGAAATTCACTTGCCAAAAAGTGTTACCCAGGTCCGTGGATTCACCCATATCAGATTCTTCATCTTCACATTCTTCTTCATCTTTATTCTTGATTCATCGAACCAACAACCATCACATTTATTTAAAAGAATTTTCTCCTGCTCAAAACACAAATTGCCCTATACTTCATGTGGTAATTTCTTCATTTCTCCATCTTCAAATTCAGCTCTACCATTTACATCATCGTTATTTTTAAACAATTGTTCATGCACTTCTTCAGAGTGCAAACTTTTCATCATACATCTAATGTTGTCCCTACCATTTTCATATTCATCTTGCATAGGTTTTTCACCATATCTAAGCTTTAAAATCTATTCTTCAATAAAATTAAGTTCATCATTATATTTATCTTCTTTCTTTTTAAATTGATTTATGCTTATAAGCAACATCAACACTCCATCTGAGTATCCTTCCATATAATCTCTAGCAGTGGTAAAACTTATGTCACTACCAGTGCAATCACCAACACAGACATATTCTTATGCATCTTCAACACCTTCATTAGCTAACAAGCCTCCTTCATCACTATATATTTCTTGATGTGCAACCTATTTAAGGGATTCAAGATGGGTTAGAGATACTACTCTCCCCCTATTTGTAGTACACCTTGAATACCGTATGACTTAAGCATTCTTCTTTCAGATTCATCTTTTTCAAATTTCCCCTCATATATAGTGAGGTATTCATCAACATCTCCCTTCAATATTCTTTCAATATTTTTCATTTACATCAAAAAAAATTTCCACTCCTCTTATAGGAGTTTGTCATAAAGGTGATCTTCTCTGCTTGGATTATTCATTACTAATATCTTCTTCAAATGTATTTTATGCACTCTCTTGCATATGATCTTTTGTTTCTATCCAATTGTTCTCAATACCTACACACTTAAAAAAACTATTAGAAAAATAAATAACATATTTTTTATTTGCATCTTCGTCTTCTTCTAGGAAAACATACTTTAAATCCCCTACTATTGCAGTAATAGGTCATATAATTTCAACCACGTCAACATCAAAATTATATTCAGACTCTATGACCCTTAAGGTGATATTCTATTTCATTATCTTCAATACAACTATTGATTTGTTCAACAGTCTCTTGCAAGCTTGTAAACTCCATAGATGCTTCAAGACTCCATCTCACAAAAATCTCCACAGATGATTCTTCTAGATTATCTTGTAAATTGCAAGTTGACAATATGCTCTTGACTGCTTTGGCACCTCTTCAGAGTGCTCATACTCAACACCAATCGTATCATCAACAAATTGCATTATTGGATTATCGTAATCTTCATGTTGATCATCCATTTCATTTACATGTCCAAGTGGAGCTAATCCTATTGCTCAATAGTTCATCAATTAGCTCCATTTCTAACTTTAAATGCTTCAACGCTTTATCAAATAAATTTCTTCATCATATACTACTACACATTCAAATCTATTTACATAATCATGATCTTATGTATATGACTTAAATGTTAGAATATCTGATGAATGAGTTGTGTGGTTGTTGGTGAAATATCATTAAAAATCTGAGAATAAATCTGATATTATAAAATAGAGTTATCCCACATGCATCTTATAATTAATTCTCTTATAATCATTGAAACATCTTCTATAATACCCTTATAATGCCTCTTATCAACACTTTATCAAAAGTAATAGGGAGATACCTTGAAAGTGGAAAACCATTTATCCCACATGTGTTATGGGATGTAAATATTCCATACCTCTTGGTATATATTAGAGGTGAAAGAGACCTTTTTGGTTATGTTGTGATATATTGTGAAATCACACATTTCATGTTGTGTATGTTATTTGTACATGTTAACGCTAGAATATGAACATTGAATGCACATCTTGAAAGAGGTTTTTGTAATAATTATATGCATGATGTTTAGGCATGCTAGACTCATTAAATGTTGAGTATGAGATAAAAATGATCATAACAGTCATAAATCCTTTCTATAAATCAAATAGAATACACTTGAATGTATGGGCAATTGCAATGAATATTTCATTATGCCTGAATCCATAAATCATAAACTCTCTCTGATACTCAAAAAGTGATTTTCATTCAAGTGGGAAAGAGTAAGATATGTACATAGGAGAATAAATCCTCTTAAGAATCTCTGATACTCAAAATTGAAATTGATTTTAATTAAGTGGGAAAGAGTAAGATATGTGCATAACATAGGAGAATACAATCTGATAACACAACTCTCACAAATATCCAAGAATGGAATGCTAACATGATATTTCTTCATATCCCGAATAAAAATGATAATTGGGTTTCCATTCCCTCAAACTCCTGCCTTCTTCCCAAAAAGGAAGATCCCATATTACATCACAAATCATAAAATTTATAGAAAATTACAATCCTTCAGCTGTAAATAAATCTTCAATTTGTTATAGGAGATGTAGAGATGATCGAAAAATCTTTGAAAAGTTGGATCTGTTGGAGTCAAATGCCCCAAATCTGGAAATGATTTGATGATTGGTCCTCGATATTGATATACTTGTTAATTTTGATGCCTAAATGGAACTGATTTTGATTTTTGATTGAAGAACAAGCACAATACCTTATCACCCAATATACTCTTCCCCATATCTCGATGTTTGGGATTTAAGAAATGGAATAGATCCCTCAAAATCCAGGATTTGATATTTTTCCTCCTTCAACAATTCATGGGCCTTTCGTGCTTCTATATTCTTATAATATGCTTTGTATTCTAGCTAAAACTTTGAATGTTGATCCAATGCCTTCGAATATGGGATTGCATAATTCATTTGACCAAAATATATCTTCTTAAGTATAATAATGATCAACAACTTTGAGGAGATAATAGAATTTTACCATTATAAGCATACTTATACCATATCCATTATGATGCAGGAGCATCATAACAAAGCCAACAATGTGATTACTTGGTCACATGTTGTGCCTTGAGAAAGAGACATTAGTCCTAAGGGTTTGAAGAAAAAGTTTATTAAATGTTTTAACAATTTTAATTATGTAGACAATTAGTGTGCTGTCATTTTTTTGAGAGAGATTAGGAATAAATGACTACCTAAGACTCCCTGTGAGGAGATCGAGCCAAGTAGATTAATTGTTGAGTAATTTTAGGATTCAGTTTTTGCTAAATTTAGTAGGCCCTAATATTTCTGAAAGATAGTTAGTTTTGAGAGGAAAAAGGAGGAGAATTCGAGGGGGGGACATGAAGGTTTGTGAGAGAGACTCTTTATGTGAAACTCTAGAAATACATAGAAGAAATGTAAGTGTTTCAAATATCATATATGAAAGTTAACAAGGATTAATGGTTCTATGTGCTGATATAGTATTTCTGTGTGATAGAATCTCAACAATGTGTAATGGGAAATAGGGTCTCGATTGGTGTTTTTGTTTTGTTCCTATCTTCATTAGATGAATGGGTGATCTGAATTCATAAAATTTGACTGAGTATGTATATGATTCTGTACAAGATTCTCAAGGTGGGGTATGTGAGAGTAGTTGTGTGCATTGTGCATTCCTTTATAGACAGGAAGGACATTAATATCACCTGCAGACATGATATGTTGGATCTGGTAAGAAATTTACTGTTACTAAAATTCTAAAACCTGTATATGACCGTCGAATTTAGGAGAAATCACAATAGGAAATAAGATACAGGGTGAATGGATTGAGATCTAGGGTTTCTGTCTATTTCATCGAGTAATTATGATAGAATTCTGTTGAGTAATCTTGATAGTCTTCAAGCCTAAATAGAAAGGGCACAAGAGGTTTTCTATTGATAGATCGAACTCCATTTTTCTTTTTCCAAATAAATCAGCATACCAGCGCACAAACTTGGATAGGACAGTGTTTAAATGGTTCGAAAAATGTTCAACATTCTATTGATAAGTTGAACACCAGGTAGAACGATTTAGATATTGCGTTGCTGCTCACTCCTAGATCGGCAACCCAACCTCTATATCGCTCTCAAATAGTGAGAAAGTTTGAAGTTTGGTTATATGAACTGAGACTTGTGCTAGTGTGGTCACATGGTTGAAGCATTAGTGCTTATTCCCAAGTGAATATATATAGTGGAGTTTTGATGAAATAGTGGAGAACGCCAAACCTAGCCGAGACTTGGTAAATTAGCAAACAGAGTTAAATAATAATACTTTTGTTATTTTGGATTATTTATAACCCTGCCACCAATTTTGGTATCAAAGCCAAAGGATTTGCTCAGCATAGCAGAAGAAAGATATGGCTGTAGGTATAGGTAGAGCAAGAGGTCGTGGAAGAGGACGACCAACATCAAATGCAGCAGTTATGGAGGAAATGAGAGAACTACAGGCACATATGGCAGCTATGGAGTTGGGTAGATAAAGAGATCCATAAATAGGGGATGTGAGTGAGCCTGAATAAGAAGAAGGAGAAGACGCAACATTTATGCAAGATACACCTGAGCTAAGATACTTGAAGTCAATTCTAGGAGCAACTTCAAGACCCAAACCAAAGTTTCCTATCTAGGAGGGGAGCCTCACTGCTGAATATCTCATTGACCGGATCAGTAAGTTAGACAATCACTTTGAGTATGGTGAGATTGAAGAAAACAAGGTTAGAAGTGACAAGGTTGAAAGGGCATGCATCCTTATGGTGGGATAGTATGTAAGCTGAAAGGAGAAGAAATAACAAGCCATTGATAAAGAGATGGGATAGGATGGTGGCTAAGCTGAGAGACAAATTATTTCCCAAATATTATCAGTTGTCTTTATGTAGACAAATGAAGAACCTTAGGAAAAGGTTTTTGTCCGTAAGAGATTATACTGAAGAATTCTACAAAGTGAGCCTGAGAGTAGGCTATGTAGAATAATCAATAGAGAATACTGCTAGATATATCAATGGTTTGACGATGGATATTCGAGATGAGATCAACATGATATCTCCTAGGACAATGGAATAGTCCTACCAATGTGCCTCGAGAGCAGAACAAAAGTTATTGACAAAACAAAAGTTCAACAGAGGTAGAGTTTCAGCCAAAGGAAGAGGGAAAACAACTGGAAGAGGAAAGTTTGCAACCCAAAAAGGAGAGTCCAACAACTCAAACCAACAGTAGCGGCAAGATAGAGGAGGTGACTCAAGAGGGATAAAACCTTAACAAGGATGTAGAGGTAGAGGAAGAGGCCTAGATCCTTTGAATGTCCAGAGAAGGAAAACATAGGACAAAGAAAAGCCTATGTAGCTCAGAATGAGCAACAACAAGAGCAGAGTTACCAATGGCTGAGAATTTACCTGAGATTAGAGAGGCCTTGATGATGAACAAAGTCTTATTAAAACCTGAGAAGGAGAATGTTGAACCTGCTCAAAGAAAATCCTTATTCAATACCATGTGTAAGGTCAAAGGAAATTATTGTAATATGGTGATTGATAGCGGGAGTATTGACAATCTTGTTTCCACAGAAATGGTGGAGAAGATGAGCTTGAAGAAGATCAAACATCCAGTTCCTTATAAAGTATCCTGGTTGCACAAAGGACATCAAATCCTAGTAAGTGAACAATGTGAAATTGATTTGCAAGTAGGTACATATAAATATAGAATAATGTGTGATGTTATTCGCATGGATGTGTGTCATGTTCTTTTGGGTAGACCATGGTAGTTCGATAAGAAGGTAGTTCATGAGGGTAGGAAGAATTGTTATAGTTTTGATAAAGATTGGATGATACATTTCATACTCCCTGTGCAAGAAGGTAGTACAGTGGAACAACAGGAAACAAAAGTTTGAGGAGGAAGAGATGAGTTATGTTGTGATGTGAAAACCTAGAGTTGTGATGACAAAGACTACTATTTCAGATTTTCCTGAAGAAGTTTAGGAAATGTTGGATGAATTTGGTGACATTGTGGTAGATGAAATACCCAATGAGTTGTCACCGAGGAGAGACATCAGCCATCACGTTGATTTTATTCTTGGAGCAAGCTTACCAAATAAGGCCTCATATAGGTTTATACCTCAAGAGAATGAGGAAGTCGGGAGGAAAGTACCAGGACTGTTGGATAAAGGGTTGATTCAGAAAAGTCTAAGTCCATGCGCAGTACCAGTAGTACTTAGTCCAAAGAAGGATGGAGAGTGGAGGATGTGTACAGACTCAAGAGCCATTAACAAGATAAAAATCAGATATAGGTTTCCATTACCTAGGATGGATGACATGATGGATTTCCTGAGTGGGGAAACATGCTTCTCAAAGTTAGATATGAAAAGTGGATACCATCATATTAGAATTCGAGAAGGAGATGAGTGGAAGACAACCTTCAAGACAAATTATCGGTTGTATGAGTGCCTGGTTATGGCATTCGGGTTGTCTAATGCACCAAGTACTTTCATGAGGTAATGAATGAGGTCTTGAGAGACTTCATCGGTAAGTTTGTAATAGTTTACCTTGATGATATCCTGATTTTCAGTCAAACAAAAGAAGAGAATTTGGACATCTGAGATGTGTCTTAGAGAAATTGCGAAAGGAAAAGTTGTTAGTGAATGTAAAGAAGTGCTCATTTATGAAATTAGAGTTAGTACATTTGGGTTTTTTTATCTCAAGAGATGGATTGAAGATGGACCCAGAAAAGGTGCAAGCGATCATTGATTGGCCTTCACCTTGGAATAATTTTGAAGTAAGAAGTTTTCACAGTCTGGCTAGTTTTTATAGGAAATTTAACAAAAAATTCAATGGCATTTGTGCACCAATTGTTGAAACAACTAAGAAGGACAAGCAACCATTTCATTGGAAAACAGAGGTTGAAAAGAGTTTTGAATTTTTGAAAAAGAGAATCACTGAACAACTAGTACTAAAATTACCAGATTTCAGTCATCCTTTTCAAGTAAAGTGTGATTCCAGTGGGACAACAATTGGAGCAGTGCTCAGTCAGGAAGATAGATCGATTGCCTACTTTCGTGAGAAGTTGAATGAGTCAAGAAAAAAGTACTCATCTTATGACAAGGAATTTTATGCTATTCTTCAAGCATTGAAGCATTGGAGGCATTATCTGATGCATAGAGAGTTTGTTTTGTTTTCTCATAATCATGCCTTACAATATATTATGCAGCAACCTAAACTAAATCAAAATCATGTCAAGTGGGTTTAGTTCATGCAAAGCTTTACTTTTGTGTTGAAACACATAAGTGGACAATCAAATCGGATAGCTGATGCTTTAAGTAGGAGACATTTGATTATGCAAGAAAATCAGGTACAAGTTTTGGAATTTGAATATCTTAGAGATTTGTATGAGGCTGACAATGATTTCCAAAGTGCATACTGGGCTTGTAAGAATCCTATAGATGTGGACAGAGGATTGTGGACTGAATACATGTTACAGGATGGTTTTCTATTTTAAAAAAATAAATTATGTATTCCTAAATGCTCTATGAGAGAAAATATGATCCAATAAAAACACAATGTTGGAATGGTAGGTCACTTTAGAAGTGATAAAACTTTTGGACAATTGAGTCATTTTTACTTGTGGCAAAAGATGAGGGGTGAAGTTGAGAAATTTGTAAGCAGATGCAGGGTATGTCAACATGCTAAGGGAAGAAGAGAAAATATAGGCTTGTATACACCATTGTATATTCCAACTAGGCCCTGGGATTCTGTGAGCATAGATTTTGTTTTTTGTTTGCCAAAGACTCAAAAATGAAATGATTCAATCTTTGCAGTTGTTGATAGGTTTACAAAATGGCACATTTCATTCCATGTTTTAAGACAAGTGATGCTACACACATTGCTAACTTGTTTTTTAATGAAGTTGTAAAATTACATGGTTTACCTAGAATCATTATATCTAACAGAGATGTGAGATTCACAGGTCACTTATGGAGGACTTTGTGGAAGAAGTTGGGCACTAAGTTGAACTTCGGTTCAGGTTATCATCCACAGTTTGATGGCCAGACTGAAGTAGTCAATAGAAGCCTAGGTAACATGTTAAGAATTTTGGTTGGGGAAAATCCGAAACAGTGGGACAAGGTGTTAGCTCAAACTGAGTTTGCATTTAATGATTCGCCAAACAGAAGTACATGAATGAGTCCATTCCAAATTTTGTGTTGTATGCATCCTAGAGGGGTGTCTGAACTTTGTGAATTGGGACAGTTGAAGAAAAGAAGTGTAGATAGAGAAGACTTTGCAACAAGGATTAGTGAACTACAAGAACACGTTAAGGAAAGGTTACAACAAAGTAATGTCGGTTACAAGGCAAGAGAAGATTCTAGAATAAGAGAAAATAATTATGAAGTAGGAGATCTAGTACTAGCATATCTTAGGAAGGAGAGATTCCTTAAAAGAGAGTATAACAAATTGAATATAAAGAAAATTGGGCCTTGCAGGATACTCAGGAAGTTCTTTACTAATTCCTATGAGCTAGAAATGCCCACGGGGATTGGTATTTCACCAATCTTTAATGTTGCAGATTTGTATCCTTATGTAGAAAATGATACAGGTCAGTTTATAGAGGATAAAGACCCTGCTGAAGATCTTCAATCGCTGAAGCATATACCTGTGTCACAACCATTAGAAGTTGAAACCATTCTAAATACTAAGGTTGCAAGGAGCACGAGGAAGAAGGACTATTTGGAGTACTTGGTTAAATGGAAGGAGCATCCAGTAGATGACTCTACTTGGATGAGTGCTGCAGAGCTTGAAGCTAAAGGTTTCACTGTAGCTGATTTAATGAACAGGGGTTCATGACTTTTCACCCCAAGGAGTTTGATGCAAGAGCATCATAACAAATCCATCAATGTGTTTATTTGGTCACATGTTGTGGCTTGAGAAAGAGATAGTATTCTTAAGGGTTTGAAGAAAAAGTTTATTAAATGTTTTAAAAATTTTAATTATGTAGACAGTTAGTGTGCCATCAGTTTTTTAGAGAGTATGGGAATAAATGGCTACCTAAGAGTCCTTGTGAAAAGATCAAGCCAAGTATATTAACTATTGAGTAATTTTAGGATTCAGTTTTTGCTCAATTTAGAAGGCCCTAATATTTCTGAAATATAGCTAGTTTTGAGAGAGAAAAATGAGGGGAATTCAAGGGAGGAACATGAAGGCCAGTGAGAGAGACTCTGTATGTGAAACTCTGGAAATACATAGAAGAAATGTAATGGTTTCAAATAATTGTTTCAAATATCATATATGTAAGTTAACGAGGATTAATGGTTATGTGTGCTGATATAGTGTTTTTGTGTGATAGAATCTCGACACTTTGTAATGGGAAAGAGGAACTCGACTGGTGTTTTTGTTTTGTTCCTATCTTCATTAGATGAATCAGTGATCTGAATTCATAAAACTTGACTGAGTATGTCTATGATTGTGTACAAGATTCTCAAGGCGGGGAATGTGAGAGTACTTGTATGCATTGTCCATTCCTTTATTGACAGGATGGACATTAATATCACCTGCATAAAGGGTATGTTGGATCTGGTAAGAAATTTATTGTTACTAAACTTCTAAAACCTGTATATGACCGTCGAATTTAGGAGAAATCACAATAGGAAATAAGTTATAAGGTGAATCGATTGAGATATAGGGTTTCTGTCTATTTCATCGAGTAATTTTGATAGAGTTCTGTTGAGCAATCTTGATAGTCTTCAAGTATGAACAGAAAGGGCATGAGGGTTTTTCTATTGATAGATCGAACTCCATTTTTCTTTTTCCAAATAAATCAGCGAACCAATGCACAAACTTGGATACGACAGTGTTTAAATGGTTGGGAAAATGTTCAACATTATGTTGATAAGTTGAACACCAGGTAGAACGATTTAGATCTTGTGTTGCTGCTCACTCCTAGATCAACGACCCAACCTCTGCATTGCTCTCAAATAGAAAGCAAGTTTGAAGTTTTTTTATATTAACTCAGACGTGTGCTAGTGTGGTCACATGGTTGAAGTGTTAGTGGTTATTCCCAAGTGAATATATATAGTGGAGTTTTGATGAGTTGGTGGAGAACGCCAAAACTAGTCGAGACTTGGTAAATTAGCAAACAAAGTTAAATAATCATACTTTTGTTATTTTGGCTTATTTATAGCCCTGCCACCACATTACATTCGTTAAAACTCTGCCTTGAATTTGGATAGATATTTCTGAAAATTCACTGACAGGTTCACAAAATCATAATCATATACCATCCCATTATATACTTGGATATTGGTTTATCATGGAGTGGCGATGGTAACATGAACAAGCATATTTTAGGGACATTATCTTAACAGTTACTTCAGGGAGTATTTTGAAACCATTCAAAGCTTTATTCTGTGCTATTACTCTACATCCATTCAAACTTTGGACAGTGTCATCGAGATTTTATGGAAAATTTTCATAAAAAATATCCATATCTTCTAGAATTATTCTTAGAGTCTTAGAGAAATCATTGCATATAAGAGACTGCATCAAGAGAACATTTGCACTCTTCAATGCTTAAAGTAAGCAAGAAATTCTCAGCTTCATTTTGATGTGATGGAATTGTTTCTTTCCAATATTCCATCTCCACCAAAACTTTCAGGATTAGAGGGAAATTAAACCCAAACTACATATGCCCCCTACACTTCCATCTTTCAGCTAAATCCATTACAAAACTACCCTAAGAGACAACAACACATTGAAGAGATTGACAGAATTCTGATGTTGTAGAAATATACCCATTTGCATCTCACTTGTGGGTGCATCCATGGAGCTGGGTTACACTTTTTGGCAAGGAGCTTTCGGCAAAAACACAAAAAACGTACCTCGATCGAGGGTTTAACAAACGCTCGATCAAAGTTTTCTTAAACCCTCGACCGAAGTTTAACAAATGCTCAATCGAGGTTTTCTTAAACAATAGCCCGATCGAGGGTTTATTAGATCCTCGATCAAGGGTTTATTAGACCCTCAATCGAGGGTTTAATAAACCCTCGATCGAGCTACTGTTAAAACCTCGGTCGAAGGATTTGAACCTCGATCGAGGGCCTGCATAACAGAGAATTAGCCCTCTTACAAGAAAATCAATATTTCTCTGTGTCTTCCACGGGTGTAAACCCTGCCATTCATGGCACATAACTGAGCAGCATTTATACCAATAAATTCATCATTGTGTCCTCTATCCATTGAGGTATCATGCATGCATTTTGGCATTCATATGAGGTTTTTTCTTAATTCGTTCTAAAACTTACGCTTAGAAAACCTGACAACAACTTTGAAGCAGCTCAAAGAAAAATCCGCAAGGTAAAAAATACACATCCAAAAATTTCTTAAAAATTCACCGCCCACACATCGGCGCGTCCTCTTCAAAAGGGTATCTTTGGGTTTTCAATTTTTGAAAATAGTGGAAAAAAGCTGGGATGGACACGCATGTGTGTAAAATGTTGTTGAAATCAGATGTGGTCACTTTCGAAAAATAATAAATAATTGTATNTATATATATATATATATATATATATATATATTAATGTAAGATTGAATTATTGGGGTGGGACACGAGTCACTTATTAACTTCTTCAAATTTTTAAGGACACGCAATTCATTAAATGTGAAATTTTACACATTAAATGACATCGGAATATTTTAAAAATATCATTAGAAATCCAACATAATATTCTACAATTTGTTTTTTAATTGCAAGTCGAAATTCACATGGCATATATGCGTTTTGAGGGCTTCTATCTAGCACATGAGTAAAAAATCAGGTTTTCATCGCCAAATTTAGCCAAAAAATATTACCCACCTTCATGGAATCACTCTTCAAAATTTTATAATTTTTAATATTTTTTATATCTTCAAAGTTTTATAATTTTTAATTTTTTTATAACATAATTATCATCATTCATCAACATCTTAATATGTTCTTTTAAACTAAAATTGTATCATCTTGTAATTTGTTTACATTTTTTTATAAAACAATTATAATCCATCAATATCTCAATTTAAGATCACTTTTATTATTAATTCCTTTGACCCAGATTTGTAGGCTTTCTTAAATTGAATATTGAAAATTGCATTATTTGCAAAGCTTTCTTGAATAATATATATGGTATTGACTATTGACAATTGCATCTTTGCAAGGAATTCTTGAATAATATATATATGGTAGCAATAGCATTCTTTGAATCAGTTGAGGTTGAAGTCACACTGATAATTACAAATGCATGCTGAACTTTAGTTTAACCTCTCTTTTTTTCAGGAAGAAAAAAGCATGTCCTTGTTATTCTTATTAAGAATCAAAGGGCATCAGTAGCTCCATCCCAGAAGTGGGTTACATCACAGAGAGAATACAGCTCATATGACAATAAGTCTCATCTAGTCGCAGCCAGGGGGAAAGGCTAGACAATAGAGTGAAGGATCCCATCAGTAAAACTGTCTCATCTTGGAAGGGATCAATCTCATCAACTCCATCTACCGAGAACCAAAGGGATCAGAACAACAATCTAAAAAAATCCACTCAAAGAGCAGCAAATCAACAAATCAAATAGAGGAGTAAGCTCCCCGAACAAGACTCAAAAGAGCTGAAAGGTATCATATGAGACCAAATGGTACTCCATAAATTCAAAGAAACAGCCATAACCCAGAGATAATGAGAGAGCAGTTTTAGAGAGACGGTCTGCAGTTCGATTGTATTCTCGGTAGATGTGGCTGAAAGACAGATCCTGAAAGCTAGAAATTAGCTTTTGGTTTTCCTGGCATGAGTGAAAGAGTTCTGGAGGGTAGAGAGCAGTGGATCCCTTTGCCCAATTAATGATAACTTATGAGTCACCAAATATGTGGGATAAGGTGATCCCCATCATCTGGGAATATAGCAGAAGATCCCATAGGCTAAGTAATTCTGCTTTAGTATTGGAGCCATATTCGAACCCCAGCGCAAACTCGAAGTGGTGAGACTCATTCAAATATAAGCTATATCCAACACTGGAAGCTTCAGTGGTAGAGGCACCATCGAAAAATCCACATGGGAAAATCAAACAAGGAGGATGCCCAATCTTCCTGATTTTTTAAACTTTGACAGACTGAGAAAAATAAATTTGCACAGAATTTGTAATCTGATGCACAATGCTGAGAACAGTCCTCTTCTTCCCTTCAAATAAGGATAGATTCCAAGCTTTCCATATGGCCCACATCATATAGAATGGGATGTAACAGAGAGTCGAGTTCCTTGGAAAAATGCTAGCCCAATACCCTACAATTAAGGCAGGTGAGTCCGCGAGAGGAGGAGGAGGCATCTGATACCGATCGCATATGTGATCAAGAACAATCTTCCAAACTGTGCATTGTGAGAAAATATGTGTGACAGACTCCTCATCAGCATAGCACAATGCACATATACCTGGACCAGACCGCCCCCTTTTCTGAAGGTTATCCCAGGCAAGAATTTTGTTCCTTAATACCAACCATATAAAGCATCCAATTTTGCGAGGGAGAGAACTGGACCATAAAAAAGAGTAAAGACGATTGCCAAATGATGGGGAAAAAGATTTAACAATGTAGTCATATACATGTTTTGCTGATATAGAGCCATCCTTTTTGTTAAAGTCCCACACAAGGGAGTCAGGTTGTGTGGTGAGTCGTATACCATCGAGAACCAGGCCTGCCGTGTATGAATTCCGGGCTTCTTTCCAAGCCCCATCTAAACCTAACTCCTCGACCGTGTACTAGTAGTACTGCGAGTCAGGTAAAATATTGTGAGCTTGTGAGAGTGTATTGATATCCAGGTCCTCCAGAAAGGATATTAGCTCGTCTGGAAGGTTGAGTGAGGAAGGAACACCAATAACCGGATCAATATCAATCAATATATCTTCACCATTTCCCACCTACCAAGCCAGGTGACGACCTAGCCAAGGAAAAGTCTGTAAAAAACCCCTCCATATAATAGATACCCCACGTGTACAGAACCTCTTACCTCTGAGCCATGCAACCACCGAGAGGTGTTTCCTGTACTTGGTGGTAAGTACACGATGCCACAATCCATCATTCGACAGAACCATCCAGAGATTCTTAAGGCGCAGAGCAATGCTAAACCAGTGAAGATTTTTTATCCCCCATCCCTCATATTCCTTTGGCCAAGTGAGACTCTTCCAGTTAACCAGATGATATCTTCGATTATTTTCAGTGGATCCCCATAAGAAAGCAAACATGATGCTCCTGAGCTTGTGCAGGATAGAAGCTAGGATGGGAGCTAATCCCAGCCAGTAGACCGGAATATTGGAAAGCACAGACTGAACAAGTATCAAACGGCCTCCCAAAGAGAGAAACTTGTGGGTCCAAAGACAAATCCTCTTTTCAAATTTATGTACCAGCCAATTCCAATCGCAAACCCTATAGCCGAGAGGTTTATTTGTGCATATTACAATTTTTTTTAATCCATCTATGGTAATAGAAGATTTATTATTTGATTGTATCAAATGCAATGAAAAGTGTTTTTTTATTTATACATACTTTTTAAACAGAAAACGATACTATCAAAGTAGCAAGTTCAACACTAGTATATACATTAATGGAAAAATCATTGATTGATTGTTAAATGAAAAAAATGCCCTTTTATCTATACATGCTTCCTAAATGGCATTATTAAAGTAACAAGTTCAACATTAACATATACATTAATAAAAGAATCATTGATTAATTGAATCAAATGCAATGAAAAGTGACCATTTATCTATGCAACTTCCTAAACGACGCTATCAAAACATCAAACAACACTAGCATATAGTGCATAAATAGGTAGTGGATTATAGGTATTGGATTATAGCTATACATGCTTCCCAAATGACATTATTAAAGTAACAAGTTCAACACTAACATATACATTAATAAAAGAATCATTGATTAATTGAATCAAATGCAATGAAAAGTGACCATTTATCTATGCAACTTCCTAAACGACGCTATCAAAACATCAAACAACACTAGCATATAGTGCATAAATAGGTAGTGGATTATAGGTATTGGATTATAGCTATACATGCTTCCCAAATGACATTATTAAAGTAACAAGTTCAACACTAACATATACATTAATAAAAGAATCATTGATTAATTGAATCAAATGCAATGAAAAGTGACCATTTATCTATGCAACTTCCTAAACGACGCTATCAAAACATCAAACAACACTAGCATATAGTGCATAAATAGGTAGTGGATTATAGGTATTGGATTATAGCTATACATGCTTCCCAAATGACATTATTAAAGTAACAAGTTCAACACTAACATATACATTAATAAAAGAATCATTGATTAATTGAATCAAATGCAATGAAAAGTGACCATTTATCTATGCAACTTCCTAAACGACGCTATCAAAACATCAAACAACACTAGCATATAGTGCATAAATAGGTAGTGGATTATAGATATTGGATTATAGCTATACATGCTTCCTAAATGACATTATTAAAGTAACATGTTATACATTAATAAAAGAATCATTGATTAATTGAATCAAATGCAATGAAAAGTGACCATTTATCTATGCAACTTCCTAAACGACGCTATCAAAACATCAAACAACACTAGCATGTAGTGCATAAATAGGTAGTGGATTATAGGTATTGGATTATAGCTATACATGCTTCCTAAATGACATTATTAAAGTAACAAGTTCAACATTAACATATACATTAATAAAAGAATCATTGATTAATTGAATCAAATGCAATGAAAAGAGACCATTTATCTATGCAACTTCCTAAACGACGCTATCAAAACATCAAACAACACTAGCATATAGTGCATAAATAGGTAGTGGATTATAGGTATTGGATTATAGCTATACATGCTTCCTAAATGACATTATTAAAGTAACAAGTTATACATTAATAAAATAATCATTGATTAATTGAATCAAATGCAATGAAAAGTGACCATTTATCTATGCAACTTCCTAAACGACACTATCAAAACATCAAACAACACTAGCATATAGTGCATAAATAGATAGTGGATTATAGGTATTGGATTATAGCTATACATGCTTCCTAAATGACATTATTAAAGTAACAAGTTCAACATTAACATATACATTAATAAAAGAATCATTAATTAATTGAATCAAATGCAATGAAAAGTGACCACTTATCTATGCAACTTCCTAAATGACGCTATCAAAACATCAAACAACACTAGCATATAGTACATAAATAGGTATTGGATTATAGTT
Source organism: Pseudotsuga menziesii (assembly GCA_001517045.1). Lineage (NCBI taxonomy): Eukaryota > Viridiplantae > Streptophyta > Pinopsida > Pinales > Pinaceae > Pseudotsuga > Pseudotsuga menziesii. Next base: position 210,672 of record LPNX010533935.1, on the reverse strand, counting down.
ACATTATTCCTTATAAACTAAAATCATATATTTTACGAACGACACTATCAAAGCATCAAACAACACTAGCATAGAGTGCATAAATAGGTCATGGATTATAGTTACATTATTCCTTATAAACTATTTCAACTTTTATTTTACAGATTTCTCTTGCCAATGCAACCATATGCTCCTATCTTCCAAATACATATGGCCACTATATGCACTTGTGGTAAATGGTATTGTTAAATATTTATTAAATGGTAATAAATATTAAAAATAATAACAAATTATATTTAATTAACAATAAATATTAATAAAAAGAGAGAAAATAATGACTAAATAATTAAGAAACATATGTTTTTTCTATTGGATGGAGCTTGGGTGGTCAGGAGGAATGATTGTTTTTCTTTTGTAAATAATAGGAAATTATTTTAAAATACAAAAAATATTACATGCATAGTGTTTGAGACACATATCTCCTTATAGTCAGGGCAGATACAAATAAATTCTACATCTGTCTAAGACTTGCCCTTTGTGAGGGAAACCAAGTTTCCTATGTCAAAACTTATCAGAGCTATTCAGTATACTAACAAAGCTAACAATAAAGAAAAAAACACAGAAGATTTTGGAGAATCATGGGACCTTACGGCTTTTGCCATGGTTCTTTGACAATGGGACACATCTTGAAGTAGTTGCCGTCTTCACCAAAGAGAGCAGGTTCAGGGTCCTGGTGTGGCTTCACTGCAGGAGGAAGTGTCGACATCTGTTGTGGCAGAGTGTCAATCTGCACACGCCTTTCATCAGTATGCCCCCTTGTCGCTGCATCGGTTGAAGCCTCTACCACATGTATAGTGTGCTTGGTGTCCTGGCTCATGTGAAGTTTTTTGGCAGGGTCCTATTGGTTTACACTTTGTGAGGTCAAGGAAGTTTCCTGAACTGAAAATCTATCATAATCGTTGGAGGTAGGAGGAGAGGGAGAATTGTTGCATTCCCAAAGAAACTATGAGAGAACATTCTTCATCCACCAGTAGTGGGAAAGTCTTTTCCGTAGGGTTTGTGTGGTGTGGTGATGACCACAACCTTGGCTTCCGAGTTATCCACTGCTCTACGCACACTTAAGGGGATATGGGCCCCGTACCCAACAGAAATGGAACGATGCAATGTTGTTTGGCTTCTTTCTCACCTAGAGTTGTTGCCCCTGTGAGGCATTACCTGAAGCCTGAGCAGAATTGTCGGTGAGTGAATTCCCTGATTGCTAATTCTTTCTCTCTATTTTTCCTGAGAGCTGGAAATCCAAAATGCGATGGAGCGACCAGAAAGGATGTGGAATATAATTTGTTGCCCAAGCCAATTCAGTGCGAGGCCATCAAGCAAGGTGACCAGGTAGTTGATCCGAGCGTTGGTGCCCATTAAATTCCTGTTGTGCGTGGAGAGAGCCATAAAATCCAAATCCTATGTGAGGTGACCGATGGTACAAGGTAGAGTGTTATCCAAGCTGGATCTCCTTTGCTGGGGGGGAGGGTTGCATAAGTACTTGGGAGGTGGTGACGAATGCGATGGGTGGCATTTAATGAAGAGTCTTGCCTCCCACGACATTCTCCCTCCCCGAGACACCCGCATCCGGTGCAGGAGTAATGATCGTTACCCTCCCCATCCGGCTTCAATTCTTGTAAGCTACATGATCCTCTTGTTGAATCCCTATGTATTGACTATATAATGATTAAAAAAACATATGTATTAACTTATAAACTTATTTAAATTATATTTATTAGAAAAGTTAAATAATTTTAGAGGAAACACTTTAAATATGTTTGCCCAAAATTCTATTAAAATTTGAGAATAATTGTTGGAATTGCAAATATAAGTTGTTGGATTACACAATTATCCAACATATGTATTGACTCATTTTTAGATTTAAAAAATAATTTGAGAAATGAAAATTACAACTTTACCAAAGATTATATAATCGAATTGATATAATGAGAAAATGTCCAAATCATATAACATTTAAACTACTTCATTTCAATTCAATATCCGCTAGCTCACTTGGTTAAGGTGTGGGTTTCATTTGCAAGACAGCCCAGTTCAATACCCTTAGGGGAGACTTAGTTGGGAGGAGACACCAAAAAATCCAACCAAGTTAAGTGTTGGTGTGGTCTCAGGCCGGATACAATCCCTCGGTGATTTTGATGGCTTAGATGCCCCTGGGTTGCAGTTTCTTAGCCAATGGTTGAAATGCACTTACCTACTTCATTTCAAAATCATATACTTTTAAAATAATTTCTAGTCATATATGTTATAAAATAATTTAATATCATATACTTTGAAAATAATTTTAAATCATATATATTATAAATAAAATTATAAAAACTTATATGGTTAAAGCAATTGGTAATGAGTAATTGAGATAAAAAAATTATAAATGGAAAGTCATAAGTTCAAAATTCTTTGTGAATATTTACTTTCGTTAAACAATTTATTTTAATTTCTATATATTTGTGATTAATTTCAAGATTTCATAGCAAAAATATACATATAAATGAAAGTGAGAAAAACTTTATAATAATCTATGTCTTATTTATTATTTTATTTTATTTTATAATTTATTTTTTAAAACTTTACAATTATCTATACTTCTTATTTATTATTTTATTTTATTTTATAATTTATTTTTATTGTACCGAAGAGGTGCATTCTACAGCTCAATAGGGTAGAGATGTGTAACTCCTTCTGCTCAATAGAATTAAATTTAAAATATTTAGAATTGCATATATATAAAACAACATAAATGAAATAAATTAAAACCATTGGATTACACATTTTCTCGACATTTCTACTCTAAAGAAAAGTTTACAGCTTGAGAGATTTGATCGACATTTCTACTCTAAAGAAAAGTTTACAGCTTGAGAGATTTAATCCCTCTCACGATCCCCTTTTAGAAAGATCTATGCTTGTTTTTATATATAAAATAAGATTAAAAAAAGTTTGTTCCTATCACATATTTATTATTTATCATTTGAAGAAAATATAGTGTTTATTATCTACGTTATTTTTTTTTAATATTAAAAATCAAAAGTAGGTAGTTTAATATATATGTGATTAATTTAATGATCAATATTAAATATAGAAAATATTAAAAGGAAAGAAAGTGTTTATATATATATCAAGTATATTTACATTTTGTTGTTATTATATGTGCTGTAAGATTTAGTCCAAAGTTATTATTACATTTTGTTGTTATTATATGTGCTGCAAATTTACATTTTGTTGTTATTATATGTGCTGTAAGATTTAGTCCAAAGTTATTATTACATTTTGTTGTTATTATATGTGCTGCAAGATTTAGTCTAAAGTTATTAGTTGTTACTTTGACTAAAAATTTCAATCCATTTTCGTAATTTTGACATTGGAGAGTGAATATTTTTTTTTTAATACTAAATTTTTATTTTCTCAGATTTATCTTATATATTATTTATTTAAAATTTAAAGTGTTATTAATGAAGCATAGAATGCCGCAATATCTGCGCCACACTTCATCTCATTGCATTGCCATGTCATCGAGAACTTCAAATTGCATTGCCATGTCATCGAGAACTTTTGGATGTGTACAGTTTACTGCTTTGATCTATGTGACCTGCTGATTGTTAATCTTAAACATGTACGTTCAAGCCATCCAATGACCAACAGCGAAGTCAATTGTTGACTGTATATTGACTTCGCTATACAGTTGACTTCGTTGTTTAACAAACATGTATGTTCAAGCCATCCCACGGACCAACAGCAGCTAAGTCAACTGTTGACTTTGCTATACAGTTTGACTTCGCTGTTGGTCCGTTGGATGACTTGAACGTACATGTTTTTAAAGCTCAGATTATCTTTTTAAGCTCAAGTTATCTGGGACGCCTTGAACCCAACCCCTGCTCCACTGCCCACTGTCTTCACCACCGCCTTAACCGCCCCCTACTTCACTCCCTTCATTGCTTCTTCATGATTAGAAAGTAATGGAGCACTCTGCTAGAAACAAACTAATGGAAGCTTACCAGAAATGTAGCACTCTGCTAGAAACAAACTAAGATTAGTGATTTTCAAAGCAAGGATTGGTTTTGTAATTATCCCCGATGCTGGCGGGAAAGCAACTGTTTTAACTCTCCCCAACCAGCAGTTTCTCTGGCTTGGATTCAGTCTCAGCGGAACCAATCCCGACCGCTCAACATTCTCAAAACCATATCCTCGGCGGATCATCCAGTCAGATCGGATCATATGACGTATATAATAATAAATAGATGTCCTATAGAATTGGATTCAATCTATTCTGATGAACCCCAGTGGGGGCCATCAATGACCAGTTATGAAATGACAAGTTTTGTCAACTCTATAATGGACTACCCTACCCCACCATATGGAATCTGTACTCAAAGCCTCAGCTGGGGAAGGTCGAAATATTTCAAGATTTTTCAATATTTTATTGGAAATGAACGAAACGAAAAAAATTCAATCTAATTATTTTCCAAGAATGAAATCCTATCGACTTTTTCGACGATAGACTAAAGATCTTTATCTTTATCGAACAGATATCCAACTCCGATTTGCCCTGGATAGAATTGTTCTACATCCGGGCAGGCCATTCAGGTAGATAGTTTATTACACATTTGAACTAAGATTAGTGATTTTCAAAGCAAGGATTGGTTTTGGATTACAATTCGTAAGTTTTAGCATATTGCTTTTCACTTCTTGCCATTATTTTATCAAATCATAAGTGCTGAATTAGAAACTCAAACGCAAAGAAGCAGTATAAGAGATAGAATCCATACTAGTCAAGAAATATATGACTGCATATTACACGAACTATGATTCTAGTGGCTCTTCTTACGCATCCCTGGTTGTTGTACATATATTTCATAAGTGGAAAAAAAGTCACAGGGATAAAAATTAGAATACCCGGGGGTATAAGCCACTGACGAAGTGTTGGCGTTAGCTGGAAGAGTAACGTGATCTATTAAGGAGATGATATAGAACTAGACGAAGCATTTGACAATACAGAGTCGATACTCGTGGACTCGATGTTTTGGCTGGCAGAACTCACCTCACATAATGAGATGAAAGCATAAAATTTACTGCAGAGATTGATGGACAAAGTGAAGGGTCTTCTTGTGTACACAAAAGACCTGCATGAATGCATCTCAACGCTTGCGGTGTATGGCATGTTTCAATTGTTGTCTGATCAATCATCTCTATAATGTTTCCTCGTCTGTATAATTTCCACACCTGCATAATCCCAATGACCCGTCATTTTGATATTAATATTCTGGTTAAGACTTTGAGGTGAACAAGTGAAGAATAGCTCACTACACAAGTAAATTAACCAAAATAGATCATGAATTTTGACATTTAATACTGTCCTTAAGAACTTAATTTTGTCTTGAGCATGAATTTTGACATTTAATACTGTCCTTAAGAACTTAATTTTGTCTTGAGTAAGTGCAGAAGTCAATACACAAGTAATTCACATTAATGAAACCCCTACACTAATAGTGCAATACAATTATAGATGAATTAATATGCTCAGTTGAAACTTGGAAATACAATAATAATAACTGGATCATGGTATCTCACCCATCCCAAAAGCCTCTGCATTTCAGGTGACAATGCAATATTATTAATCTGGATACCTGGAGCCTTCATAATTTTTTTTATCAAGACTCGTCTTCTGAACTCGTGGCATCAAAGAGGCTTTTGCTGAGAGATCCAAATAACATGCTGAGAATCAAACCCCCTGTCACTCTGGGAAAGTAAAATATGGAGTGACCTTTGGTAATGAAGAGACCGACATTAGAGCAATATCAATTACGAAGAAAAACCTGATACAAAAAATATAAGATATTATGTGCATACATTTTGTGAAGAGAAATGCAGTGTTAGATTTAGGTATTATTATTCATCCTGCTATGTAGTTTGAACGCTATTAGAGTAGTCTCTATGGTCTTCTTGGCGTGGAGAGAAATTCAGGGCAGGAGCAGATCAGGAGGGCTTACCTTTCGCTTTAGAAAAAATGCCATGCCATATAGCTGGCCCATATGGCCACCATATGTCGATTCTCCTTAACCATTCTTATTATGTGCAAAGATCTAAGACCACTCCAACTGCTTCAAGGTGTTAACATGAGAATAATGCATAATGCATGTGGACTACATATAGTGTCTTTAAAAGCTTTAACTATTTCTCACTCTATTTCAAATGTATGGCAACGAACCTAACAATGTTGGTGACTCCAATGCCTGGGCCCTTGCTGGGATTATTCTATTTCCAAATACTTCAAGGTGTCATCATGAGAACAAAGCATGATAGACAAATGTCTGAGAACAAAGCATGATAGACAAATGTCTAGTATCTATGACAGATAGCACTGCACCCAAATGTAAGGTAAGAGGGAAGAGCGATGTAAGGTAAGAGGGAGTGACTCCAATGCCTGGGCCCTTGCTGGGATTATTCTATTTCCAAAGAACAAAGCATGATAGACAAATGCCTAGTATATATGACAGATAGCACTACACCCAAACGTAAGGTAAGAGGGAAGAGCGATGTAAGGTAAGAGGGAAGAGCGAGCATGCTTGTTAAGAGATTGATGCATATTTTTAAGATGGGTTCAAATCTTATTTAAATATTGGTTCACCTCTGAAGCTTGCTAGATCTTGTTTAATATTATTCTCTGTATCTAGTAACCTTAGGTTCTTAGTAAATTAGAACCTTAGGTTATCAGTAAATCATATCTTTGTGACTATAATTGGCTATGGAACAGGTTCTGCAACCCTGACTTCAAGATTAGCTTACATGCTTCTATCTGAAAATATAGTGATACCTCGACGTCTCCTACCACAACAATTCAATTCGACTTACTACGACCTGCCCCATAAAAGAAAATTCCAACCACCTCACCACACCATTTCCATTGGTCGATCAAAATAACTTTTCATCGCGTGTGGCTGATATGTTTTGTGTAAACCAGGCACAACACAGTTTGGCACTAGATGTGAACTAAACAAACGGGTCTACTGAGTTGGGAACTTAGGTATGTTCCTGCAGCTCGTACATTAGGTTGTGTGTTGGTGTCTACTACGGAGCAATCCCCACATCGCAATAAAAGCACCACTAGCGTGCCACTCAAACCACTTCGTAGATAATAAACTGTAGCATGAAGTAAGACTGATAAGCTTCCCATTTGAAGAAGCAACCTACCAACGTGGGCATGTATAATTGACACGCAGAACTTTCGAAGGTATAACTGACACGCAGCACTTGTTTGGGATGTTGTATTGGAATAACCTATCGACCCGTCCATTTGCATCAATTAGATGCCTAGCAGAGCACCGCGGTCATCTAAATGGAGCCCTGGTCATTCGAGCACCTCCTTCGTGTAAATGGAGCGAGCACCGCCTTCGTATAAATAGAGCCCTCGTCCTCCGATTGATGCAAATGGTCGGGTCGATAAATTATTCCTGTTGTATTTGTTTTCGTTTTGATTTTAAGTGGTTAGGTGTATTAAGTTTGCATTGTTTGTTATACATTAGGTAATATTCTCATAATAGTTATCATAATTAGGTTGAGAGGAAGATCAAAAAAAAATATTAGCAATGGTGAAGGGCATTCTTTACTTATATTCGGAAGTTGTTTTTTCTATTCCAAAATCATATCAGGAAATTGCATCATTAATGATCAAATAAATACAACGTGTCATTAATGAATAAGGATACTTTTTTCCCATACATGTGTGTTGAAGCTTCCTTTGATGTGGATATTTTGGATGATTGAATGCAAAGTAGTGACTTAGGGAAACATCACAATCAAACTAACATATGCAACAAAGAAAGATCTAAGCCAAGATATAAGCCAACTAGGAAGGGAGATACCATTTGTAATAGCCTTCAAGTACGTGGAAGGTTATTGGAGACATCGAATACAAGAAAATTCAAGGGAATGGAAGGTGGGAGGAGAACCCTAGATCATGATTGAGCTAGAAATTTAGAAGAATTTTGGTTTAAGAGTAGTGCTTAAAATGAATTGACAATTAACAATGAGGGAGTGAAATTAATAAATTTAGAAATGCTCGAGGAGTGTCGTTAAACCAACAAATGTAACAAAGAAAAATCCAATCCAAATGGGAAGGGAGATGCCATTTGTAATAGCCTTCAAATTAGGTGGAAGGTTATTGGAGACAACAAATATAAAAATTTCAAGGGAATGGAAGGTGGGAGGAGAACCCTAGATCATGATTGAACTAGTAATTTATAAGAATTTTCGGGTTTAAGAGTAGTGCTTAAAACGAATTAACCCTTAACAATGAGGGAGTTAAATAAATAGACTTAGAAATGATTGCGGAGGGTCGATAGTCATTCACTTATCATTGGTAGGGTAGATTATGTAACAAAAAGTTAATATGCATGTCTTTTACATAACATACCATAGGGAACATATGAACATATCACAACTAAATTCTTAGAAAATATATATCTTTGGTCTCATTCAAATTGTAAACCATAGGCCACATGCATGATATGAGTAGGAAAAAAATTTGAAAAGAAATCTCTTTGCTCCTTTAAGCACCTAGTTTCCATTTCCATGTGGCACTTTCTAATTAGTCCATATATTGGCCTAGAGAAGTTCCCAAACTTCATATTTTTGTGGAACTTCATAAATTCTTTCACATAACCAACTCTAAAATGGATTACCCTTCATAGTGTTTTTGGGTCTGAACTCTAAGAAGATCTAGTAGCTCATGTTTATTGGACTTATGTGAGTTACTTTATGTTGAATTAATATGCAACTTCGAAAGATATTTTATTGTATTTATCTTGTTTCATTTGTCATGTAAAACCCTAAAAATAACAATGTTATATTGTATTTGTAATGTCAGCTCAAGAAATAAAATTATATTATAATTTACCCTCACAAAAAGACAAGTCGGCCCCATAAGGAAAAGTCACCCAGAAAACAAGTATAAATAGAGGGGTTTCCTTACTCATTTAGGACAGACACTCACAACAAACAAGTTCAAGGAAGAGGTTCGCTCCAGCTAAGAAGAAGATTGTTTTGGGTTGCAGAAGATTTGGAATACATCTATCTCTTGATCTATGGTTTGTGTAGAGTTCCTATATCTAAGTGAACTCTAAGCTTCTTGTTAACATTGCGACATTGTACTTGGTTGACGAATCTATATTGAGAAGTTTTGTCAGGTTTTATACAGTGAGAGGGTTTTCCCGAGATAAATCTTTCTGTCTTTGTGTCTATTGTTGAATTTATTTCATTCAGATCCTTATGCATGCAGTTATTATGATTTGACATGTTAAATGAATGAAATTCTACCTTAATTATTGTAAGTCAAAATTCTAACATGGTATCAGAGTCGTGCTGGAAGAATTCATTGCAACAGTGATAATAGCTGCAACTGTTGGAAATTAGGGATGCTTGTTTCTAACATTTACATCCAAAGATCAAGATTGGCCTTAACACAATTGAACTCACCCTAGGAGGGCACATCTTTCTGTGGAGACATAATTCAAATCTGAGAATTTTCATATTTGACCTAATTACTATAGAATTGGCAAAACTAGGACTTCTAGTTTTTTTATGTTATGTCCACATATCTGAGTGAAAATAAGACTCAATCAACTCACTTTGGGAGGGTGCAGATTTCCAGTGGATCAAATTCTCCATTGAAGAATTTTCATTTTTGACCCTCCTCCTGCTAGGGTTTCCATAACCAAATTTGACAAGGTGACAAACAACACCAATATTGATGAGAAGCTTGAATGGGTTGATAACATCAGTGTTAGAATAGTAGAGTCAAGCTAAACTAGTTAACTTATCTAAGCAACCAACAACATATTGTAAAAGATAAGAACAAGAAAAGAAAGGACAAGAGAACATCGATATACGTGGTTCACCCTAATGGGTTACATCCACGGGAAGGTAGTCTTCTATTATCTCCAGAATGTCTTCTCCAATCTTATAAGAGAGCAAAGGACAAATACCCCAAAGAATATAGATGATGTACAATAGTGTCACAATTCTACCACTACTACATCAAGAATACATGATATGTAGAGACTCACTTGACCCTATTATATACTAAGAGATGAGGAGGAATTACTCTCACATATTGCATGTGGGATAATATAATTCTCCAAAATAACATCTCTTACTACAATACCATGTACAATTACTCTACACAAGCAAATACAACACCATATAACTATGGGTTAAATGTATTACTCTTTTACATAAGATTGTAGACAACTTCCGACATAATACAAATACATTACGACCTTCCAAGGAATATAATATATTCCAACACTCCCCCTTAATAATGGTTGGGAGAAGGGCCCACACTAACACTAAGGAAGGAAGGAGTCATTACTACTCCCCCTTGATGACAACTTCCAGAAGAACCAAAGCTGCAAATAAGAAGAACACTTCAGCTAATGGAATTTGACGATGAACAACCGCTTCTCACTGAATCATGAAAGTGCACACGAACCAAGTTGTACGTTGCCAAATACCCAACAATAAAATGCCGAGAACATGTGTTGCAATCCAATCGCAAGATTCCCAAATCACCACAAGAATCATCACAACCATACATGATAGCTGAAGAACTTTGATATAACATCCACACCAGTGTATAGATACCTTCTGACGGCCGATACAACAGAACATGTGGCTAAGAACACCACAATATTGTACAAAAAAAACCCAGATGGTCAATACACATGCAGTTAGCAGACATTCTTCCAATCAAGGTGCAACATAAATATCTGTAGAAGACCTCAAACATCGAAGAAATAAGACCCCAATGGTCTATACATCGAAAATGATATCATACAGATGAACATCATGACTTCAATGGTAGAAGATGGTGCTTCATTATTCCTGGAATAAGGTGAAATCCTAAACACAAAACTTATCTGCACAAGAACTTTCAAGATTAAAGCATATAAAGATCATAAAACAAAATTGCTCATACAAAAATGAAAATGCTTATATACCAAAGGTTAGAAAACATCATATAAAGGAATGGCAACACAATATGATCAAATAAAAGATTAACTTGCTCATTAAGGAAAATGAAGTTACTTTTACACATTAAGTGTCAGCCACAACATATAAATAGTGAGCTAAAGATTTCACTTAAATATATGAAAATTTAATCATCAAGCAACTAATCTGAAGCATAGGTGCATTTTTTATTAGTATGAGGTTAATATGCAAGAGATGAATGCCCTAAAAATGTCAATGCTTCCATATAGGAATGTTAAAGACAAGTAGGAACAATATAACCTGTGCAATCATAAGAAGTAAATAAAGAAGCATCACCAGTCATATGTTTAGATGCATCCAAATCCATTATCCATTCCACGTTAGAACAAGAATTATTAGGCAAAACAACAGATGCACCTAAAGCTACTTGAGAGTCATTGGAAGTTTTTTTTAGCTTTAGCCATTAAACTTTTTGTGTTAAAACAATTCTTTTCAGGATGGTTAGTTTTACCACAATGTTTACAAGGATCAGATAATTTCTTCTATTTACTATTTCTAGTAGAATCATGAAAAGCATGTCCAGAATTAGTATTAGAAGGATTAGAACCTTTAGCATTATTAAAACTTTTCTTATGATGCTTATTAAGTGCAATTAGATCTTTATTAGGTGTGCGTTGTCCTGAAACAATTAACCTTTCTTGCTCATTGATCAATCCTTTACAAAAATCATCAAAAGTTTGCTTCGTAGTACTATGAGACAATTCTAGAGCTCTATTCCTAGTTTGGATGAACGTATCAAAACAAGATGGAATTTTACGTTCTACAAGAATAATAAGAGCAGTGTCAGTTTTCTTGTAATCTTTACCACAACTATTTAATTTATCATTTAAAGTTTTCAATTCAGCAAGATATAACTCAACTCTTTCAAAGTCAGCAGGTTCGAGGCCAAAGATATTCTTTTCAAGATAATATGCAAAAACATCATCAGATTTATCAAATAAAGAGGAAATAATTTGTCATACCTGAACCGGGTTGTCTTCTGCCTCAATACTTACCTGAAGACTATTTGCAACAGTTTGACCAATGAGCCCCCTTGCTTGATAACTTTTAGCTTCCCATATAGCCAAATCATCAGCAGCAGTAGGTGTCTTATGTTCACCATTAACTAGCCTCCAAATATTCTTACTCATGAGAACATCAATCATCTTTCTCTTCCAGGCAAGATAGTTAGAACCAACTAATTCAGGAACAAAAGCTACTTTCGAAGTCATAATGAGTGAATTTTTGTCAAGAAATAAGAAAACTTAATACTGAAAAATGACAGAAAAACAGTGAAGAACTTGAAAACAGTTACACTTTACTGATTTGAATCTGCAAAAGCACAATTAGAAACACGGTATAGAAAAGAGGAGAAACTTTCACTTACAACCCTATGAAAAAAGGTGCCCAGAAAAGCCCAGTCTTATGTTCTGGTCATGGAAGTGGATCTAGAATGGCTACTCCGGTTCCAAAAACAGGTTATAATAAAAAATCCGATAAGAAATTACCAAGTTACATCAATTTTTTATAACTGTCGATTTTATTACCGAAAGGAATCCCAGAAATGCCTAGTTTTTTGTTCTAGTCATAAGGGTGGATCCAGAATGGTTGTTCAAATTCCCAAAACAAGTGATAATAAAAAAATCGGTAAGAAATGACCAAGTTACGGCCCTTTTGTATAACTGTTGTTTTTATTACCGAAAGGAAGCCCATAAATACCTAGTTTTCTATTCTACTTGCGTAGATGGATCCAAAATAGATTTTGCAATTCCAAAAATAGGTTATAATAAAAATTCTGGTAAAAACTGATCAAGTTACGACCATTTTTTATAACTGTTATTTTTATAATCGGAAGAAATATCTCCTTGTGGAGAGCCCTGAAATCATGTAGATCTACAGAAAAAACATCAAGAAACCCTTGAAAAAATTTTGCAAAAATCTTATACAACAAGTTAGGGTTAGGGTAAAAAAATGTAGAAATATACCCAGATCTGAAGAGAAGCCTAATGGCTACTAGATAGAAAGAAAATCTACAACAAAGTGACAATGTCCAAATGATAATCGTTATTGATTGAAAGCTATAGAAGGTACTAGATCATAGCAACCCGCTCTGATACCATGTTAGAATAGTGGAGTCAAGCTAAACTAGTTAACCTATCTAAGCAACCAACAACATATCATAAAATATAAGAACAAGAAAAGAAAAGGACAAGAGAACATCGATATGCATGGTTCGCCTTAATGGGTTACATCCACGAGAAGGTTGTCTTCTATTATCTCCAAAATGTTTTCTCCAATCTTACAAGAGAGCAAAGCATAAATACCCCAAAGAATATAGATGATGTACAGTAGTGTCACAATAGTACCACTACTACATCAAGAATACATGATATGTAGAGACTCACTTGAACCTATTATATACTAAGAGATGAGGAGGAATTACTCTCACATATTGCATGTGGGATGATATAATTCTCCAAAATAACATCTCTCAATACAATACCATGGACAAATACTCTACACAAGTAAATACAACACCATATAACTGTGGGTTAAATGTATTACTCTTTTACATAAGATTGTAGACAACTTTCAACATAATACAAACACATTATTACCTTCCAAGGAATATAATATATTCCAACAATCATAGCATGAAATTATAGGATGCTCCTCATCCTAGAATAAAATGACTTAGAATAATATGTTGAAGAAGAGGTTGCAGTGCTAGATGGAGATGAAGCTAAGGAAAAGCATAAGAATAACATGGTTATGGAAAAGAGAATCATTGCATATTCTATCAAGGATCATTTGATCCCTCATCTCTCATCTTCCAAGACTCTAAAGAAAGTTTTTGATACATTTACCAAGTTGTATGAAGGAAATAATGTCAATCGAAAGATGACACTAAGAACTCAACTCAAGAATGTGAAGATTTAGAACTAAAAAATTATCTAGTCCTACTTCACAAGGGTATCTCAAATCAAAGAACAACTTGAAGCCATTGGAGCTACAGTTGAAGAAGCCGAAATTTGATGACTACATTGAATGGTATCATAAGGTATTGGTAATCATTTATTCAAGGAATGTATTCCAAAAGGAAACTAATAAATTTTAGCAGTTTATGGTAATAATGCACTCAAGAAGAAGCTAGATCGATAGCAAGAGAAACAAAGTTGGGTAATGATAAATATCAAGCACTATCAATTCATACAAAGAAAGAAAAGAATAAAAAAGAAGTTCATCCTTTAAAGAAGTCTCCAAAGTTTTAGAAGTCTCAAAGGACTCAAAGGGATTACTCAAACACCATATGTTACAACTACCAAAAAATGGGACATATTGCAAGATATTGTCCTCAAATAAAAGATAATATTAGAAAATGAAAGAATAAAAGACATCATGCACGTGATGCAAAAGGTGATGAACCTATTCAGAAGAAATCAAGAGAAGATTATTCAAGTGAAGAATAATATGTGCTAATATCTGCTCTTGTAGGGACTGTCACTCATGGAAGTGACACGTGGCTTGTTGATAGTGGTTCTTCTAAGCACATGAATGGTTACAAGGATTCACTCTCAAGTTTGATTTAGAAAGATTAACCTCACAAAGTAAAGCTTGGAGATGATTATAAATATCATATTAAAGGGGTAGGAGAATCCTTCTACAAGTTAGATTTCGAAAATCCAATGAAGATGAAGGATGTGTTATATGTACTTGGTTTGAAGAAGAACCTCCTATCCATCTCAGCATTGGAAAAGAGGGGATTGAGAGTTGCCTTCATTGATGGATAATTTCTCATGTGTCCAGAATTAAATACCATTGATGATGCAGTCGTGATTGGTGTTGAAGTAGGAGGACTATACAAATTGAAGGGACACTTAGATTCAACCATAGGGTCTTCACTTAGTGAAACTATGTCATAGCGCCTTCATTCATGGGATATTAAAGAATGCCCGTAATCCAACTAGATATTGATAATTTCTTACAAAAATGCTTTTGTTGAGCCCCCCTCCCAATACATATTTCCAATTGAAAAACTCCTATTTTTACAATATATTCCTTTATTTTACTAGAAACCCCTTTTTATACCCCCCAATACCCATGGACCCCCATACCCTATTCCCCATCCCCTAGTACCTACAATATATTGACCTTATTTTTCACAATTAAAAACCCCTCTTTATGAATGAACGTGATAAGATATTGCACAACAAGGTGATTCCCCCGTGGATTCAACACCAGTACCCAGTACCATGAATCCAAGTGAGATAAGGCATAGAATACTTGCTCATTTGAATCATAAATCACTATTGATCGTCGGAAAGATGGACACATGTCTTCAGAATCATATGATAGAGTAGAGTACGCTTCGAGAGACTCCAGTGATTTCTGCGAGGCAGAGATCAAGAGAGAGTCAACCAAACAATCAAACATAAGTAAGTTATACTTTTCATTTGCTTGATTTGAATTATTGTTTCATTGAAAAATATCATAATTGTTTAAATTAGTAACCCTTGTGGACATTTCTATCATATGTTTCATATTAGATTATAGATACTATGATCCACAATCAAGACTTACTGTTAAACCTATGGACAGAGGCAACCATAAACGTTGTATATGTACAAAATATAATTTCTCACGGTGCACTTGGGAACAAGAAACCAAAAGAGATTATTATAGGAGAAAAGCCATAGGTCATCTACATGAAGATATTTGGTTGTCTAGTATATGTGCATGTTCGGAAAGAGAAAAGAACAAAGTTGGGTCCTTCAAGAAATAATGGTATATTTGTTGGATATAGTGACACATCAAAGGCATATAGAGTATATATCCCTAGCTACAGACATATTAAGATCAACAAAGATGTTACCTTCAATGAGGATGCAACATTTAACAGATCTAGGAATACTCGTTCAGATGAGGCCCATGAGGAAGAGACTGTAACTCCCAGAGTTGCAGAGATGGGTGCAAATGATGATGATCCATTAGAGCATGTTCTAGAGGACCATGATATGACAAAACCACAGAGACCTATAGATCCACCTCAAAATATGATTACACATAAGAGTAAACTAGCTTGGGTTCAAGAAATTATCCAGGGTGTAGAAAATTATGGTACTTAAGATGGATCTTCCAAAGAAAACAAGAGAGCTCAACCATATTTGATTTATGTAGCATTTTTATGTGACCTCATTGATGTAGAACCTTCCAGTTATGAGGAAGCAACTGATAAGAAAGTATGGAAGGATTCCATGATCGAGGAATAACAGTCGATTATGAAGAATGATTTTTAGGATGTGGTTTTGAGACCGAAAGGGAATTCAGTAGTAACTTTCAAATGGATCTACAAGACAAAGCGTGCAACATATGGAAATATTGAGAAATACAAGGAAATGTTCACAGAATGAGGTTTATCTTAGAAAGAAGGTGTAGATTATGAGGAGACACTTTCCCCAGTGGCTAGATACACTTGAGATAGATGCAAAGATGAAATGGAAGGTACATGATATGTGAAGACAAATTTCCTAAACGGCGTAATAGAATAAGTGTATGTGGAGTAGCCATAAGAATTTGAGATAGATGATAGGAAGACACATGTGTGTAGATTAAAGAAGGGATTATATGGCCTAAAGCAGGAAACCAAATCATGGTATGGGATTGACAGTTTCCTGATGAGCTTGGGCTTTACCCAGAGTAAAGTAGATTCCAACCTTTACTACAAGGTTATGGATGATGGATCGTTGATATTGTTGCTATATGTGGATGGCATGTTTCTGATAGGATTTGAGAAGCTCATCACTGAATGTAAGAGGTGTCTTGTTGCAGAGTTCAATATGAAATACCTACCTATGATGCATTATTTCTTGGGTCTAGAGGTATGGCAGAGACCGAATGAGATTTTCCTAAATCAAGGAAAATATGTTGTAGAGATCCTGAAGAGATTTGGGATGATGGATTGTAAGTCCATGCCTACACTGATGGTTACAAACATGAAGTTATTGAGTGATACTTCATTAGAGACAATGGATTCCATGATGTATAGACAGATGATTAGTTCATTGATGTACCTGGTGAACACAAGGCCATTTATATGATTTGTTGTGAACATATTGAGTTAGTATATGGTTGAGACGAGACATGTTCACTTGATTGTTGCAAAGTATGTGATGAGGTATCTGAAGGGTACAATTGATTATGGACTCATATATGTTTCATATTGTGAGATCAGATTGCATGGCTATGCTAATTCAGATTGGGATGGTAGTGTTGTTGACAGGAAGAGAACTTCAAGATGTCACTTTAATCTGGGTTCAGTTATGATTTTGTGGCTCAATAAGAAGAAACAAATGTGTCTCTTAGTATAGACAAGGCAGAGTATATAAAAACATGTACAACAAGTGGTAAAGTTGTGTGGCTTCAAAAGTTGCTTGCAGGACGGTTTTATATAGAGTTAGATGTGACTTATATCTATTGTGACAACCGTAGTTGCATAAAGTTGCCAGAAAACCCTTTGTTTCATGACAAGTCCAAGCATGTCATGATCAAGCACCATTACATTTGTGATATGGTACAGAAGGGATCTGTGAAGCTCCAATATGTTGTGACATGCGCGCAGATAGCCGATGTATTAACCAAGCCTCTATCAAGGGTAAAGTTTGAATACTTCAGGGACAAGCTTGGAGTGGTCCATATGGAATTTCCTCATGAGAGGGAGTGATGAGTTACATATGTGATTTTAGGAGGCAGTAGCACACTGAGTGTGGTAGCAGCGGGTAGTCATTCACGAGCATGATGCACGGACTTTGGGACTAGTAGATGCACAACTTATAGAGTTGGAATGCACATTTTATAGAGTTGGTAGATGCAAAACTTGTAGAGTTGGAATGTGTAACTTGCAGAGATGGTAGATGAGTCAGATGGAAGTCTCATGATGATATAAGGTCTAAAAGGACATCGAGACCCAAAAGATATGAAAGGACGATGAAGTTGCACACACTAGTGAGATGATATGCTGAGATCATGAATGCATGATGTAATCAAGGGATTGATTGTACAGAACTTCTAGTGATAGATAGATTCATGAAAAGGTCAATAAGTAAATGGTCAAGTACAAGATAACAGAAGGAGTGTTGAATATTTTGTCAGAAGAATACCTTCCTTGCTAAGAGGGAGTGTTGAATTAAGATGTAGCTTCAGAATATATTCTTATTATATTTATCTTATTGCATTTGTCATGTAAAATCCAAAAAAGAACAATGTAATATTGTATTTGTAATGACGGCTCAAGAAATAATATGACATTGTATTTTATCCTCACAAAAAGGCAAGTCGACCCCATAAGGAAAAGTCACCTAGAAAACAAGTATAAATAGAGGGTTCATCGTCCTCATTTGGGACACACACTCACAATAAGCAAGTTCAAGGAAGAGGTTCGCTCCAGTTAAGAAGAAGATTGTCTTGGGTTGCAGAAGACTTGTCTTGATCTAGTGTTTGTCTAGAGTTCCTCTCTCTTTCTGTAAGAGAACTCTAAGCTTCTTGTTAACACCGTGACATTGTACTTGGTTGACAAATCTATACTAAGAAGTTCTACTGGGATTTATTTCCGTGAGAGGGTTTTCCCATGATAAATATTTATGTCTTTATGTCTACTGTTGAATGTCTTTCTTTCAATGATCCTTATGCATGAAATTATTATGATGTGCCATGTTAAATAAATGAAAGTCTAACTTGATATCTTGTAAGTCAAAATTCTAACACTTTATGGAACTAAACTTAAGATTAATTCTAATTGATAACCTTTTCAGAAACATTAATTTAGGAAAATGCAAGCCATGCGCATCTCTTATTGTACAACTTATACAAAGTCAATGCTCTTTTTAAATGAAATTGATATTATTGGAATTCAATGGTAAGATCAAATGAAGAACCCCAAGGGAAAGAACACAAAGGCTTCCAAGCTTATAGTTGCAATAAAATACCATGTAGAAAAATAATGCAAAAGCTTATAAGCTTATAATTGTAATAAAATACCATGTAAGCACCTTAAGGAGCGTGTTATAAGAACCTAAAAGGTTGTGAATGATAAAATGAATCCATACCCATTTCTTATATTATATAAAAATTAAAATTTAAGATCAACCTTTGTTTCACTATTAAAGTGTAGAAACATTCATAAATATAAGACCCCTCTTTGTTTATAAATGCTTTTGTTAACTATTGTGCAATAAATTACTTAGTTGTTAGGATATTCAACTATTATGTATAATTGAAATAAGGTATTAAACAATTTCTAAAACATAGTAGGATGAAATATGAAAAACACTTAATATTATTGTGAAAAATGTCGTAACAGAAGAGGAATCATTACTACACGACGGGAGAAAAGGTCACAAATTGCTTTATTGTCAAATTGATTTTCGATTGAATAAGAAAAACATATCCAATAAAATTATAACCATAAAATTCAACCCTAATAAAAGTACATACATGTAACATACCCATAATTTTCATAAGTAAAAAAAATCAGTTTATAAATTATTACTCTATTTGTTCCAACATGTTCTCATATGTCGAAAGATGTTCATATTTGTTGTGACATACTTTTTAATCAAATGCATGGTTTAAGATTATTATACTTGTTAATGTTTGATGATAGGGCTACTCGACATTGACTCCATTTTTAATGACAACTTGGTCGCAACCCTTATCAAGGTGATGTAATTGTTTAAATCATTGAGTTTGCTTGTCTAGGAATAAAATCCTAGACCTATGGACCTAGTCCTAACTACACTTGTTATGCATATATTTTTAAGTTTCAAGCTTAAGTTCTAACTTGATTTATATAAGGTATATCCAAGGAGGTGCAACATTATAGCTTACATGCGATGGGGAAAAATTGCATGATAGCTAAAGTTTAGCCAAGGTATAAGGTTTGTAACCCATGGGCTTTACAAGAAAAGGGGGTGGTGGTATAATGTATGGCTTTAATAATAATAAAATTATATGGTGGAGTGGCCATGGGAGATACAAGTGGATGCGAGCAGTGATAAGAAGGGTTTAATGAAGGTTTTAATAGCATGTATTTAAATCTCTGTTATAACCCTAGTTGCGAGTTGACAGTGCAACCAAGCATATTTATTAACATACTTGTTACACATGCGTTTTCAGGAGGAGTTTGATCCCAACTCTCCATTTTTCATTGATATGATTCATACGATTGTGTAGGGTTTCAATGTGGCATTCAAACTGTCATGAGGGTTTTACATTGCATTTGTCCGGTATTGAGGTTAACAGTCTGGTTTAATGTTAATGGAGGTTGGAGGTTTGTGCTCAGCTGCTCCATGGGTTGCGCTACAACCAGACTTTCCCTTCAGAGTATGTCATCGATTGTTTGGTTTCTGCACTACAATTTTCAAGCTTATTTAAAGGTTTTACCAGTGTTTAATGGCTATGTGGCCTCCAATACAGTATCGACCATCCTTGGCTCGTCGTATGGTTAACTGGAATCACAATCACCTTCCTTTCGAGTTTGGGCAGAGGCTTTCCAAGCCTGCAAGGATTTATTAACATGTGTGGAAGAAATACTTCATATTTTACTCTACAAATTTGTTAAAAAGGTTTCATATTTTTTAACAGAGTTGACCCATTTGATTCTTGTTGTGCAGAGAAGAGGAAGAAGAGGGAAGCTAAGAGGAGCCAACCCTTATCCCTTTACGCGTCTAGCAAAGGTAAGCTTTCTCTCTATCGAAATAATTATAAGAATTGCATTTCATATTTAATGGGGTTTATTATAACTTTTTCATTCTATTGGTAGGTGAAGTGAGGGTGCAACCGAAAGCTTTGGATAAGCTTGGCTTCATCCTTATCGCCCAATCTCGCGTTGCAAGATAATAAAAAAATCAGTGTACGATTTTTAAAACATGTTATAGTTTCATATGCAAATGATTATGCAACCTAACAATATATATGTGGATGCAGGTTATTAAAGCATAGGTCGGGTGAGAGCGGCGATAGGGTTACCTCCTCTCGAGCTTCATTATTCTTTGTCAAGAGGTGAGGGATTTTACTCCGAACTCTATTAATAGAAATAGTTTATTAATTCAGGTTATCGTGGTTTATACTAACGCCCGTAGGTCCATGCACATATATACACTAGCGCGGTGTGGCTTCAGTACTATACACTTTGATCAACACACAGTTCCAGGTGTGCCTCCATTTTGGTTCTGTAGTTAGACTGAGTTCCTAGTTGCTCTGATTTGAGGTTATGGGAAAAGAAGGGGTTGTGCTGCCACTAACAAAATTGAAGATAAGCTTGTTTAAAATAACCCATGTTGGGTCTGTAAGACAATGTGTTTGTTACAGAGAGGGATTCACAACCTCTATCGTTTTGATTGGCGGTAGTTTGGTCTGTGGTTCGAATTGGGAAAACCTTTGCGATTTTTTTGTTTTTGTCCGTGGGTTAGAAGGATTGGCTTACGAACATCATAGATTTTACAGTTTTGTAAATGTTAATATAAAGAAATTGATTGTGAATCTATGGGTGGATAACCTTAAGTCTGTAGTTATGAATCTTGGATCTTGATTCGATTTGGCTATTGTTATTTTGGGAAACTCTGATTTTTAATAGGATGTCTATTCCTTATATCTTGATATCGTGGTTATGTTTTTTTTAAATGAACTAATTATCTTAGATCTAGGCTATTTCTAGGTATGGATTCCCGAACAGAGACTGTATTGCTGTTTAAATTTTAAACAGAGTTTAAATTTTGTGTGGGAAGCTTTCAACTTATAGAGAATGTGATTAGTTTAATTAGATATATTTGGCAATATGGTTTGAAAATAGTTAGATCTAGTTTTGATTTAAATCTATATATACTTTCTTAGGCAAATGTTGCGACTAGTTATCTTATTTAGATCTTATTTAGATCTATTAATATATTGAATGTTTAATTATAAGAATGTTGGAAATGGAGATTTGTATTTGTTACAAATAGAGAAGGAATCTCCGTGGGGAGATCCCTTACTTCTATGATATTGTGATTTAAACTTGATTTAGTTTATTTATATCCTAAGGCTATATGTTGAAGCCTCTCGACTCTCTCTAGTAAATCTAAGGTTTATGTAAATAAGTTGGGCTTGGTTAAATAGATTTAAATCTTGCATATAAAAAGAATAATCTGTAATCAAGTAGATAACTACTAACTACATATAATAAGAATTCTATCAATGCACCATCTCTTTGCATCAATAAATTATTTCCCCATCCGTTGCGAACCTCCTCTTTATTCGATGGACATACTATTCTATAGTATTTTTCCTAGGACTTGGTCTCCACAAGGAATCTTTACCTGATTTTGGGGAAGATGCCTCCTGCATCACTTGAGTATCACTCAGCAACTTTCGCCATTTGTCATTTCCCCTTGTGGGTCAGTAAACACTCTTTTAACATCTACTTCGGTTCTAATTCCTTTTAATATTTTAATTATTCAATAATAATAATCCATACATTCATTTTAACTTTATTGTCAAAATATTTATCAAAAAATAAATATTCAAAATAATAAATAATTAAACAATTGTTTACAACATCCACTTAAAAAGAATGTGATAATATGTATATTTTATATCCTAAAGAAGTGGTGATTGAAAATTCATATTTTTTCCAAAAAAAATCCTATATCAATAAGAAACCCTACCTTTTGAGTGTGGCTTTAATTGTTAGTTCATGTGATCAGAAATAACTATTTGGATTTACAACCAAATTTATAAAACTATCACTATCTAACCCTCAAGGGATTAGGATAAATAAAAGTAAGGGATTAGGGATTAAGATAAATAAAAGTAAGGGATTAGGGATTAAGATAAATAAAAGTAAGTGATTGGATTAAAAAAAATACATTGTTCATATAAAATCTCATTGGAAATATGATAATATTTTGGTTCCCAAGATATGATAATGTGGATAGGAACAAAATAGGATAAAGCCACCCAAGAAAAAGACAAGTTACTCACATTTCAAAGGCGGAATCGGAGTTGGACAATGCTAATAATTTCTATCATGATCATTATAATATCCTACTTATAGCACCATCATGATCATTATCGCATCCCTTCTCACATATACTACTATTATGATCACATCACTCCTTACATATGACCTTATAAAAAATAAATCATAACATCATTATGTTCATCATATTAATATAATATTATTATAAAAAATAAATTATACATTATCACATCATTTCTTACCTATACCACCATTATGATCACATCACTTCTTGCATATGACCTTATAAAAAAATAAATCATAACATCATTATGTTCATCATATTAATATAATATTATTATAAAATATTAAATTATATAATATTATTAAAAGTTGTTTTCATGGTTTATTAGAGGAGCAATTAATATAATAAGTAATATTTTGTTTGTTGGTATGAAATTATAAAAAAATAAATTATAACATCATTATGTTCATCATATTAATATAATATTATTATAAAATATTAAATTGTATAATATTATTAAAGTTGTTTTCATGGTTTATTAGAGCTGCAATTAATATAATAAGTAATATTTTGTTTGTTGATATGAAATTAACTTTGGAAAAAGTAAAAAGTAATTAAAACATTTATGTTACTTTTTATAATAAGAAAAATTAAAATCAAATTAGTATCAAAATGATTAAAATTATTGAGATGTAAAAATTTTAAACATGTATAAAAATTTAAGAGTTGTTTAACTAAGGGACTATTTTGATTTTTGCGATGATTTTATGTAGGAATTTGGTGAATCTCATTCACAAAATTTTGTAATTTATGTTGTTCGTTGAGTGATTTTAAGTGCAGAAATGAAATTAGGTGACATGAAAACCCTCAAACACCCACACTCTGTAAAATTTAGCATTGTTTTTGCAAGTTTTGTAAATTCTGTGAAGATTCATGGCCACAAACAGATAAAAATCGTCCCCTATTTAGACAACTCGTAAAAAAAATACATTTCGAGAAATTAGATCCTATTGGTGTTTGGTAGATGCAGGTTTAAGATGGATCTATGTTAGTTTATAGTCAGTCGTAAGTGTAGATTGGGTGGTTCGGAGGAATGTTGTTATTCTTTTCACTTTGGTTCAAATCTAGTTTTCACATGCTCCTTGAGATCTGACTTTGACTATGTATTGCCTAAATAGATGTGTACAAGGTGAGCTAAACCCTAGATGATATGCATTTATAAATGTAGAATAGGTTGGTTGGGAGGAATGCTGTTATTCTTTTCACTTTGGCTCAAATCTAGTTTTCACTTACTCCTTGACATCTGACTTTGACTATATATTGCCTAAACGGATGTGTACATAATAAGCTAATCCCTAAATGATATGCACTTATAAATATAGAATTGGGTAGTTGGGAAAAATGTTGTTATTCTTTTCACTTTAACTTAAATTTAGTTTTCACTTACTTCTTGAGATCTGACTTTAACCATATATTGCCTAAATAAATATGTAATGAACTAAACCCTAGATCATATACACTTTCTCCAATGGTTTTTAAATAAATATGTAATGAACTAAACCCTAGATCATATACACTTTCTCCAATGGTTTTTATGTAAAATCAATTATAAATATAGAAAAACCATACATTCATTGTGGGAATATCAGGTTGATATTCTTCCATAAATTAAAAATTAAAAATATTTCTCTTTCCTGTAACAATATAAAATTGTTATGAATCATTATTTTAGGTTGGCATTCACAGCTTGCGAGGAGCATAACAGTGTAGAGAGATTGCAGGTCAAAATCTGCAGTGTTGCAAGCCGATGGCAGGTCTAAGTCGGAAGTGCTGTGAACCGGCTCCTCCTCAGCCAGGTGGTGAATATGTATGCGCTGGAGGGCTGGAAACATTCCAGCATCTCACTGCCTACGTTACAGGCTCTCCCCATGCCAAGGCAGCTGTCATTCTTGCTTCCGACATCCAAGGTCGGTACTCCGACATTCTCACCTTCTTTCAATTCAATTTAAATTTGTTTGTTTGTCATTCTGTGTAGCTTTCTGAGCGAGAGTTTTGAGATGACATTAATTAATTAAGGCTTACTCTGTGCTGTGCTGGATATCACTGGGAAGCTTTTTCTTACAGGGGTAGATTCTTAATTATGTTTATTTGATTGGGAGTTAGCAAACTTTGTTTTGATTATGGGAATTTGCTATTTGTATCAATTTGGAAGTCTAGATGTACATCAATTTGTCAATTACTCATCACAGTTTTGTGTTAGTATTGTAACTTGTTATTATTTAATGTAGAATAGAGAGATGGAGATTTAAATTTATTATTATCATGTGTGTGAAATGTTTAATGATTCTTGTAGGATACTCAGTTTGAAGGGATTAGATTAAGAGGCCATCTAGTAGTAGTTGGAATTAATGTTTACTATTATTTAGAATTTGTTACATCTAAGAGATTGAAAGAGATCTTCAGATCCAAAGTTCAAGGAGTCTGTTCAACCAGATCTACTTCTATAAATGAAACCCATTTTAAGTCAATAATATACAATAAGTTTTGTGAGAATCATGGCTTCTATTCCATTTTCTTATTCGGGTGATTATGGGTTATTGAGAAATAAAGCAAGTTTTTGAAGGGATAAGGTTAAGAGGTTGGCTTTTGGATAATTGTATTTGGTGATCAAAGGAATTATATTTGGATTTCAGTAAATTTTGATTTTTATGATTAAAAAGATCAGAAAGAAGCATATAGACTCTAGAGGTTACCATCCAAAATAAAGTGAGATTGTCCTCAAAACTCATAGACTCACAGAGCTGGCAAATCCTTTCCTCCCAAGATGTTTTAGAATTTGACCAGCCCCATGTTTCTTTATGAAGTTCATGAGGGTTCCTTCTTATCTTGGCTATATTAAACTTTTCTTTGAACTAGTTAAGATAGAGAGATATTTTTGATCTTCCAGATTAGGATTAAGATAGAGAGATACTTGGATGTAGCTTGGCTGGTTGGGAAGAATGATTGTTGGTTTTCCCACCTAAGTTCAATTCTTTGTTAGTAACATGTCGAGCCCTTTAAATGGGTCTGAATTCTAGATGCTCTTGTTGAGCCCTTAAATGGGTCTGAATTGTAGATGCTCTTGTTGAGCCCTTATGTAGCTCTTATGTAATGATTGAGTGGATTATGTAATCTGGTCATTTCTTCTCAAAAGCTACCAATTGCTTCACAAAGAAATCCAAAATCAACTATAATAAGTATTTTTTAAGCACTATATGAGATTGCAGCTTGGAATTAGATTTTGGCGGGTTCTTCACAGCCATGGACACCATTCTAGTTATTCCATTGATATTTGCAGTTGAATCCTATTTCATTTTCATGGGTTTCAGTCCATGCCCTTTGCAGGATTAATTTTGTATTCAGTTGATTTCATGGAGTTGAAATGATGGCGTCTGAGCCAATTTGGTAGTGCTTTAATTCCATAGCCTTGTTTTTTAAGGTGGAGATATTGTGGGTTCAGGTTTTCGAGTCAGTCTGAGCCATTGCAGGGTTCATATCCAATTTTATGGGTTCAAAATTTAGAAAGCCCAGTCTTCTCTTTGCTGAAGAAGAATAAAATTATTTAAAATGGATTTTTTTGACATGTTTAAGCAGAATTTTTTGTCAAAAGTGTTTGGTGTAGTTTTATAGATCAATATTCGAAACATGTAGTTTTTCAGAACCAAAAACTTTGAAAAATCTTCCATTTAATGAAATTTTTGCTTCACCATTTTTCCAATCTGTTTCGAATAAACCATATGCAACACCATAGCAGAGCCTTCACCATTCATAAACAAGCGTCCATTGTCCACATGCACGTGTACTCTGTTATGAAATTCTGTGCTCGCCTCCCCTTATAGTTTTTTTGAAAAGGCACTGATGATGGCAGTTGATTAGTTTTTTTGAAAACGCATTGAAGATGGCAAATTATATGGATCTCTCATCTCTGCATCGCTCTTGGAAACTTGATTGACATGAACACAAAGTGTCTTGGTGATCATAGGGCTGATCAGATTCAATATCGATTGATAATTCAAATTGGTTTTTTTCCAACAAAGTCTCACGTAGTAAAAAATTAAAGTCGGGCATAGTTTTATAAATCAAAGTTCATCGGAACCCTATAGGTGTACTATTTCTACTTTTTTCAGCAATACATTGGGTATCATCCTCATAATAGTTACCATAATTAAGCTTAGAGAAAGAGAAAAACAATCAACAAATGGGTAAGAACATTCTTTACTTAGTGAGGAAGTTCTTGCAAAATAATACTTGGAAATCACATCACTAATGATAAAATAAATACAATGTGGGTATTTATGACCAATATGTCCCTAACTAATAAGGTTAGTTATTTTCCCATAAACTTGTTGGAGCTTCTTTGATATAGATATTTTGGATGATTGAATGCAAAGTACTTATTTAAGGAAATACCAGTCAAACCAAAAGGTGCAATAAAGGAAGATTTAAACCAAATGGAAAAGGAGATACCATTTGTAATAGCCTCCAAGTAGGTGGAAAGTTATTGGAAACAACAAATATTAATAATACCCTATATAATGAGTGAGCAATTTAGAAGAATTTTGGTATGAAAGTGGTACCTAAAATGAATTAACCCTTAACAATGAGGGAGTGAAATAAATAGATTTGGAAATGCTTGAGTGTAGATGGTCATTGCACTTATCATTGGTAGTGTAAATGCTCTAAAGAAAGTTAATACACATCTTTTTTGGATCTACATATCATAGGGGATATAAACATATAACAAGTAACTACTTAGAAAATAAACCCGTGTATCATTTAAATTGTAAACCATAGGCCATATGCATGATATGAATATAAAATAAAATAAACAATTTTTTGAAAAGAAATTTTCTCTTTGACTCTTGTACTTAGCTTCTACCTCTGAAATGGATTACTCTTCATAGTATTTTTAAAGTCTTGAATCCAAGAAGATGCAATAGCTCATGTTTCTTGAACAAGAGCTCAGGTTTCTTAGACTTGCATGAGTTATTCTATGGAACTTGCCTTAGGATTAGCTATAATCAATAACCTTTTCGGATCTATGACTTTAGACAAATACATGTTTATGTACATCTCAACTTGTATAACTTCTTTTACATAACCAATACTCTTTTTAACCAAAATTAATACTATTAAAATTTAATGATAAGATCTAATAAAAAAGCTCAATTATTGGTATACAATGGTAAGATCTAGTGAAAAACCCTTATTATTGGTATTCAATGGTAAGATCTGGATAAGCAACTATGACTTCACCAACCCTTATTATTGGTGAAAAACCAATCCTTATTATTGGTGAAAAACCCCTATTGTTTATGTACATCACCAACCCTTATTATTGGTGAAAAACCCTTCTTTTGGCAAGGTATCCATCTGATCTTGATAAGCAACTACGACTTCTTAAGGATTTCTGCTCTACCATGGGTATGACTGTCAACACTGACAAAAAAAAAATTATGATTATCAAATCCAAGGACACTTATGCTAATTTTGTGTATGACAATAGCAACTTGGAGGAAGTATCTTCTTACAAATATCTAGGAATTGATATTCATCACAAGCTCAATTGGAACTATAGCATTGAGAAAAGGATTAATGGAGGGTGGAAAGCTTATTTTGGTCTTGAAAATAATTGTAAAGAAGAAAACCCTGTGATGTGGGATAAAAAGAAGTTCCTCTTTGAAACTTTAGTCACTCCTGTTATCTTGTATGGATGTGAGGTTTGGGGTTGCAGCATCTCTAGAGAATCTTGGAGAAAGATTGAGCAAAACCAGAAGCGTTTTATAACATATAAACTCAAAATTAAAAGAAGTACACCATATCATATTCTACTTATAGAAGTGGGTCGTTCCCCTATCGAGAGCCTAGCTATGACTAGGCTCATGTTGTACGAGCAAAAAATCAATAACATGGGAGACCATAGACTTCCTAAGTTAGCTTTTAATTCCAGCCAAAACCACCTTAGGATCAAGCGAAGTTGGTATAAAGATACCAAGGCCTGGTTAAACCACTGGGAGATCAAAGAAAATATTGCATTGCAAAATATTAATAACATTAAAAATATTGTTACTTCTAAGTTTAAAGAGAAATTGTGGTGTGAGAAAGATTTAGAGACTAAAAGAAAATTAAGATATTACAAGGAGGTCATCAACCCTACTCTAGAAGATCAAAAGTATCTCTCTGTTTTAACCAGTTCAAAGAAAACTAATATAGCCAAGATAAGAATGAACTCTCATGAGCTACATAGTGAAACAGGTCGTTGGACAGTTCCTAAAACACCATTGGTGGAAAGGATCTACCATCTCTGTGAGAATAGGAACATTGAGGATGAAAATCACTTCCTCTTAGAGTGCCCTGCGTACACCCACATTAGATCTCAGTTTCATAATATTTGTTGCAACACCGACCTTCCTAGCCTTTTAACTTGTCAAAATTATAGTGAGCTTGGAACACTTCTCACCAAGCTCTTTGAGCATAGGAATATAATGTTAAAACAAACTAATTAATTGGTTTCTTTAGGTTCGATAGACCAAAGTTGGTCTTAGTGGACATTAACCATCATCATCATCATCATCAGTGAAGAACCGAAGGAAAAAGAATGAAAATGCTTCCAAGGCTGTAATTTCAATAAAATACCATGTAATGCACCTTAAAATATATTTCTTAAAAATTTTGTATTACACCTAAAATATTTTGACAGGAAAAATGAATCCATATCCATTTATTATATTTATATAAAAAATTAATTTTGATATGAACATTTTCTTTTACTAATAGAATGGAGATACACTCCTAAATACGACATCTCACTTTGTGGGGAAATGTTTTCGCCAACTATTGTTCAATATAGTTTGCGCTTTAATAATTAGTATATGGAATATTTAAGATAAAAGATGAAAGATAATAAATACATTTAAGTTAAAACAATATATCATTTTCAAAGTTTTAAGTTTATTTTGAATTATATAAAAAAAATTTAGTTAAAAAATATTTATCCCATATTTACGTCAAAGATGTTTTACAATGGAGACGTAGTTTCAAAGATTCCTCGTCGTTTCATCTAATTGCAATTCGACAAGTGTCTCGTCTATTGGGTGAATAGGAGTTCGGCATGTGTCTTCTGTGTTACGGTCGGTCCTGTGCATGAATAGATTGATGAGCTTATGTCCTGACAGTATTTTTCATGCATGTTTGGTGATCAATTTCACATTTTTGCTGCATGTCTCGATTGACAGGCCCATCTTTTCTGCCAGTGTCCTCTATTGCAGTTCAGTTCATTCCTTTATCGATTTAGCA
Source organism: Pseudotsuga menziesii (assembly GCA_001517045.1). Classification (NCBI taxonomy): domain Eukaryota; kingdom Viridiplantae; phylum Streptophyta; class Pinopsida; order Pinales; family Pinaceae; genus Pseudotsuga; species Pseudotsuga menziesii. The sequence goes on along the minus strand of LPNX010533935.1, from coordinate 180,268 downwards.
ACGTGATTCCACAATATTGATTTCGCAATACAATTTTCCACAAGCTTGCTTCTACAACCTCATTCTTTCTGCAACTCAATCTTTCCGCAATTGAGTTTCTGGAACTCCGTTTCCGCATATTACCCTTCAGCAAGCTCCTTTGGATTGATGGGCTTACGTCTTGACAGTTTTTTATGCACGTTTGGTGATCGATTTCATATTTTTTGTCGGATGTATCGATTGACAAGCCCATCCTTTCTGCCAGTGTCCTTTATTGCAGTTTAATTCAGTCCTTTATCAATTTATCAATGTGATTCTGCATTCTCGATTTCGTAAATTCTATCCCCCAGACTATATTTCCACAATACAACTTTTCACAAACTTTCTCCCGCAACAGAATCTTTCCGCAATTAAGTTTCCAAAACTCGGTTTCCGTAGATTATCCTTCAGCAAGCTCCTTTCTGCAATCTCCTTTTCCGCGATACTATTTCTACAATACATATTTCTGAAAATCTGTTTCCACAGTTTTGGTTCCGCAACTCTATTCCTGCATTTTCCTTTACACAATAGTTTTTTTGCAATTGCAGATTGCAGATTGCGGGTTTGCAATTCTCCGTTTTGAAAAACGGACTTCCACAAACTTGCGCTCGCAACGGTCCTTTCTGCAATCATATTTTCCTCACACCAAAATTTCTCTTTAAACTTAGAAGTAATAATATTTTTGATAATATGAATGTTCTGTGACATGTCGTTTTCATTAATGGCCCAATAGTTTAACCAAGACATGGTATCTTTACACCAATCCCGCTTGAGGCGTAGTTGGTTTTGAATTGAGTTTAAAGCAATTTTAGGAAGTCTCTTGTTTCCCATGTTATTTATCTTATGCTTGTACATCAGGTACCTAATCATAGACATGCTCTCGATGGGGTAAAGACCCACTTCTATGAGGAGAATAGGATAAGTCTTATTGCTTTTAATTTTGAGGTTATAAGTGATAAACCATTTCTAGATGTGCTCAATCTTCCTCCAGGATTCTCTAGAAGTGTTGCACCCCCATACTTCACAACCATACAAGATAACATGGATGACAAGAGTTTCAAAGAGGAACATTTTTTTATCCCACATGACCAGATTGGTTGATTTACAATTATTTTCAAGACCAAAATAAGCTTTCCACCCTCCATTAATCCTTTTCTCCATGCTATAGTTCCAATTGAGATTGTGATGAATATCAATTCCGAGATACTTGTAAGAAGTCACTTCCTCTAGATTTCTATTATCATAAATGAAATTTACATAGGTGTCTTTCTTAGATTTTATAATCATGATTTTTGTCTTGTTAGTGTTAACAGTCATACCCATGTTAGAACAAAAATATTTAGGAATTCTTAATTTCTTGTCAATATCAGAAAGACACCTTGCCATAAGAACAATATCATCAGTATAAAGTAGGAGGATGATATCTATCCCAGCTAAGATTGTACCTTCGCAAATTGCTTCTTCTAAACACTTTTCTAGCTTATAAATGTAAATGTGAAAAAGGGTAGGGGAGAGGGGGGAACCTTGTTTAACTTGAATATTACAATTTATATCTGTTGTCCACCCGTCGTTATTCTTAAACTTGACAATGACATTTTCATATAACCTTATTGCGACAACTCTCAACTCAAAAGGAACCTTCAACTTCTCTAGCATATTCCTCGTGTTATTTCCAGGCATTGTATCAAAAGCTTTTCTAAAATCCACAAAGCATCAAAATAGGTCAGACTTATTATTACGAAATTACTTTGCAATGATCCTAAGTGTAAAGACGTAGTCCGTGGTTAAATGATTCCTTCTAAAACCTGCTTGGACTTTAGACCGCTTACTAATCTTCTTTTCTAAGATAATACAATATAACTTAGCTAAGAGAGGGCTAATCATAATAGTTCGATAATTAGAGGGGTCATTTTTATCACCACTTTTGAAAACATGAATAATGAGGCTTTGAGTCCAAGGTGTAGGAAACCCTTGCTTGACCGTTAGATTAAAGAGTTTGTGGATGTGCGGGATGAGGAAAGGCCCTCCAATATTTAATATTTCTACTTGGTATCCTTCAATGTCTTTGGCTTTTCCATTTCCTAAGCGCTTAACCCTGCAATCTGTCTTCTAACGAAAAAAACTTCTTTCATTGTAAGAAGGGTTTGAATGTTATCTCTAATATCCGAGGATTCATAAAACTTTTTAAGATATTAATTCCAATCTTTTAAAGCAATTTTATTGTCTTCTTTTGTTTTGTGAGTTAGAATTTGCCTCCATAATTTATTAGGAGCCACCTTAGAGAGGTGTAGGAGATTTTCCTGCCTTTTACTTAGATAATGCCTTTTTTCTTTGTAGTGATTTATCTTGTCCATTTTTATCGAATATGTAGTATATTTCTTAATTTCTTTTCTCGCATCTTTGCATTCTTGATCATGCCAAGGGTTGGTTCTACTATTGCTCGTTTTAGTCGAGACTTCAATAGAGAACTTGTTAATGGACGACGAGAGGGTTGTAGAAAAATTATGGTAGAGATTTTCTATATTCTCCATGCTAGATAAAGAAACCAGTTCGTTTTTTAGATCATAGAGAAAAATGTCAGCGTTATTTTTATTGAAGATCATGTGCTTTTGGAAATGGTAGTTTTCCTCCTTGGGATCGCTATGAATGGCAATATTTAAAGTTATAATTAAAGGTCTATGATCAGAGTCCAACTCATGGTCATTGAAGATGTTGAAATCTATTAATTTGTTGTGTATAGGGATATCAGATATAACATAATCTACCACACTACTTCCAAGCCCATGGATACAAGTCATATAACTAGAGTTTGGTCATTTTGTGAGACCGTTGCAAATGATAAGATTTTGAGCACTACAAAATTTGACCAACTCTTACCCGAATAAATTTTCACCTATATCTTCAGAACTTATTTTGTACATGTTAGCTAGCTCAAGGTTTTTGTCTAACCAAAGAGGATTAAGGTTGGAATAGTTGCTTAAAAGAATAGCTTGGTTACTGGAAGTTCAAGCATTCAAGTCACCCATTGAAAGGATATTTCCTTCCTTCCTTAAACTAGAAATATCATGTTATAAACCATTAAAAGGACAATTTTTATCTAAATTGGTTTTTTTATAGAAATTGGAATTAATATGGGGGAAATAATTGATTGCCATGTAGGTTTTTTCCTCATTAATGTCTGTGATCTCTATCCAAATAAATTGGTTGTAAGGGTCTTTCTTATAAAGCCTAACATGTGGGGATATTTTTTTCCTAATGTAACATGATATACCCCCAATGCCTCTATGACATAAACATTTATTTCATATTGATCATAGGACATATCCGTATATATCAGGGACCTTGGACTCCTCATGTTCCCAGGTTTCAACCAATAATATAATATCAATTTCGCTTGGGATCCAACTTAACTTAGGGCCTTTGCTCCATGGAAATCCTCAACATTTCCAGGAGAAGATCTGGAGTGTGTCAAATTGCTATTTATTGCTATCATTTTGGTTTCTATCTCTAATAACAACTTTCTTGTTTATGATTAATGCTTGTTTTCCCTCCTTCCTAGATTCTTTTACCTTTTGGACCTCCTTTCTTAATTCGACATGATCCTTTGGAATGAGGTCTTCATTTATAAATATCCTCGAGCCTTTTAAACTTGATGTCTTATTGAGTATGTTGTATTTTTGTTCGGTAGAGCTAACCTTAACCCCAATTAGCCTTTCTTTATTCTCAATTAATTTCCTTAACATGTTTGCTTCTATGAGACCGATAGTTTCAATTTGTAACCTATTGTGAAGTCCTGTATTGACAATGGCTAACGTATCATCTTCTTCCTCCTATTTTAAACAAAAATTATGAGGTTTAAAGCTCTTTTGTTACACTCATGGTCTAAGGCTATGAGCTTATTCATTTCCTCTTTAACGGGTTTGATATCTATTTTACTTTCTATATTATTTAAGTTTAGGTTCTGGTTAACTTTTTCCTCTAATTATTTAATCATATCCTTTAACTTAATATTTTCTGTTGTATCTGCCTCTCCTTGTTCCAGTGTTTTTTGAATTTCCATTGCTTGGAGTCTAGTCTCAATTATCTCTACCTTGTTCTCCATTTTTTTTATCTTATCATCTAATTGTTTTTGGATATCTTCTTGAAAAGATGTAAATTCATAAAGTTTAGCATCTCCTTCTTCCCTACATTTCTCTACTGTAAAGTAACTTGTAAAAGTATAAAAGTGTATATAGAAAAAACTAAAACTAAAAACAGAAAACAAAATTAAAAATAACCTCAGAACTTCACATTTTTAGGAAGGGTTCTTTCACCTAAGGGTTCACGGCATATTATCCAAAATTTTATCAAAGGTTTCATGGTATGATGCCCATAAATTTTACCCAAGGTTAAAAAACTAAAATACAAAACTAAATATACAAAATATAAAAAAATATAAAAAATAAAAAGAACATATATACCTAATTTAGAGCCCCCAAATGAAAATCTCCTAGGAGTGAAGTGCCCAAATTTTTTACTAAAGGTTCACCCACAATAAATTTAATTTATTGTCTTTATTTTATTTATGTTATAGATTAACTAATAAATTAATTTTAAATATTTAAATTTTAAATTTTATAAAATAATAATAATTTTAAATATTTAAATTTTAAATGTTATAAAATAATAATAATTTAATATGGTAATTTTTTTAGTGACTTGTTATATTTAAAAATAAGTGTAATATGCTCAGGATGATGGTATGTTAGAATCAAAATTTTATAAAATAATAATAATTTAATATTGTATTTTTTTAATTTCTAATCTTTAATCTTTAAAAATAAGTATATATATATGATAATGATGATTGTATTTAAAAATAAATATATATGATAATGATGATGGTATGTAGATATTTGTTTGTATGTGATTAAATTTATAATAAAATATAAATGTATAAAAATATTTAAAAAATTAAATGTTTAAGTTTTTCTAAATTGTATAAATCATAAATTATTTTTTAAAATAAGGAAAACAATTATATTATTGTAATAATTTTTTAATTATAATCATTATCTTTTAAACTTGGAATTATAATAACCTATTTTTTATTTCATTATTTCATTAAAATTTAAATATTTTTATTTAATAAAAAATTAAAAATTAAAATATTAATACTAAATATGATAACATGGATTAATATATATGAAAACTTATATTGTCTAAAAATCAGAAAATAAATTTCATTATTTTGTAATCATTAATAAAAAATAATTTTAAAATTCAATTAATACATAGATATAACTCAAATAAATAATAGACGTTTAGATATATATGAGATTTTGGATTTTCATTAACCTGAGTGTAACAAATGTACACTCGAGATTCATTTCATGATGGTTAAAGAAAAAGGTAACAATTTGTTTGTTGTTATCTTTATATCAGTTTTTGTTTGGTTGCTTATTAAATATTATTTGTTTTATTGTTTATAAAATATTATTTGTTTTATGTTTATATTAACTTTTTGTTTTCCTGGAAAAAAAGTGTAATTTTATGTCAGTCGAGGCGAATCAAAATTACATTTTGTAGATGCAAATGCATTACGAGCAATCAGCTCTAGTGCCATAGCAAGCGGTCAAAAAACAAACCAAAGGTCTATGGAAAAAAAATGAAAAAACTATATTACATCATAGGACATAGTAATCAAGGATGAAAATATGTCTCTATTTTCCCTTTTTACCCCATCTTCTTTCTTTTCACTTCAGTCCAACCATCCTACGAAGTGACAGCTACGATTAATTGATTACCTGCCATCTCCCTTGGTTGCTGAACAGTAACTTGATCCTTATCAAAATCTGAACTTTCTATTTCATGTGCATGCTTTAGTCCACTAAAAGAAGCATCCGCATGATTCACATCATTTGATAGTGTTTCCACACCATAGTTCTTTTTTTCTAATGTTTGTGCATCCACTGGTTCAGATTTCATCATATTTTCCTCATTTTTTTGTAGTTCTGGTTGATCTTCGTCTTCACTATCCTCATCCCCATCTAAAGACAAGCGTAATCTATTTGCCAATTTTTACGATTAGAATTCTGCCCCTTTTTTTTCTTTTTCTTTGTAAACTTTTTAGGAAGAGGGCATGTGTCTTGGAGGTGATCCGTCAAATGACAGAATCTACATCTAAAAGCAGTATTTTCATAGTCCAACCTCTAAATCTAATTGAAAGATTCATGTTTCAGTTGTAATCTATCAGGGAGTCCTTTGTTGAGGTCTATCTCCACACAAATTCTTGCATAAGTAAATAATCCCTGTTCTTTCCTGTCGCTATCACTTTTGATAAACCTGCCAAGAAGATTGCCAATGTATTCCAATACTAAATGGTGCCAGAATGGTAGAGGTAAATTTGGCAACCTCAGCCACACTAGCATCTTGGTTACCACCATGGAGTTTGAATCAAACTCTGGAAACCAGGGTGTTATGAAGAGCTCATCTCTCCCCCAAAACCAAGGTCCCTGTGTTAGCATCTTCTGGTAATGTTCATGTGATTCAAACTGAACTGCAAAAAAAACCTTGGAACATAAGAGGATTTGACAATTTGTTGTCCAATTTGTGTAAACCCATTGATGGAGATCAAAAGATCTAGGCCAAAAACCATTAAAACGACAAATGACGGCTATAGATTGTAGCATACTGAAAAATTTTGTTGCCTGAGGATTCTTGATCTCTAGTGTTGGTGTAGATTCCATCTTTTCCACAAAATACAAATTGTTCTGGGGAGAAGAAAAGGCTATTGTCGGTGGTCCCTTAGATCAAGCTGCTTCTTTATAAGATGAAGGACTGGAGGGTCCTCTATTTCCATCTGCTCCCCCCCCTCAGGCGGTGCATCAAAAAAATGGTTGAGTTCTTGGAGATCTGATAATCTGTCAGCCTAAAATATTCCTGCAACATTTTGCCTTCATGGAGAAAGTAGAAAGAGGTTCTAGGTATACCCTCTCTTCACTCGAGGTATGCTTTTAGTGTCTCCACTGATTCAGATCCATGAACCCATACCAGAATCGTCTTCCCAGAGGTCAGTTTTATAAAGATCTGAAACCTGTCTATGTCTATGTCTGCCCTAACTCCAAATTCTTAGGAGAAATTGGAAAAAACAGAGGGCACCACCACCCGTATGGGAAAAGTAAGAAAAAATACCAGATCTGTCATAAACTGTGCCTCAAGGTAGCTATTCTGGACCATCTGAACTGCATCCATTCCCATTCATCGCATTCTTTAGATCTGATGTTTCCTGTGTAGTCTGATCTAGAACAATACAAGGAGACGATGGGCTCGCTATGTTATGCATGCCAAGTGGAACTGGCAGCGGCATGGTCCCGTGCGAGCAGATGTTTAACCACATGGTCTCGTGCGAGCAGATGTTTAACCACTTGTATTTTCGAGCTTCCACCATTAGCCTGGACAAATGCACCAGCGCCCAGGAGTAGGCCGATCTCCCCCTCTGCGCCCACAAAACGCCCATGCGCCCTTGCTGTAGCATCGGATCTGGGTGTGCCACCGCCATTGCTAGGGTTCCAGCTCTGCTAGTGCCATTATCAAGGTTATGACTAACGACTATAGTGTATTCTCCCGAAGCTCTGGCAAATGAACCACGACCCCGACGTGTTGCTCCACATTGCAGACGACGGCTCCCTCGGGAATAGATATGAGAGGCAGCACGTTGCCCACGATGAGATTGGCCTTCTTGCCGCAGAAAATGAAATGGCATGTGTACACACCCTCGACTGTGATGAAAAGCTCCTTCTGGTGCCTGTAGTGAAAGGGATGTCTGAAAGTCACCTTGCAGAGCGGGGCACTACGTTCCGGGTCATGGATGTCATCGGAGACAATGCCCTTAATGTAGTTGTTGCGCTCCCCATAGTCGATACTGGGAAAACGTGCAGGGCCCTTCTTGTGATGCGTATGGGGTTTGAAGACAGACCTCGCTCCCTTCCTCTGCACTCTGATTACCCTTCCCATCGCTCCTATACTCATGGAAATTTAAAACGGACTTATCTGACAAAGGTTGCTTCCTTGACATTAACTATAACTATCTAGTATGAATAATAAATAAATAGTAGATTAATAATATTTCTATATAAAATTATTTATTTTAGTCTTTGTTTAGTAGCCAACCATTTCCACAAAATTAAGTGGTTGAGCCTATCCTAACGTTCACGTATTATTTTAGATATAACTATGCTAGTCGATTACTTTACTTATAAGTATTCTAATTAATTAATTAAACCCACATCACCAATGTCTAACATATCACACAATCATGGCCAAGGTTATTCTTCTAAGGCCACAAGTCCGTCTCTCGGTTGTTCCCAATCCCAAAAACTCGGGGCACTAAGTCATCTGAAGCTCATATAGAGACTCGGGATAAAGTCTTAGAATCTGGTGCATCTTTTTTAGAGCCTCAACCTATGCGGTACCAAGCCATTCAGCAAAACCAAGAAACACATCATCAAAATTATCCATAATACTGGGCTCTTCTTCTTCGCTCAAAACAAAGTTAACTGCCAAAGCATACCAATGTTCATGTCTCGTAAACCTAGCAGCATGCATGCATCTCCAACTTAGTAGGTACATGTATATGTCTTCGTTACTCCATAATGACTCATGGTCGCCAAGATGGTAGCCAAATAGCCTAAAAACTGGAACACCCTCAACCACTTTGTACAGAATTTTCCATGTGTATTTATCTCAAATAGTGGAGAGATGATTGTAGTGTCCTGTACACATTGTCACATGTTTTTGATGTTTTATAAGGCTTTTCCTTCATGCCCTAACTGCAATCATGCTCTATCTAATCGACCTTAATTTGGAATTTAAAAAGAAGAATATTATGCCACCCAGGAAAACACTAAGTTTGCTTGATTTTGATCATGGCACTGTACAGGACACAAAGTAACAACGAATAAATGCCTTTTGGAGATCTCTAGATTTGAATCTTATGTTTTTTTATGACAAAAAGTTGTATAGAATTTTACCAATTATATAGCGGGCTTAAGCTGGTAAGAACATGGGACTGGTGCAATCAACTACAGTTAGTTTATCATTGCAGTTATCTATTGTATAAGATGGTTTTCTTCACAAATATATTAAACACATAAATCTTGTTTGTTATTATTTCTATGTTTCTGTGATTTGTTGCTAGGCAGTTGGTTCATCCTTATTTTAATTGACAAAACCCAAGAAGAAATTTGATTAATGAAACTCTTGTCTAATATTATTTCACTAGCGTTCTTTAATGTCACTAACAATGCTCCATTTATTAAGATAACCAGGGACTCCTGTGCTCCATTTGTTAAGATAACCAGGGGCTCCTGTATATAGGAATTAGAGCATGCAATACATATTGGCATGGGTTCACAACCAGCAAACTAAAACCTAATCACCACCAAATGGTAAATTATTACTATTAAATATGATTCAAACGAGGCTAATGTTTAGACTTATCAGTTTGAGGCTAATGTTTGGAAATGCTCAAATATTAGTTTTTGTTAGACTTATCAGTTTGAGGCTAATGTTTTGAAATGATTTCATGGAAGATTATTATGAGCTCAGACGACTTAACCAAAATTCTCAGTTTCGATGTTCATTAAACCATAAAAAAATTTCGCTCAAAAATGTTTTATTATGTAGGACAATGCAAATTTTCAAGTCAAACCCATCTTTCCATCCCTAAAATCTAATCAGAAACATAAAGAGAACAACTTATTTTTCCACAACATAGATTTACCTAGGGATATCCAGATCCATCCATTTCTACTCCGTTTGTATAAAATGTTGAAATCCATTAATCTCTACGTCAAATTTACGTAATAAATATCAAGAAAGTTCAAAACCAAAATTTCAAATTCATTTATTTAATTACAACATTTATTTTGTCACCAACTTAGATGAGAATTGTTGTAAGTATATTTATTCTCATGTTCTTAAAACATAGAACATGTTAGTTATTCATCAATTTTAATTACTAGCACAACCATGAGTAAAGTGGCTGGTAAACGTCCATAGACACAGCTAGCCACTTAATTTTGTGGAGATAGTTGGTTGTTACTCAAAGACTAAACATTAAACTAATTACCAAATAAACATTAAATTGATTAATATAAACATAAAACAAATGCTATTTAATAACAATAATAAAAAGCATTATTGCTACCCCTTTCTTTAACCACCACTTAAATCTTAATCAAGATGCATTTAAGTATAACAATATAAGACAACCATGAAATAAATCTTGGTTGTACACTTGTTACACTCAGGTTAATCGTGTTGATCCGCTCAAAGAATCCCATAATATAATATAAGATCTAAACACCTATTAACTTAATTAAATACTAATAATGTATGCATATCCATTGATCTCTATGTTTTTGCAACATATTTTTTTTCATGTAAATTATATGAAGTTATGAGAAGCAATGGAAGAATCATAATGCATAGTTATTCACCATTACTCGCCATCATTTTAGTTTTTCAAATAATCAATTTTTGTTTGTTTTTCTAATTTTTTTTTTCTATTCAAATATTATAAAATAAAAAAGAAGAGGGAAGATAGAGAAAAATAAACTTATAAATAGGTTCAAATTTTATATGTTAACAAATATGTTTTTTTATGTTTGTGTGTTTGTTGTTCTATCCCCAAGATTTTTTTTAAATGTGATTCACCATTTGTTCCATCCCTAAAACTATAAATATGTCTTTACCGATGTAGTACAACATAGTTTATGCATGGTATATATGTTGAATAATTAGGAATGCATACTTTGTATTATCCTTAGAACTTTGATTTCCAGAGTATAAAATTCAAAGATGTTGGTATCAATTTAAAAATGTAATTTTCAATATCACTCGATTAACAATGGTCTACCTTTTTGTATTCTTACAGGTTTCGAGAATTCAATGTTGAGGTACAATTTGACACTCTTGATTAAAGTTTGGCTTGTACATTTTATTTTATAAAATTTGAAATTAGTGGAATTTATGTCACACATATTTTACAACCTCTTCTATCTAGTTTAAAAGTTATAGTGTGTGTTTCAACATCAATGGCACATTTAAGGGTTCTTTATATAGTGAATTGTAAAACACATAAATAACCTTAATTAACAATGTCAATGGCATTCACATTGTAGTTTTTTTTTTAATGGTTATGGTTTTTAAATTAATAAATATTATATATTAATAAGATCTTTATGATTATTTTTTATTTTTATTAATAAGTTTTTGTTTAGGTGTCATGTAAAAAAAAGTAAACCTTTGGCATGATAAAAAGTGTAATATTGCTAGAAAAAGATATTAGGGATGATTTTAACAAGTCTTTAAATTTTAACAAGATAAATATATACAAACATGACCCGAGTTGTTGATTTTCCTAGTTATCAAAAAAACGTTATCTCCTCTCTCTACCATTTTTGGTATATACATCGACAAGTTGGAGGGTTGTTTTGGAGAATCAAGTTGTGTAAACACGACTCTAGCTAGTATACTCATCATCCTTACTCTTTACATTGATGATCGGGTTCTTATGTCAAGGAGTCCATATGATCTTGACAAGCAACGCAAAATTCTCAAGGAAATTTTCTCTAGTATAGGTATCACTATGAAATTGATAATTTAGTGATCTCATAGACAAATTAGGGCCTTACTAATAAAAAACAATACAAAATCCATTGGTTGGTGATATGATTCTTGTCCTACTTCAATGCATCTCGTGTCATTTAGATTTGAATATATTAGTCTTGTGTTTAGAAGTATTAATAAATTCCACATATTGATGGATTGTAATCAACAGAGATTCTTCTAGAAGTAAGTAATCATGTCAATGCTTCAACAAATAATCTTTCCAATGCTTTTATGCTTGTATAACATCATAAAATTTCAAATCATATGTTGAGTATCTCTTCCTTACCCCAATTGGACACCTCGAGAATCTTTGTTTCTCATCCTTATGAGTTGAACATATGGAAATTTGATAGAATTGTTTTCGTATGTTTTTGCACACTTTGGTATTTCTACTAGAAGTCTTTCATTTCTCGTAAAATCACTTTTTTATAATACACTAGTAAGAATTTCTCTCTGAACTTGAACACCATCAAGTACAATAAGTTTTTTATTTTTTCCTTATTTTGGAAAACCTACTCATGTTACATAGATTCAAACCAAATAGTAGCTTGATCTCTCAATTTCATAATAAAAAACTTAACCTTTTGTGGGTCCCCTACCTTCTTGTACTCCAATTAGCTTTCCATCTCACTTATCAAATTCACTATGGATTTTTCCTTTAGTGTTTCATGATAACACATAACTTTGGCCCTGGCTCCTCTCTTACTTTTCAAAAGAGTCTAATCAACTAGGCTAAACCATATCTATCTTTCTCCAACTTTTTGTTCTTCTTCATGTTCTCATTATATGCTATTGGGTTTTTTCCCCCACGGTATTAGCTTGTTTCCAATTCTTCATATCATATTCTTAATTCTTGTATCCCTCGGTTTACAATCATTCTATCTCCTATTTTTCCATTTTACAACTTCACTCTTGTGATTCTAGAAACTCCAAGATTTGACACGTGTAATTTATTTCAATCACCAAAATTTCTTTGATACCAAAAATGACATAGCAAGGATATTGAATGGACCCAAGTGAGACCTTATGCACCTAATCTAGTATGACACAAATTATTTTGTAGTAAAGTAGAATAATACAAAATAATCATGTGATACAAAAAAATGCTCAAAAAGGTTCATTTATTCTCACAATTCACAACTCATATAGATTCTAGATGATCTAAGTCTTTCATACATCTTCCTTCTCTCTCTAGTTGAACTTCCATCTACAAATCTTGCACCCAACTTCATGTGCTTCTCCTATACAAATGATCTACGTTCTCAAATGATGACATTTGAAAGCTAGCAGACTTAAAATTGATCCCTATCAGCAGACTTTGTTGATTATCTCTTCTCCTGCAAGCTCAACTCCTCGCAACTAGGTTTCCACAACTTGGATCTCCGTAGGATTGGTTTCGTAACTCAATTCTTGCAATTGAGGTCTCTATAAATTCCTTTTCGTAAGGCCCTTTCCGCACTTTCGGATTGCGGATTGTGGATTTGCAATTCTCAATTTCCAAAATATAACGGAATTCCACAAACTTGCGGCCGCAACAGTCCTTTCTGCACTCGGATTGCGAATTGCGGGTTGCAGATCCTCCTTCCCACTACTCCAAATATGGGGCTTCCACAATTTTGCTTCTGCACTTCCTTTTCCACAATTCTTCTGAGTCATCAATATTTTGTGGGCTCCTTCCTGACCGTTGATCTGAGATCAGATGCGGATCTCACCTTAACACTTGCGAATCTTTACTTTTCCTTTGAGGAAATTAACCACAATTGTTGATCTACTGGATTTCACAGATTCTTGATTCGGACTATAACAATCGAATTAATTCATGGAATGATCAATTCGTTATGCATAACGCATATATGCTTTTGGGAATTCTTCAACATCTTATCAGAACATCGAATTACACACACAGAGAACTCAAAATCGTGTTTCTGGTTATTGAAAGAAGACATCAAATATACGAACACACATGCATAGATTTTAAACTATGTTCTTCATTCAATTAACCAGCACACTTACACTCTTGCTATTATCATTCCTCTATGCATACTTATATACTAGATCAATTACACTTAAATAGAGCTTCATCAACTTGTCAAATCCAAATAGCAAGATCTAAACCCTTAAGAAAAGAAGTCTACAACTAACCTATCCTTGAATAATCTCTTGCAAGATTTGAGGACAACAGTGGCAAATTTCCAGTTATTATAATCAAAATAAATCCTAACAACTAACCATATCCTTCTAGAATTGATTACATGGAAACACAAGAATAGCATTGAATGCTTATTCAACAAACATAAGACTTTGTCTCGATGCTTCTACATCATCAAACTCTTTCCTTTATTGTTGATATCTTATATTTCTATAAATATCCTTAGTCATTTATACCTTTCATCCTTAGGCATACAATCACTCCAATGCCACTTTGCTTCCTCATATTGGAAACCTTTCTTTAATTCATTCTCCTTGTTCAAGTGTATGTTCATTTATTGCAACAAATCCTCATAAGAGAATGAACCTCCTATTATTTGAGTCCAACTTTTCTCTCCCTAAAACCAAATATGAAACCAACTTTTGCATAGAGATCAGCTAGCTCTTGGAGACCAACCTAACCCCTTTCATGTTGCACTACTTTTTTTTCTCTATAATCACAACTTTTGGGCTTCCAATAATTTCAATCGCTTGAACAAAACAATTTACCTTCTACTTTTCTTGGTTCATCCTCGTTTCCACATCATCACCTCCTTGACTTACTATGCCTGACCTTCCATATAATTTCCTCTATGTGCACAACCATATTTCTTCTCTTGTCAATTGGGTCTAGCCTAACTCATTGTGGGATGGAGTGTTATCCTCCCTATGTCCCAGGTTTTATTCCCATAAGTGACATGTTGAGCTCATAATTAGTATATTGTTGTAAGAACTTTGAGCCATGTTGTTGATGGACCTTGTGCCTTGGAGAATCTAGGGTTTACCCTTGATATCATATTTTAAATGAGGGTAAATGTCCGAGGGTTTTCCCTAAGATATTTACTTGGAAAAAATTGTATTTCTTCCCCTACATTGTTCTTTGTTTATTATACATCCAAGGTGCTCAATTCAATTCCTTATGTTGTAGATAATGTAATGTAGTCATCATTCCAACTTGTGATATGTGGCCAACTACCTAGTTACTCTTTCTTGTGCACTAAGGTGTTGTGCCCAAAAGAGACATTTCTACCCATGCACCCATTGGGCCATTGAATGTCCATCATCCAAGTCACCATGTGGCCTCTTAAAAAAAACTCAAATGAAAACCTTCATATTGTCTCCGTACATATCCAAATTTATTTGATAATTTATATGGCACTTAGGTATGCCTTGCCATTGTGCAAGATTGCACAAGGAATCCCCATTCAACCTTCCAACCAATCGAAGCTTGCCAATGACTATCTCAACAAACATGTGGAGGCACCCTTTTCTAACTTCAACGGAAGGACATTACAAGTGTCCTCTTTGAAAAGACATCTAAAGCACGTTCAAGGATCTCTATAGAGCATTACACATTATTCAATGTATAATCAACATATATGGAGGCGTATTTTACCTTCGAAGTATCTAGAGTAAGGAAACTTTGTTCAAGGCATGTTCTAAATATTTTGGGGATCCTTTGCATAAGGATATTCCATGGGCGTTCACTAGTGAACCGACGATATGCACCGATCGGACGACCGGCCGCGCGTGACCGGTCACGTCCGACACGGCCGTTCATCCGATCGGTGCATATCGTCGGGAAAATAGGTCCCGACTATTCCATGTGTCATTCTTGACATGATCCAATCCCTCAAACGAAAAAACAAATGCATACAATATAAGGATGACACGTATCAAGTGGACTTATTCAAAGGGGAAAGATGCCCCAAGATAAAATTGGACCTATAAGCTAAAGGAATGTCAATTAGAACATAACTATCATTCAAAAGGAGATGCTTTAAGGTTAGAAGTCTCTCCAAGAGGTGCATGAGGGTTAAAAAGGCCCTAAACACCTACGAAGAAGACCTAGGGGGCGTTCCCTATGTTGAAGGACAGAGCTTAGGGATTAAAATATCATTTTATTCTCTCTAAACCTAAATTAGGATATACAAAAGATGGAATGTTATAAATAGAGGAGAATTCTATTTGCTAAAGTCATGGTTGGAAGATAGGGAGGTCCCCTCCAAGAATCTAGTTGAACGTCTTTGGGAGGATCAAAAGAATGATGAGTTCAAGTAGAGGTTTTCAATTTTTTTTCTATATTTCACAGATCTATTTGATGGTTGGAAATCACATGGACAAATTATTACTATTTTGAAGAAGGGCGTTTTTGCTTCAATAGGACAACATTAAGGAAGAGGTTTAACCCTATCTTTTTCTTGTTATAATCATTTTTGAGTTATCGCTCTTGCTTATGTAAATTTCTTGTTGGCATTATTTCACTCTATTGTATGTGGGTTATCTTAGCCAAGGGATGAGGTTAGGTGTGACTTATTAGGTCCTCTTAACCTTGTTGTGAAACCAAATTTGAAGAAATGATGTATCATTGGTTTTTAATCCAATAAGAAGGTTGTCTTACTATGTCTATGTCATCTATGGTTTCACATGTGGTTGTCCCTTTCATGTTCAAGGTTGCAGGTTCTTAGTTGGTTGTTTTGTACTTGTTATGAGGTGCATGTTCGGAAGAGACCTCCTTTAATTTTATGCATATTGAACAATATCCATGAGATTAGTTAGAGCATATTTGTAATATCCTAACTACGCCTTTCATCACATCCAAGTCCTCTTGTTCCATGATCTTGACTTAATAACACGGTTGGATAGACACTAGTGTTGGCCCAAGTTCAACCGTCATCTTTATTTTAAAGAACGTCATAAAAAAACAATGGTTTTCTAGTGTTTTCCCCCTTGTGCAAGAAAAAGAATGACCTAAAATGAGAGGAAGTGTTTTTGTAATGACACTAGGAAATATTCCTAAGTTCTCATAGGGTTGCACTTTGTTAGAAGACTTTTTAACATTTGGAGTGCAAGTTTGGGAGTGAACATCGACCAATATTCAATTCATAAATTAAGGAACCCTTTGAAAAATTATATCATTTTCAGAAATAGAGACAAAAATCACCAAGAAATACAATTGCCTAAGAAGAGAGAAAACAAATATATTGTCAAGGTCCCAATCCTCTACAATCCACCCTATGAATGTTTTCTTTAATGACCATATGCTCATCAATCTGTAAATTAAACGTATGGAACACAATTTGAATAAGTTCCCAACAATTACCATTATATTGACCTCAATGATTGACTTTGTTACACTATTCTTCAAACCTCCTTTCTTTAGCAAGAAATTTAACTTTTTCTTAGCTTATTTTTATTAATAAACCAAAATATTCATTTCGGAAGGAATGAAATCAGTTTCCAATAATGCCTCCTTTAATTATTTGGGTCTTTATCCATTAAAAATCGTAACTCTTCACCTTGATGCACTCTACTTATGTTGGGTACAATAGATATGAAATATTTTTTAGTTTCTCTTCAACAATTTTTTCATCCAATTGTGTGGACATGGGGTTAAAACTCAAATATTTAAATCAAAAATTCAAATACTTGCTATTTTTTTAATCTCTCGTTTATCATTTACAACCTTCAAACTCATCCTTTGGGCGTATCATCAACCATGAAAAAAATTCAGTGGGTCAATATTAATTAAAAACCCTTGTTGCAATTTGACAAAAAAAATACAAATTTATGTATAAAACCAACAATATGAGTCATTCCAGTGATCGTAGTAACCATGATAGTGATACTATTTATGTTGTTGAAGCAACGGGTCACATTGAGGGTGGGACAAAGCTTGGAAGTAGGAGTGGAGCTTCCACCTCATCAATGTGTAAGGATTATTAAACCTAAGCCAATGCCAATATTTTCCAGCCAAGGTCATTGGTTAAATATGCGAAGGCAACATTTGAGCCAAAAAAAACCACTTGTGTTATATGCAACCAAAGTATTTAGGCCACCACCCAATATAAACCTAGGAAAGCAAAGTGGTGGTTCATGTCGTTGGAGTGCAATATTTATGGCCATTCTTGGATTGGGAGTTATAGTTAGGTTAGGTAAAAATAGTTGGGCATAGGTGGAAAAGGGGTTAATTTATGTGTTAAATAACCATGCTACAAAGATCCAAGCTTTTGAGGATGCAAATGGCACCTTCTCTAGCCAACATGGCATGGACCAAATTGATGACAATGTGGAAGCAACAAGTGGTACCAAAAGGAAATCTAAAAGTAAACCATTTATGATTATGCCTCCGACAATTCTTATTTGGACATCTTCATTCAAAAAGAAGGGTTCTTGTTCTTGTGCAATGGGACCAACTATTACAGGTGTCATCACTCAAAAAATCCCTAGGTGGTTTAGGAATATCCCTGAGGTAACCTCAAACCAAGCTTTCAGATTGGAAACTAGCCATTCCAACCAAGAGAGGGCTCTCTCCTAAAAATCAGTCACTCAAGGTCACTTCAACTACTGGTTGTTTAATCAATATAATGGCTAGATATTATGTAAATCAGGGTTTTAGAACATGGTGGTAGGGTCGAGCAAAATTACATCGGGAATGGATTCTTGTGCTGAATAACAGATCAAAGTGATCAATACTAGTTAATGAGTGATTCTATGACATGGGCAAGGTAAACAATGATCTATGGCCTTCAATAATGTTGTAGTATGGTGGAGGAAGTTAGGAGACAACCCATCAAACATAAATCAACTATCTGGGGAGAATTTTATGATTGAATTTAGATGAATAAAGTGGAATGCTTAACTGCTATAATTCAGAGAATGTACATGAATTCTGAATTACATACATCCAATCAAGCATTTGAAGATCACATAATAATGAAAAATGAAAAAGATAACACATTAACAAGGAAATGAGACACAACACCAGAGTGAAACAACACATTAATCCCTGAAAAGAAACATCTATATACTTCTTCATTGATCACTTAGCATTAGGCTCAAACAATTACAAAAAGATAGGTCTACTTCTTCCCTTCTCGAACCCCCTCTTCTATCTTTCCTATGATAATATATAGAAAAGCATTACATAATGAAATTACATCAAAGTTTGAGATCCAATATCTTCTTTTTGCTAAAAATAGAAGAAGTTAAAATGATAACACAAAACTAAATGCCCAATCCATAAAAACTAGGATTTCAGTTTTAAATTGTAACTCCTTGTCATCCAATGAAACAAAAACTTATTTTACAGGGGATATGCCACATCTCCACATGTCCAACATCTTTGGTGATGATCATATTCATTTATGTGTCAAATTTGATAACTTCATCCAATCTCGGACCAAACTGTACACTTTCAAAACTTTCATAGCGCTTCACTTTGTTTTTGAACTGTGGGCACTGCGACAATTACTAAACATTGGATGACCTCCTCAACTTCAAATTTCACTCCAATCAATGAATGCCGAAGGTATTTTAAAGGGATTTGAGACATATCGCAGACCATCAAACAAAAAGAAACCTTGTCCACTTAAGAAAGTTATTTCAAACCATAATACATCACTGCAACTTGAAGAAGGTCAAGTTTGCAAGACAAACTTGTCAACATGTAGGGAAAACCCAAGATTGCATTTCACAATGTCATATGAATCTAGCATCATCATAACAAATAAGAAAGACTAAAGCATTCAAGTGAACCAATGGACTATTCCCACATTCTTCATATCTATATTTGATTCTCTGTTTGACTGGTACTCTTTATTTTGACAATGAATAATTTCCAGTGATGCCAAAAGCACTGGCAGGAGACATCTAAGCATTGTTTCATGTTATTAGCATTATGTGCAACAAGTACACCAAGTCCAAATGATTTGATTAGGTTATAGTGTACTTAATTCTCTATCTTGCGGAAGAAACTCTGCACCATATGCATCTGTACAAGACATAAACTTTTTTAGTTTCTATATAATTTCTACATCACCTGTATCAGTTATAGCTAATTTGCTTTCAATGCTTAGAGAAGCATCGAACTATGAAATTGATCCAAGAGGATCTCAAAGTTCAATCAAAATGAAAGTATTCAAAAAGTGAATTAAAACTTACAGATGCGAAGAGCTTGTCAAGATATTTCTAGCAACGTTCGTTTCGCGCGAAACGACCTCCGAATGTAAAGGTTATAGGGTTTTGAAAATTCGGTAAAAATGTTAAAATATTGTAAAAATGGAAAAAAGAAGGGGGCCCCATGTGGCAAGTATAGTCAGCGTACGAAGGCCATGTGACAGCCACACATGGTGCCACGTGGACAAGATCGATGATGTGGAAACTCGACAGACGGACACATGGAGATGACTAGGCAGATGATTGACAAGTGGGCCAATCACTCACTGCCACATGGAATCCCTGTTGGTAGACCATTGCAAGGTTATTTAAAAATTGGTGGAGGCAGGGAGGATCGAACCCCCAACCTCCTAGTCATTTAAAAATTGGTGGAGGCAAGGAGGATCGAACCCACAAACTCCTAGTCACCTATGCCTTCACACCATCATATTAGCCAACATTCCTATGAGTGTACCTTACCAATTCGTGGGCATAAGTCCCTGGTGTTCCTTACCAATTCGTGGGCACAAGTTCTATTCAAATTTGTTTTATGTTTTAGTTTGAAAAATAACGAGGTCGAGGGCATAGCCATCGACCCCATGGTCAACACCGAGACCCACATGTAATTGTTATATTCCAACACCATGGCAAAGAACCAAGTCATATGACACCGAACCACGTATTTCTCCAACTAAAAAACCAACGCAATGCCACAGTGTTCAAATAATACAACTGCCAAAAACTTTATCGCAACGTTGCAATGTTCGCGTGTAAAGGGGAAGGCCTGCATGTTTGACCCCAGGACATCTGCCCCCAAAGCGCAACAAACTTACCACTGGGCCATGGGCCATGGCCCATTCATTGTATGTGAAACAGTGGATAAACCTTAAGAATTGAAACACATAATCAGGCCAAAAAGAGGGGTGCGTGGCTCCTCCACACGTGCCCAAAAGCACTTGTTAAACCCCCTTTTGAGCCATGAAACACAGTTCAGAAACCAACAGGGTGCATGCAAAGATCCTGAGACATGGTACGACACATATCTCGAGGTATGTACAGACATTAATGGGCATAATTACCGAGGTGGGAATCCGTACAATTTTGTACAGTTGTAGGCAGAGGGTGTTCTCGATATGTGTGCCAGAGGAGGTCTCAAAAAAACATAGTCGACTTTATACTCTTTTTTATCAAATTTTCTAGAGGACCACAGTGGTGTTGTCTTTTTGTTGTTGACTAACAAAAAATAGAAGTGGTTCCAGAAACCCATGTATGTAAGCTTTGAAGATTGAATAAGATCAGTCTTCCCATTGGAAGTGACCCAGAGACGTAGCCTAGGAGGGGTGAACTCGGTTATCATCTGGTGCCTATCAATTTTATGGTTTGCATATTGTTTATTTGCTTATATGTGTGATTTAAGCAATTAAAATTTCAGTTTTTAAGTCTTTTGTGAGTTTTTAACATACAAATTTCACATCCAATTTTTGTGGTTAAAAAAATCCTGAAATTTTAGATCAAAAGTTTGATATGTTTTCTACCCAAATGGATTGAACCTCCATAAGTGTACAACTTTTCCACGTAGAAGTTACAAAGATTGTGCTTTGAGAATGAAAACATCAATCATTTTGTTTTTGCAAAGAATTTACGTCCTTGAAATCCACATTTACATTGGTCTTTTCAAACGTTGCACAAGATTATGCCATTGTAATAGAAACATGTTGCAGTATTGCATGTGTATGGTATTCATGAGTTAAAATTGTAGCAGCAGTTACAGGTATATAGGTTTGGCCTTTGTACACAATGGCCATCAATGTCCCCAAGGCATCGCTTCCCCCATAGAAAGTTGCATGCGCTTCATTCCAGGGCCCGGGCTAAAAGACACCGAGGATTCAGACCAAGTGAGCTCTAATGACAAACAACAACATAATAAAGAAGTCACAAAATGCGCTCCAATTCCCATTGTTACAATCTAAGAAACCAAAGCAGTGTTGAAGTAAAGGAATTGGGTACCTTCCTAGGAGAGCAAAGCAAAAATACTTGTTCTTCCAACTACTATTGTTGGCTGTAGTAGAGTTTTCCTTTCATTGCCTTTTTGCAGCTCCAATAACAACCTCAAAATAGTTGGAAGCTTTTAATCATGCTAAATAGTCGTCGGGTACTTGCTATTGTAGACTATATTGATGAGGCTTCAATGTGTGGCACACAGTATGAACATTGTGACTGTCTCCTTTCGTTGGCGTATCCAATCCCCAATTAGAAATTGTGCATGCATTGCTTTGACACCTAGGATCTTACCTAAATACTTGGCAGTTTGCTTGAACATTTGGCTCTTCAATGTATATAACGCTGCCCTTTACACTTGACATTAGGGTTCAACAAGCTCAGCGTTGCGCTCTTTTTATTGCTCTGTGGGAGATATCCCACATGCTCGAGATTGACTAGTTATTTTGTTTTTTTGTACACTATTGCTTCCAGTTATTTTGGTTTTTGTGTACACTATTGGTTCTAAAGTTTACTTGACGCGAAGTGCACAATACAAACCTCGTTTTTGGGCTCCTCCCCTGTGAATTGGTGCTCAGACCCAGCGTGTGTTGCGTATTGTAGCACAATTTACGAATTTTTAAACCCAAGAATTCAATTATTTTTACAAATAATTATAAAAAAATTGAGACATATGAGTGAGGGAAAGTTGTCCTATTGTTATAGATGGGTGGACATACAATGTCAAACATCCATTTCTAACATATAGTTACATGTTAGTTGGGTATTTTTATTTATTTTTATGTATTAAGTGTTCAAGAAAATGCAAAGATACATATATGAGTGAGGATAAGTAGTCATGTTGTTATAGATGGGTGGATATACATTGACAAACATCCACTTATAACATATAGTTACATGCCTAGTTGGGCATTTCTTTCTTATATGTATTAATTGTTCTAGAAAATGCACAGATACATATTTCCAATTTGAGCTTTTTTGGGATTTTATAAAGTTTGGGTTTGCTAATGTCATGAAAGTTATGATAGATGCAACAACAATGTGCAAATCAATTGGGTTACTAGTTCAGAGTAGATACAAGTATTTTTAACCCATTGTTGTTGTATGCACTCAATAATGCATTGAAAGACATTGGCAAAATTCAGTAGGTATCCACCTTGATGACAATTGCAATAGATGTGCATATATTTATCTACGACCACCACGCGTCCTTAGCCGTGTACATGGTTCACTCAAGGAAGGAATTCCTCAATCCCATAGAGGCTAAACATGCTAGCTAGTATCTCTTATTAGAGAAGATGTTGGAGGTGCAATCAGCATTGCAAGCAATGATTGTGACTCTGGATCGAAACAAATGGAAAAAATCCAAGATAGATGAGGTGAAGAAGATCGAGCTTCAGGCATTGGATAATGATTGGTGGACAAATTGCAGTTATGTGTTGTCATTCTTAGGCCCTGTAGTTGAGTTATTGTGCTACGGGGACACGAATTCTCATAGTATTGGAGAAATCTATGAGATTTTTGATAGCATGTTAGATCAAGTAAAGGTAGTTATTCGTGAGAAAGAGCCTTCATTAGAGTTCTATACAAACCAAGACCCATTATTCAATGTAGGTGGAACCGAATGAAGACACCTTTGAACATGGTTGTGTATGGACTTAACCCAAAATGGTATATAGAAANGGGGGGGGGGGGGGGGGGGATAATTTGGAGACAATGGATTGGGTTCTTAATGGTCCCTTCAACATGCCTGATATGAAGGAAAATCGTAATGACTTAGGACAAGATGGTCCCCCATTGGTTGGTAGAGGACGCATGACAATTATGCTCCAAAGATCCAACATCTTGTTATTCGCTTGTTGTCTCATGATTGCTAGTTCCTCTACAACATAGAGGAATTGGTCCACTTATTGCTTCATCCACTCTATCAAGAGGAATATGCTTACCTCTAGGAGAGAAGAAAAGTTAGTTGCAATGCATAGTGCCCAAAGTCTTATGCATAGGAAGACACAAAAGTATCATAGGGGACCAACAACATAATGGGATGTGGATCTATAGGGAAATGCATAGATAAACGTGGAGGATGGACCAAATAAGTTGCAGCATGTTTTGGTTGTTGTGCCATTTATTACTCATGAGAGTAACTTTGACTTAGATAGTGACACTCCCATTAATGGTCCATGACTTCATGCAACAATTAGATTTAAAGGACTAATCCATGAAACTATCTCCTTAATGTTCATTTAATGTTGATTTCTTTTAGCTACTTTTATTTTCAATGTTCATTGTCCATTGTTAGTTTTCTATATAAGTTATGAGTATAGATACTAATGACTTTAGATTGAGTCTTTGATTGGTTTCTCTTTACTATTTTGGATAATTTTAATTAACTATTTCAAAGCTCAATATCTACTATTTAATATTTAAGTTCAACTTAGTATGGATTTGAATGATAAATCTCAACAAACGTATTTCATTTATGATGTTGTTATAAGTTTGAAAAAATGTACATGTTGCTTTGATTTAATGTGAAATTCAAATAGTTAAATTTGATAAATTAATAATTATAAATTATAATAAGTTGTTACAACGAGATTCATGAGTGGTATGAGTTTCATTTATTTTGAATTCAGTATTTATATTGCACAATAATGAATTATATAAAATGAAATAATAAATTTAATATAATGAATTTATATAGGATGAAATAATGAATTTATACAGAGTAAGAATTTGCTAGGTTTAATTTTTTAACATATAACCATTTATGATGAAAACCTGACTCCATTTCCATGGGCATCTAAAACTTAGAAAATATGTTAAATTCTCAAAATATTAACTTATATTTTTGTTTTTTATTCAAGAATTTTATTATATTATAGAAAAATGAAGTGAATTTAAAAATAAAATAAAATAAAAATCATTTTATTATCTATCTATCTATCTATCTATATATATATATATGTTTGGATTAATAATGAGTCATTCCCATGGGCATATAAAACTTGAAAAATCTGTTAAATTGTCAAAATATTAGCTTATATTTTTGTTTATAATTTAAAAGTATTCAAGAATTTTGTTATTAATTACTTTGAATTGGAAAAAAAATGATTGACCACTAAAGTTTTATGTGGAACATGTATTCCGATCTAGCTTTTGTATGTAGATCCACTAGCACATTTTAATGTTTACTTAACTTTTGCAGAAATTAGATTTTTTCAAGTACCTTGACAAATTGAAAAAGGTTAATATGATGCTTCTACTTTATTTGACTGAGAAAACACTTGACATAATAAATATATATTCTGAGCGTTGTTTGAATGTGACATAGGAAGCTTGCTGACAAAGTAGCAGCAGCTGGATACTATGTGGTTGTTCCTGACTATTTCTATGGGGAACCATTCGTACTAGGAAGTGAAGAAACTCTCATGGCCAGATTGGAAGTTTGGCTTAAGCGTCATGGTCCAGTAATGCATTTGACTGTATTTTTAATCATAAATTTTGGCATCTAAAATGTGTACCTGTATTATTTTAAGATACATAATTTGGAAATATGTTGATTGGCTTGAATTAGGTCTTTAATACAATACTTCTTTTGTGAATTTGTAATATCTTATATCTATTTTATTGCTCAAAAATAAAAGGAGCATCACATTAATTAACCACTTTACACTCCTCTAGGAAAAGGGATTTGAGGACACCACAAAAGTTATAGAGGTCTTGAAGAGCAGAGGCATGTATACTATTGGTGCAGCTGGATTTTGTTGGGGAGGTGAGAAGCATTTTTTTCTCTCTCTCTTTGTATATAATAACGAGTATACATTCATTTTAAACCTGGATCTATTAAGCACCTAGAGAGATCCAATCTTTTGAGGGGTAACTTTTTGTTACCTTAAGTTCTTGCACTTCAAAAAAAAATTAATCTCGAGAAATTTAATCCCTCTCAATACTTGATAAGAACATGATTTAAGATAGATCTATGATGGTTTTAATTTTTTGAAGTATACATAAACAACCTACGTAGAAGTTTACATGTAACATCAAATAGATAAAGCTATGGGCACATATGTAGTCACTTTATTACTAACATGTGTTAATCTTGTGGACAGCCAAGGTGGTAGTGCAACTATCAAAGGGGGACGATCTAAAAGCAGGAGTACTTTTACATCCATCATTTGTAACAGTTGATGATATTAAAGGTATGGATATAAACCTCATTGTAAAGTTTATTTGTAAATTGAATTAGGGTAGACTACTGCATTGGCATTGTTTGCAAAGTTGTTATCAATGTTACCTAATCTTTGAGTCATAGTTAGGGGGATCTTTAGTCTCTCTTTGTTCTTAAACATAAAATATGGGTTACAAAATTAACAAGTAGGTATATGATTTGCAATAGGGGTTAACGTGCCACTTGCAATGCTGGTGCCTGAAATTGACCAGTTTTGTCCACCTGAAATGGTAGAGCAATTCAGAGAAACTTTGTCAGCAAAACCAGAGGTACATTACTCGGCTCAATTGTTAGTTTGTATATTGTATGCACATTTATAGTTTTCATTATTGCTAACTTCTATTTAAAATAGCAATGGTGAAGTATATGAAAAATGATAGATAGAACTATATACTCATATTTTATGGCAACTTATTTTGGAATTTTTTTAAGTAATAACTTTATGGAAAAATATCCAACTACTTCCCTGTGATTCATGGATGGTAAACATGGTAAACCATTGTCCCTCATTGCAGAGAGAGTTGAACTCAAACATGTGACCTTTCAAACTTTAGAGTGAGAGATATCATGTTTGGCTCATGACCACTTGAGCTTACCTTAGAGACTAGGAGAGATAGAAATTTACCAACATGATATTATAATAGATTTATGTGTTTAAACCATTTTCTAAAAGGTTTAAACTTCAAATTCTTATTGTTGTGAAAGTGTTGAAAGCTTGTTGCAAAATACTTGTAGCAATTGTAGTTGATTATTTAAATTTTGAATAAACACAGAAAGCTACTGAAACTGGTAACCTGCATAGTCTATTATAAATTCCAATTATTGAAGTAGTCCATAGGCTTAAATGACCCTAGAAAATATAAATTCTTGCCAACCTGATGGAAGTGTTTCCCAACTCTGTTTCCATATATTCAAGAAAACGTTGTAAACAAAATGAGGTGTTGGCTAATAAAGCTAGATTCATGTTAAAGAGGTAAAAAACCAATAAGTAAATATATGTTTCCAATATTGTCAAGGATGTATTTAAGGATGTGTTTTGCTCAGTGCTACATTGCATATATCCATCTTGATTGATATCATATATTAAGGTTTTTGGCAAAAACAAATTATATTATATGCATTTTGATTGATTGATATTATATATTAAGGCCTTGAACACAACAGATTACATTATATGCATCTTGATTGATATTTCTTTTGTTCCATGATGTGCTAATTTGCTCTGCATGTTTTGAAGGAAAAAAAATAAAAAGCTAAGTGGTGTTGGAACAATTTATTCTTGTTTAAATTCTTAAATGCAAAGATTGAAATGTATATGTCAAAAAAGAATGGGATGTTTTTGCATGTTCGTGAATAGAATCTTCACATTTTTGTATGCATTTTATTTTGGAGGTTCTTCATATAAACCTTTTGAGCCCTAGGAAGAGTTACTTTAGTTATTCATATAGATTATTCTTACTTCAATTATTCCTATAGACAATTAGAGATGCTAATAGACTGAGATCTGAACATACTGAAGGGTGTTATGAAATGGATCCATTTACTAGACCTGAAACAAAATAATGGAAATAATGGGATGTTGTGTATTGTTCATTGATTTCAATTGTTCAGTTGTGGTTGTTACCGTTGGTACTAGCTCTGTAGAATTTAGTATCAACTTGCATCGATTAGTAAAAACCTTACATATTTAAATGGATTAATAAAGTTTATATGTTGTGAAGGAGAAAACCAATTTCTCTAGTGTAGGTGGATATGGGAAAAAGGAATTCAGGATAAGTTGAGGGAGGAGTTGCAGAAAAAAACTTGCTATTGGGATTATATTACTAATATGTGAATTGGAAATTAAACTAGTTTATGGAGACACGATTTGAAATAATGCACGATAAAATGCAAACCTACAAGGCTATTATTACAAGTCTTCCCAATCATAGGTTTAATTGCCCAAAATAAAGAACCATTCTTTTAAGTGTTGTTAAATATTTGTATTTTAAAATGTGTGATGATGTATTATGAATGAAAAAATAATCATAAATATTAACACTAAAATCATAGGCTATGCAAATAAATCAAAAATAATTTATTTGCCTACTCTTTTTTGTGGAGAGAACATCTAACTTTATTTTATTGAAAGAATTTAATAAAAACTACACAAAATACAACCACAGTCTTCACATAAAAATGTGAAACACTTAAAATACTAACATGAAGAAAGAAACCAGTGATCCAAAATAAGTGATGTGATACCATTCCAAAATTCACAAATTATGAAACAAAGGTACATGATGGTTTTTCTCAATATATCCATAGCATATGCTTTTGGAAGGTTTTCTAGAATTGGTCTTTTTAGATTTCCCTTGACTGCTAATTAGGGTTCTGGGTTATGCCATCGGCTTCTCAAGCTCCATGTCCTTCCGCAGTTTGGTTAGGGCCTGTGGTTTTTCTGGCGATAGAGTTTTCTTTATCGAGGTGTAGGTTTTCTTTTGGTGGTTGTTTCGGCATTCGCTGATCCTGATTGGTTGGTTTGATATCACTTGATATTCCTAGCTTCGTTTGGAGGCAGGAGAACAGGTGATAGTGAGGTTTTTTGAAGCCTGTGGTTCCTTTTAGCCGGCATTTTTGGAGCGGTTTTGCTTGTTGGAGGGTTTCTGGAAGGACTTTCTGGATTTCCTCTGATCACTTTTTGGGTATTGGTTGAAGCTATCGGTTTCTCAGCTCCAATTTCGCGCAATTATGGCAGTGCCTGTATTATGGCGAATGACTCTTGTAGATTGAGGCGCAGGTTTTTCTTGAAGGTCGTTTCGGCATTTGCAGGTTTTGTTTGAAACTACATTGTGGTTTCACTGCGTTTTTCCCAGGAGACTTTGGTCCATTACTAGCGGTGGATGATTTCGACATTCTTTGGGCTTGGTTGAATCTGCATTGTGGTTTCCAAGCGTTTCTATAGGTATGCTCGGATTTTTCTCTGTATACTTTGCTTTTGTTTCTCCTCCTAGCGAGCTGTGAATTATCTAGCTATTTGGAGCGGGGTTTAAAGCTTGTATAGCTTTTTTCGGGTTTGGACTTTTCTGGAGTTTCTTGGTCGATGGATTTGGTTTTTGCATGACAGTTAGTGTTTGCTGTGTAATGCCCTTGCTAAGACTGATTTATTGTTTGAGTTTCTGGAGTGTGTTCGGGTGATTGGTTTATGCTTGAAATTATCTCTGTGGCGAAGGCATGGTGTTTCTCGTTGTGACACTCTTACAGGGGTCTATGTCCGGGTGGGCTTATTAGCCTTTTGAATTTTGTCTCCAAGCTTAAACCAATCAATTAGAATCTTACAGGGGTCTATGCACTTCATCTATTAAAAAGGTTCTTAAAGTAGGTATAAGGCTTCCATTTGGTCCAAGATGTGTGACTAAGGTAATGGTGAAGGTGTGTTGGAGCATCTTGGTCGTTTATTGACCATCTGCTTTGTTTTCGTGGCCGTTGGGTCGGCCCTCCTTGACATTAAATGCATTTAGTGTTATGTTTGCCTGTGCTTCGATTCGACAGTTGATTCTATAGTTACTGTCGACGCTTGGTGAAGGCTTGCTCGCTCTGTTTGTATTGCACTTTACAGGGCTCTTTGGTCGGGTGGGTTTATTAGCCTTTTTGATAAGGTATCGTAGTTTTTGGACAGTGGCTCCAAGAAGTGTGATTAGGGTATTGGCGAAGGTGAAGGTTTAATGGAGTATCTTGGCTGTTTATTGATTTTCTGGTATGTAATCTTGGCCGTTGAGCTGGCCCTCCTCGACACTGGTGAACTTAGTGTTTTGATTGTTCGTGCTATGGTTTGACAGATGGTTTATTGCTACACTTTAATGTTCTGTCGACGCTTTATTTCATTAGAGCTGTCTTTCTGCCACATTTTTCACTGTGTAGTAATTGCACGGTTTATGTGGTGAGTGAGTTTATGGTTTGATTTATTTTTGTTTGCCGCGACGAGGGTGCTGCTATTTTTGGAATGCTGTGAACCCTTTTGATCTCTGTCTCTAGTAACGGTATCCTGTCCTCGGGTGTTGTTTTTATTGTGGATAGTTTCTAGGCTGGGGGATCAGCTTGTTTGGTTTCTGTTATGTCGCTTCGGGCGACGAAATCCTTGGCTCGAACTCCGCCAGGGCATCTGAAAGTTTTAAAACAGGATTTTGGAGAAAAGAATCGGGTCATTGTGACCTACTTTCCTATGCATTTTACGCTGGGAAATCTGGGGTCTGGCCTTGACCTGGATGAATCTTTGGATAAGGTAACTTCTCCCATGGACTGTCTGGATGGCGGAAGTTTGGGTGGGCGAACTAATCTGTCTCATTTGAAACCTTACTATCCTTGCCCTGTAGTATCAGTCCCTGTGGGACATCTGTCTGTTTCCAGGTTGGGATTTGGTGAGGATAAACGTTCTGTGATTTATTCTCCTAGGAAATTTATGGGAGATAGGGATCTTCCATTTTTGGATCCTCAGCTCGATGATTGTGCGGAAAATGATTTCCAAGTCTCCAATTGTTTGGAGAATTGCAGGCAAGCCTTGCCTGCTCTTCAGTCGTTTGGGACTAGTAGCTTGGATGGGATTTTGCCTTCTTCTCTAAGACTGGGTCTCCCATTGGATTCATTGGGTTTGATGAATAGTGATAAGGATGCATGTGATCATATTTTTGGTCATTTGATTGACAAGACTAGTTTACCGGTTCTCCAGGAAGATGGGATGGCTCAAGAGGTTAGTAAAGGCATGAATGCAGAGCTGGGATTTTCTTCTAACCCTGATAATGAAAATGTGCATGCACCTCATTACTCTGGTAGCAATGGTACATCTAAGGCTAAAAAGAGGATGCCTAAACCCATCAAGAAGATTAATCCTGTTTTAATGACTTTGGGGGAAGATGTGCTTTTAAATGACATAGTTCTCACCAATGCTTTGACTTTGGTTGGGAGGTTTGGAAGGCGTAATTATAATTCTGAATCTCTACATGGGTGGGCTGTAAGGGCTTGGAATGATATTATCAGTACTAGTCCTGAGATTTATATGCTTCCAAGGGGCTGGATAGCATTTAAATTTTCTTCAGTGGATGATGCTGATAGGATCCTAGCTGGTGTCTGGAAATGGGATAATGCTGGCCTTCTTATCAAGAGGTGGACTCCTTTATTTGATCCACGAAAAGAAAGGTATGACCAAGTTCCTATTTGGGTCAAACTCCCAAATTTACCTTTTGAATTCTGGTCTGCTGATTTCTTCAGACATGTTGGGAATACTTTGGGAACCCATTTGGAAACTGATTTTACTTATTTACAGTCTGGGGTTTGTTGCATAGGCCGGGTTCTTGTCCTGCTAGACTTTCGTTTGGGCTTACCTGCTGAACTAGTCATTAAAAAAGGTAACAGAGATTTCTCTCAGCCTTTGGATTACTTGGGACTTCCCTTTAGATGTTTCAGATGTCATGGGTTTGGACATCTGGCAAATGATTGCTCACTATCTTTTAATAAACATTCTTCTTCTCAAATTTGGAGAGTCAAAAAAGATGGGTTTCAATCTACTGCTAAGGCAGGGATGTCTGTGGATGAAAAATTGGATAATTGGAAAGTCAAATCAGATGGGACTCAGTCTACTGCTAAGATTGGAAATTCTGTGGATGAGAATCTGGATATTCATCCTATTTCTCTTGGTTTTGAACCTTTAGCCAATCTTAAACAGTTAAGCATTTCTAATTCTATGGATGATAACATTCCATTTCTGAATCTTCCTTCTGAGGGCTTACCTTCTTCTGTTCTGAATTTATCTTTGAAGGATCTTGGGTTTGTATCTCCATGCAAGGCAATTGTTAGCAAGGGGTATTTTCTTCGCTCGTGTTCAAAATATGTTCAGGAGATTTCTTGGCCTGTCAAGGATAAACCTGGGAATCTTGAAGTAGATGAAGGTTTGTTTGGGGATGTCAATGTATCACATTCTGAATTAAGAGATGTTGGGGCGCTTAGAGCTTTTGCCCTTAACTAAGTTCCTTCATGATCCTTATGTCCTTAAATGTTAGGGGTTTGGCTAGTCTTCCCAAGAAACTAGCAGTTAAGAGACTTATTGATCTACATTCTATTGATGTTATCTTCATTCAAGAAACAATGATTGAGGGGTGTGTGTTGGTTTAAGATTTGGAACTTATGATTCATGGTTGGAAGTTCATTTCGGTGGATGCTTTGGGCAAATCAGGTGGACTTATTTTAGGATGGAAGTCTTGTAATTTTATTTTTCATAATGCCTGGGCAATAAAAGCAGGGCTATGTGCTATTTTATTTTCTTTTGATTTACAAAAGGAAATAACCTTTGTTAATCTTTATGCGCCCTATCTAGACAGGGAAACTTTCTGGAATAACTTGATCAAGTCGGATTGTTTCATGTCTCCTTATTTAGTTTTTGGAGGCGATCTTAATTTCTCCTTGGGTCTCTCTGAAATTTGGGGGGTTGTTACGGAGAGAAATTCCTATGGCTTGGGGTACCACAACAGACAGCTAGACTCCAGAAATCAATATTTCCCAATATGCAATAGAAATAAAATGTCTAACACTAAAGGATCAAACCTTGTACCTTATTCCGGACAGTTGAAGTAGATCCCCGTTGAACTTTCCAATCTTCAGCTTGAATTGTTATAGCACGTCCTCAACAACAAGTAAACAATACAAGCATACTATATTTCATGGTGTTAGATCTATTCTAGCATATATAATCAATAATGTAAAATCATTTGACATATTCCAATGGATACAATATTCATTCAAATACACATAACTGGACAGGAAAAGATATTTCTATTAATATGAATCAGAGATTACAAGTGACAACCTCTAACGGCACGTCTGCGAACCGGAGAAACTGAATCCCCCACTTGGGCCTCCACCACCTCAATCCTCCATCACTTCGATAGCAAGCTTACTATCAAAAGGCAAGCTTGGGAAGAACACAACAGTGCTCCAAGGGACAAAGGGATGCAGACTCAAGCATAAGTTCTGGCAACAATGGACTATAGTTTCGTTACTCTCAATTCTCTCTTATGCTTTCAATGTCTCAAGGGGTTCCTTATATAGCTTTTCAAATGGATACTGAAAGGTCAAATCCATGCGATCTCAAGGCATATGGAAGGCCAGGAGTCATATGAGTCGGATCCAAGTCAAGGAACGCTCCAAAAGGATTTGGATTATTCATACATCCTGATGTACGCGACTATAGGGGGAATATCCATGTATGTACGTGGTTATCGGGGAAAAAGCCGCGTATATCACTTTTCTAATGTTTTTAAGGATGGTCAAGAATACATCAAAAGACAAAAAGTGGTCCATAGGGGCTAATGAGTCTGCAGCGGGACAGGGGAAGGCCATACAATGTGTGATTCACCTAGTGTGGTGAAATCCGCTATAACAGATGCCCCCTAATGTATGAGATCAGAGGGGTTATACGATGGCCGAAATACATTATAAGTCCATCCCAGAAGTGAAGTGATGAAGGTACCCAAATGGAAGGCTAGCCACCCAATCAGCATAGTACCATAATACAACTCTGCATATAACTGCAAATACATATAGCAGTCCCTGATACATAAGAGTACAATGGCCATGAATAGGCATGAAACATGATAACACATATGTGGTCATCGCCACGTACAATATACATAGATCAGAATCTCCATGATGAAGATATACAAAGGACCATGATCTCCACAAAGGCTAAAGATATATAACAGATCAAGATCTCTATAGTGGTTGGAAATGTCTGACATATACTAGAA
>LPNX010533935.1:113041-145799 GCA_001517045.1 Pseudotsuga menziesii | reverse complement strand
ATAATAGAGTGGGTTCATACCTAAGGATATAGTGACATGGTCATAAGGTCATGCAAAATGCAAACGGTGGTGAACCTAACCTATATGCCAGTGTAGACGTAATACCTGTGATAGGAACGAACGGGTCAAAACCTCGGAGAGAGTGTACAAAAATTGGATCCTACATGACAACCATATTAGTCCAAAACATCCCAAAATAGTCAATATAGAATCCAAACTATAGGATATAGGGAGGAATGATCATGACAATAGCACCCAAAGGAAACAATGCAGTGAACGATGGGACATAAAAAGGAAAGTAAGGTGTAGACCCAACGTTCACGCATCCACTACCACCCCCCATGAGGGTGACCACTGGTGTAAAGACCGAGCAAAGGGAATAAAAGGCCTCCATAAATGAAGTAGAGGATGGACTATGACCATTCCCAAATCAACGAGCACGGTAAGGGGTTGTGATGCCCCCAAGTCTAACACCAGTGTCCATACTGGGACCAAAGACGGGTGATAGGATATCAGGCATGCCGAAAATAAAAGGACCCAAACTCAAGAGAGCATAAATATACTCAAGTAACCACAATCCCAAAGGCCAACTAGCACACAAAGAGCACACTCCTAAGAAAATCTACAGCCAAAATACAAGCAAACCATGGGGAGGATATGTGAGCTCCGAAATGCAGCAGGTATGTCTCTCCTAGGAGAGGCTTGAAACTCCCATACACTACAAGCAGAGGTACGTAACCAATTATAGTGGCCCTCAGCTTCAACGCATAAAGCGACTGTGCTGTCCGACCTCTACCTAGTTGGGACACTTGCAGAATAACCTCTACAAGTACCCCCTCGATATCCTAGGTAAGGTCACTAAGGTCACCTCAATATAATCAAAGCTGAGGCGGATAGTCGCAGGCGGGATTGACCGTATGGGCAAGGTAGAAAAGCCCGAAGCTCTCGAAAGAGCCCCCAGATACGAATACAATCCTGGCAATATCGCCAGTGCTACTCAGTTATGACTAGGGGTCATCCCAATCAACAACCGCTCACACTACCTCGTGCTTAAATCCCTTTTGAGAGGAGGATCCTGAGAACGCTAGTTATACCAAGGGTTTCACACACTCCCTGGACAGACACCTAGTTGTTGTCGTTTAGTGATCTTGGAGAATTAACTTTCAATGAACTATTCCAAGATCCTAAAACCTAAGCTTGTTGGTGCACCCTAGAAAAGAAAAGAGTGTAATTTATTTTAATTTAGCGTTGATTTTAATTGGCTGTAATTACTCAAAGGGAAATGGTCGTGCAACTAATGACATTATGACTCAGCAATGAAATAAATATGCACACCATAACAAACAATGCTAAGTGCAATCTTTGTCAAATGAAAAATAGGGTATGCCACTACATGAGATGCATAAATATATATTTCTTTTCGAATGCCAATGCAATCCTTCCTATATGAAAGCCTAAACACAACTCTCATCCAAGCAATCCAATGCAAGTACCTCCTCAAATCCATATCTAAGATGCAACTAAGAGTGCAACTACTTTGTATTTTTCAATATAAAAGAATGAAAAATGCAATAAAAGTCATCTAAAACTCTCAGTCTCTGCAGCAAGTATAAAAGACAAGCCCAGCAAGACACCAAGACAAAAAGAGTAATGCGCTAATGGCAAAACAAAAAGGAAGAATGACTAAAACTACTTTCAAAGAAAAATCAATGAAAAAGCGGTCTCTGGTCACAAAAGAAGCATCCAACAGACAACATCAGACCCAAGGAAGACCCAACCACACTCACAACCCACCCAGCAACTTCCCCCAACATCAAACTCACCAAAAGGGAGGATGTACGCGACTGTATAAAGAACATCCGCGTATGTACGCGACTTTAGGCCAAAAACCCGCATGGGAAGGCACGTGTGCGTGACTTTTGGCCAAAAACCCACATGGGAAGGCCCATATACACGACTTTTTTCCAAAAACCTGCGTGGAAAAAAGGATTTTAGTCTAAAATCTACGTGTATACGCGACTTTTGGCCAAAAATCCGTGTATGTACATGACTTTTGGCCAAAAACCCGCGTATACAGAGAAGGCAGTGGTAAAAAGCAGGCCAAGGGTCAAACAAATAAAGGGGAGTGTTAATGGATGAACATACAATAAAATGCAACACAAAAACAAAGAGAAACAAAGAGCAAGTCAATAATATCAAGCCCATTGTGCCGATAAACCCCAAATAAAAACAAGGGACATCCCCAGCGGAGTCGCCATTTCAGTTACGGAGAGAAATTCCTATGGCTTGGGGTACCACAACAGACAGCTAGACTCCAGAAATCAATCTTTCCCAATATGCAATAGAAATAAAATGTCTAACACTAAAGGATCAAACCTCGTACCTTATTCCGGATGGTTGAAGTAGATCCCTGTTGAACTTTCCAATCTTCAGCTTGAATTGTTATAGCACATCCTCAACAACAAATAAACAATACAAGCATACTATATTTCATGGTGTTAGATCTATTCTAGCATATATAATCAATAATGTAAAAGCATTTGACATATTCCAATGGATACAATATTCATTCAAATACACATTACTGGACAGGAAAATATATTTCTATTAATATGAATCAGAGATTACAAGTGACAACCTCTAACGGCACGTCTGCGAACCGGAGAAACTGAATCCCCCACTTGGGCCTCTACCACCTCAATCCTCCATCACTTCGATAGCAATCTTACTAGCAAAAGGCAAGCTTGGGAAGAACACAACAGTGCTCCAAGGGACAAAGGGATGCAGACTCAAGCATAAGTTCTGGCAACAATGGACTATAGTTTCGTTACTCTCAATTCTCTCTTATGCTTTCAATGTCTCAAGGGGTTCCTTATATAGCTTTTCAAATGGATACTGAAAGGTCGAATCCGTGTGATCTCAAGGCATATGGAAGGCCAGGAGTCATATGAATCAGATCCAAGTCAAGGAACGCTCCAAAAGGATTTGGATTATTCATACATCCCGATGTACGCGACTATAGGGGGAATATCCGCGTATGTACGCAGTTATCGAGGAAAAAGCCGCGTATATCACTTTTCTAATGTTTTTAGGGATGGTCAAGGATACACAAAAGACAAAAAGTGGTCCATAGGGGCTAATGAGTCTGCAGCGGGACAGGGGAAGGCCATACAATGTGTGATTCACCTAGTGTGGTGAAATCCGCTATAACAGGGGTTCATGCTCAAGTTGATCCATTAACTAATTTTTTCCATAATCTGTTGGAGAGATTGGGGGTTGTTGACATCAACCCTTTGGTAGCTATTCCCACCTGGAGTAATCGCAGAGTTGGTGCTGAGGGTATTTGTAAAAGATTGGATCGTCTTTTAGTCTCGGCTGATTTCCTTGATTGTGATTTCCTTCTTAAACAATGGATTGGGTGTGGAGGTGTATCTGATCATCAACCTGTTTTTCTGCAAATTTCTTCTCAGACTCCTAAGGCCCATAGTCCTTTCAAGTTTAATGCAGGATGGTTGGATCATATTGATTTGGTTGAAGCCTTAAAAGATTCTTGGGTTCTCTTTGATGATTGGTCTGCTTTATCTCTTGAAGCACAATTCAGTGTGAATCTTAAGCGACTTAAAGCAATTTCTACTAAGTGGTCTCTGAATAGAAAAGCTCAGAACATAAAAGATTTGGTTGATATTGAATTTGACTTAAAAAGATTTCATGATAGCCATCTTTCTGGTTTTTTATCAGTGGTTGATAAAGATTTATTGATTGAGATTGAATCTCGCAAGAATGCTATTATTCTTTTTCGGGAAAAGGAGGCTCGCCAGAAAAGTAGGGCTTTATGGTTGTGCTGTGGTGATGATAATACTCCTTTCTTTCACAAATTTGCTGCTCATAGGAAATGTCGCAATTCGATTTGGAAACTTTATGATGATTCTGGAAATCTTGTGGAAGGATTTGAGGCTATAGCTGAGGCTGGGATTCAGCACTTTAAAAGCCTTTTTAAAGAAGAAGCTGATCTCCATCTTCCAGAGATTGTTCATAGTGCTGGTCATTTCCCATCTTCTATTTCTGAGGATGAAAATGCTGAGCTTTTGTAGGCTATTACTCTTAAAGATATCAAACATATCTTATCCATTAGCAAAAATGATAAAAGTCCTGGACCGGATGGTATTGCTGTTGAGGTGTATAGATGCCTATTTGATGTTTTGGGTGAAGATCTCTTAAGAGTCATTGAATTGTCCAGGTTAAGTGGCAAGATCCCAGCTGTTTTTAACTCTACCTTTCTTGCTCTTATTCCTAAGGTTGATAGCCCTTCATCTTTTGAGGACTTTAGGCCTATATCTTTGTGCAATTTTGTTTACAAAATTATTGGTAAGATTATCTCTATCAGAATCAGAAAGGTTTTGAGTAGATATATTTCTGGTGAACAATTTGGATTTTTACCAGGAAGGCAGATTCATGATGCGGTAGGGGTCATTCAGGAGGGTATGCATTCTATGCATGTTAAATCCTTAAAAGTTGTCATGATAAAGATCGACCTATCTAAAGCATATGACCGAGTCAGCTGGGTTTATCTTCGGGTTATTCTTGCAAAAATGGGTTTCGCTAGGAATTTTATTGCGTGGGTTATGAGCAGTCTTTCATCTGTCTCATTCTCTTTGCTCATCAATGGTGTTGCCACTAATTTTTTCAAATCTGGTAGGGGACTTAGACAGGGGTGTCCATTGGCACCACTTCTGTTTCTTATTGTGGTTGAAGGACTTGGCAGGGCTATTCTTCATGCTTCACTCAGTGAGACTTATCATGGTTTATCCTTTGGTAATGAAATTGTATTAACTCATTTTCTCTTTGTGGATGACATTGTCATGGTTAATGATGGTTCTGAACAATGTCTCTCTACTCTCTATGAGATTTTAATGCATTTCTGTAAGGCATCTGGGATGCAAATTAACAATAATAAATCATCATTATACTTCTCCTGTTTGGAAGATTCTGTAGTTATTACATTACAAAACATCTTCAGTTTTCCTGTTGCTAGAATTGATTCTGGCATGAAGTACCTTGGGTTTAAACTTAAACCTTGCAGATATCTTATTAGGGATTGGGATTGGTTGATTATTAAAGTTGAACAAAGGATTCAGAATTGGAGCTTCCGTTGGTTGTCCAAAGGAGGAAAGTTGATATTGATTAACGCTGTTTTAGAGGCCATTCCAGTTTATTGGATGCATTTTTGGGTTCCTATGGGTGTCATAGACAAAATCAGAAAGCTTTGCTTTAACTTTCTTTGGGCTGGTAAACAGAATCCCTCTGGTTTACCCTGGATATCTTGGAAGTCTCTTGCTTTGCCAAAATCTTTGGGTGGTTGGGGACTTAAGGTCCCTGTTTTAATTGCCAAGGCTCTTGCAGCAAAAAAGGTCTGGGATATCATTCATGGTTCGGGTTTATGGGTTAAGATAGCTTTTCAGAAATATATTTATCCAATGAATAAACTGGACTAGATAAGATCTTCTGTTAAAAAGAAAAAGAACATTTCAATCTGCTAGAAAGCTGTCCTTTGGGCTTTTGATCTCATTGGGAATTTTCTGGTATGGAAGGTTGGTTCTGGCAATGCTGTTCATATTGGTTTAGATCCGTGGGTTGGTTGTAAATGGAGACATGCTCTTCCTATTCCTATGATAGATAGATTACATTTGGTTGGTTATCATCTTCTCTCTGATATTGGAATTCATGGTATGTCTATTTTAATGTCACAAGAATGGTTATCTGCAGACACCTTGGGTTTTAATGATCCACTTGAGATTGCTGCTTGGAATGGATATATTGCCATTCTCAAGTCTAGCCATGTTAGACTTTCCAATGCAGATGATTGTCTCATCTGGTATTTATCTAAAACAGGTAAATATTCTCCTAAAGTGGGTTATGTTGAACTTATTAATAGAGAAGTGGAATCGATTTGGTGGTGGAAGGTCTTATGGAAGATGAAGTGTCCACTAAAAACAAAAAAATTTAGCGGGTTTCTTCTCTCTGGAAAAGCATTGACCTGGGATGTTCTCTGCTTGAGAGGCAGAGAAGGTCCTGGTAGGTGTTTTTTATGCAAACAGTACTGTGAATCCAATTTTCATATTGCAGTAGAATGCCCATTTACTCAATCTGTTTGGTCAAATATTGAGGATCATCTGAATCTTAATAATCTTTGGAATGGTGATTCCCTGTCTGATTGTTTTAAAAACTGGTGTTTGTTATCAGATGTGATACTTATCAAATCTTTACCTATCATTGTACTCTGGTTTATTTGGAAAGCAAGAAATAGATCTTGCTTTGAGGATCTTGACTCAACTCCTGCACAGATATCAAGCTATAGCTTGGGTATGTTGAAGAATTTACCTCAGTCTTTATCTGTGGTCTCTATCAGATCAATTTTTGTGGAAGAAATTGATCAATCTTTTGCATGGGGTTACTTTGATGGATCTGCAGCTGGGGACCCAATGATTTGTGGGGCTGGAGGTATCTTGTTCATATCCGATAGGCATCATATTACTTTCAAAGTAGGTTTAGGCTTGGGTACTAATAATTTTGCAGAATTATGTGCACTTAAGCTTCTCCTTAGGTTGGCTCGGATGCATAATTTGGATAAAATTCAAGTTTTTGGGGATTCCCAGCTAGTTATAAATTGGGCATCTGGTAAGTATAGATTACAAAATCTTGAACTAGCCATGATTCTTCAAGATGTTCACTATTTAGCTAACAGTCTTGATTATGTGTCTTTCAAACACATTTATAGGGAAAGAAATTTCAAAGCGGATACTTTGGCTAAAGCAGGTGGCAACATACTTGAAGGTTTTTGGAGTACTTGTGAGCAGAGAGGGGCAGAAAGTATAGAAACCTTTCAGGTTTTCTAATATGTTGCTGTGTGCTGTCTGTTTCTTTGCAGTTTGTAGGTCTGTTTTTTTTATGTCATGATGGTGGCATTTTGATCTTATCTGTCAGATTGCTAGTTCTTTTGGAGAGATATATGATTGGGCATTTCTGGATTTTTATGTCATGATGGTGGCATTTTGATCTTATCTGACAGATTGCTGGTTCTTTTGGAGAGATAAATGATTGGGCATATCTGGATTTTTTGATTCTACTCTACCCTTGATATGATGCCTTGGCTGATATTATTATGCATCTTTTTGCATTTTGGTGATCTCAAGCAACATTCTTAGAGCTTGACTTGCGCTCTGTTTGGCCTCTTCTTATTTGGTTTTGAATGGATATGGATATGTTTTTTTTTCTTCATTGGATGGCCTGGATTTGGCCAATATTTCTAGCTGCTGATTTATTGATCAGCTATTGTCTTATCATCTCTTATGAGACTTCATCAACATGCTAGTTTTGCTCTGGTTATTATGCTTTTGATCACCTGACTCGGTTGATCTGACCTGATTTAATCAGGAATGATGACATAAGTCTACTACGATCAGACTTAATTACTGCATGGATTTTGATTTCTTTTCTGCTGAAAAGTTTTTGGTGAACATTATGATCTTATGATGATATTTTGTATGCAAATGACAACTTTACAGTTTGGATCAGTTTTGGATATGGATTGTGGATTTTGTGCTCCTTCTGAGGCAAAATTTATGTAAATGACAACTTCCTAGTTGTATTTTGTATAATGGACTATGAGGGCCATCTACTGAATGTGAATAAAATATTTACGATTTTTTTCTTTGGAAAAAAGCATATACTTAGTAGTTTCTGTTGAGAAACTCTAGATAGCTAACCATTGCGAAAAAAAGAACTTGGATAAATGTGTATCTAGGCATTTTTACAGTGTTCTAAACCTTATGTATTAAATTAAAGCTTTAGTATGAAATTTTATTAAAAAAAATGTCCTTTCACTTGCGAGAGATGCGATACAAAGGATGCATATTCTTTGTTGTAATATAGAGGTTGTTTGACATTTTTAATATCTTACAAGAGATGTGTACAAAGCATGCACGCTTTATGTCACAATATAGAGAAAATTGCAAAATTCACAAGTTATGAAGCAAAGGTATAATATGGTTTTGTTTTTCTCATAGCATATGCATAATGGTTTCCTTTGAAAAACTCCAAGGAGCTAACTTTTGCAAACAAATTAGTTGGATAAATGTACATCTTGGTTTATTTTATTTAAAGTATTTTAAATTATTATATATTAAATTAAGTATTTTATTCAAAATATTTTAAATTATTATATATTAAATTAAAGTTTAAAATAAAATTCTATAAGAAAATACCTTTTTCAATACCTTTCACATAAATGTGATACTTTTTCAATACCTTTCACATAAATGTGATACAAAGATGTATGCTCTTTATAGTAAACCATTTTCAATACCCTTTCACTTAGAAGAGATGTGATATAAAAGATGTATGCTCACATAGATGTGATACAAAGATGTATGCTCTTTGTAGTAAACCATTTTCAATACCTTTCACTTACCAGAGATGTGATACAAAGGATGTATGCTCTTTGTTTTAATATAGAGGTTCTTTGTTTTAATATAGAGGTTGTTTGACATTGTAATATCTTATCAAAGATGTATACTTTGGTGTAATGTTTTTTTTTTGGAAATTTTAAGTGTTATTAAAGTAAGTTATAAAAATATATATTTTGAGATGTAAAGTTAAGTTATCTAATAGAAATGATGGAATGTATTTTTATTTATATGTATACAAAGTAAGCAATTTATGTATATGGAAGTTAAGTGTGAGAGAATTTTTCATGCTTTTTAAAATAAGTAATTCACAAGATCAAAAAATTGAATGTCAACTCAAATTGTCTAACTTTGCTTCCAACACCGCGCCAGTAAGTATGTCTCTTTGAAGGGACTCCTCTTAGATGTACTTTCGGTATAGTGTTTTCTCTATTTGTGTAGGAAACGTTTTATGTTTTTATAATTACCAAATCACCATATTTGGATAACTCTTTGGCCTCTTTCTTGCTACAGGTAGATAGCTTTATTAAAATTTATCCTGGAGTTGCTCATGGTTTCACTATAAATTACAGTGAAAGTGATGAAGTTGCTGTCAGGAAAGCTGAAGAGGCTCATGCCAAAATGCTAGAATGGTTGAATAAATATGTGAATTGAAAAACATATATATGTATTACAAATATACTTATGCTAATTTTATGAACTATATCTCTTTTACGCACTGCTACAGAATTACTTTACATTATGTGCAATATATGTAGATGTCAGTAATAACAAGATTTACCTATTTCAAGTAAAAGGATTTAGGTCTTTCACTTGACTCATATTCTAATTTTGTCTTAATAATTGGTTTATTCTTAAATGTTTGGTTTTTATTTTCACATTTTTGGATTTTCAAAACATAGACATATGAATAGTCTAATGATCTAGGAACCAAGAGTGCGTGTACAAAATGTAAAACAAAATACAAATGGATGTTTTTCACCAAAACTAGAAAGTAGTCTTGGCAATAACTATTGCTTGATATGGTTGTTCTTATTGCTATTTCATCTATATTTAAATAACCTAGCAAATTATTAGTTTAACTATATCTCAAATATCTATATTTAAATAACCAAAAAAATTATTAGTTTAACTATATCTC
The DNA here is from genome assembly GCA_001517045.1 of Pseudotsuga menziesii. Taxonomy (NCBI): domain Eukaryota; kingdom Viridiplantae; phylum Streptophyta; class Pinopsida; order Pinales; family Pinaceae; genus Pseudotsuga; species Pseudotsuga menziesii. The sequence goes on along the minus strand of LPNX010533935.1, from coordinate 136,196 downwards.
AAATATCTATATTTAAATAACCAAGAAAATTATTAGTTTAACTATATTTCAAACCTCTTCATGATGAGAAACATATTCTTTTCTGGTCATTCTTTCACTAGTTCCAGCCTTAATCGTTATTGTTGAATAAAAGCTATTCATCAATATTTAAATAACGAAGGAAATTATTAGTTTAACTACATTTAAACATCTTGTCTATGGGAAACAAATTCTTTTCTTTTCTTCTTTAAGCTCCACTTTTAATTGCTTTTGTCAAATAAAATGTGATTTAGGTCTTCCATAATTGTTTTAAAGGTTAAATTGTTTCTTGTAAGAAGTCAATCATTTACAAGAATTTATAAGATCCTCTAAATTCAATTTTGTTGATGATGTTTCCTACCCTTGCCTTTGCATTTTGTTGGTAGGGATTGGATTGAAAAAATTGCTTGATGTACAAGAATTTATATAATTTTTTTTAATTCATTTTTGTTGATAATGTTTCCAACTCTTGCTCTTTGTTAATAGAGATTGGATTGGAAAAATTGTTAGATGGAGCAATCATTTTGTGAAAGATCTTAGAATACATGGGAAAATTATATTTGAACATATTGAAGGGTGTTGTGAGATAGAAACATTGGTTGGACTTAATCAAAATAATGGCAATGGGAAAAATTGCCTTGATTATTTCTAGATTATTTTTCTTTCACACTTTTCTGGATTAGTTTATTCATATTACCCTATTTATTTTAGATGATACTATAACCTTGTGTGTGTATTAATTTTAATTCTAGATTAATAGTGATTCTCCCATAATATATTTTAAAATTTCTACTAATAGATTTTCTCAAATAGGTTACAAGCTAGATTTTTATTGACTTGTTCTTTTCCAACATATGGTGGTAGTGGCAATAACCAAGTATTGTTAAGATTTAGACCAAGGATTAAAGCTAAGCATAAAAATGAAAAGGCATTCATTGAAAATTCTTAATGTTCTCTTAATGCAAATTCTTATTAGGTTTCCACTTAAGACAACTTCTTATTTTGGTGGCATTAGAAAATCTTTTGGTATTTATAAAGTAATCAAAGAAACTGAGAAATGGGGTTGAAAAACTAGTCACACACTGTGCATGCGCACGCGCACACACACACACACATTAATGTGAATCCAAACCATTAGACATCAAATATGAAAAGCTTAATCATGTGTATAGAATTTAAATAATGATAAATTAGGGTTTGGATGGGAATACAATTTTTTTCTTGTTTTTTCCTCTCTTTTTCTCGTAGGTGCCCGAAGTGGCTTGGCCTAGCGAAATGAGGGTTGATCCAATTAAAAACCAAACAAATTCATCCTACCAATTCAAATCCAACCCAATGTGAATTGGTCATCACCAATAATTTTTGGTCCAATCCTGCTCGTTCCAATAACTTAGAGGCTTTGGAAGGCAGTGTCCAAAGAGCTAAGTATGAAGAATTAAGGACGTAGAAATGAATTCAATTATTTACCATCTCATGAAGAATTAGTTGGTCTCCTCACAAGTTAAGTATGTAAGCAGTATTTTAGGAGAGTGATTGGTACTTGGGTTGATTTATAGGATGAACAATTCCAACACTTGCTATATTAGAGGAGAATTAATCATTCCCATCACCTCCTATCTTATGAAAATGATATTTTTTAAGGATGTAAAATAATTTCAAAAATATGACTTGTTAATATGTAGCATGCCATTTTAAGTTCCATTTGTAAAGATATGCATTGGAGTTATGGGAAACCCTAGTTGCATGGATCCACTTACAAAGGCTATGAAACTCATTATCAACGTTTCTCCATACCTAGGAACTTGGGAGCTAAAAAAAATGTTTCAAATTGTACTTCAGAGGTTCAGGAGCTTGGCGAAGATATCAAGAGCTTTGGATTCAAGGTTGAGCTACTCTTGAGGGAATTCCCATTCCATTCCTTACATTAGGGAATCTCCAAATAAAAACATTGTTTCAACATCACATCATTGTTAGGCCCCATAAATGAACATCAAGGATTAAAAACTTTAAACGTCAATTTACTAATAAACATTATATAAGAACACATATTCTTAATATATAAAATACCCCTAGACTCGTGAAAAAACAACATTCACAATATTTCCATTTTCCATTTGTACTTGGATAACTTGTGAGACTTGATTCATGAACAAAAATATCCATTATGTTGTTGTGCCATTGCTTACTATTTTCTTCCTCGAAGACCTCTTCTAGAATATAACAATATTACTTAAGTGTTCTATCTTTGCAACTTTATTGCATTGTGAACTATGATAGATGTTGAGTAATTTATGATATTCTTTTCTTTTTTTTAAATAGAGTTTCCAAGGTTTTGTGGTTAGATAGATTGAGGTGTTAGTCACAAGTTTATAAAGACTTCAATACATGCATGATTGAAATGGTTATGCATTCTTTGGAAACCTCCAAGTTATCGCATAGAGTACTAGAATTCTTGTTAGATGGATACTTTATTCCTTTCACACACTCTAATACCATCTCAAAAAAGAGATGGAATTTGAATGGTATGATCCATCACAATCTTTTCATTAGAATAAGATCATAGTCACCTTAATTTGTTGCTCGCATGCTTCCCTGCTTGTTTGTGTTTCTTTTTGCATTCAATTAAGGATATTTTATACCACACCATTCTATTGATGAGAAGTGGCATCATGAAAATGCTCCATGAAAGATATCAGGCCTTTCTCCTTCACAATCAGCTAATCCCAAAATTTATTGCTCATAACCAAGAATTACATATTTAAGAGAGTTATATTTTAAGTGTGAGTTTAATAGAGGCTTTAAATAGCCTCTCTTCATAATAACTACTTGCATTTATTCAGTCAAACTTAACCACAAAAATTAAATAGGCATTCCTCTCATGAATATTTCCTCTAAATAATGCTCTATTACATTGAACATCAATGATCTTAGCACCTACACTTTTATATCCAAACACATAATCTAACCCCAAAGTATCATGTGGCTTCCTATTCACTCTATTTATCCTAAAAGTCATGTCCAATTCAGTACATTTTCTTCAAAAACATTTAGGGTTTGCTCCAAGGATTTGTTCTAATGGTAATTAGCAAGTTGTCACATCATGTTGTTTTCATCTTCTCTTGATATATTCTACATAATGTACATGCCTCTACTTTCTTGTTATATTGATACTTGAAACCTATGATGTAAATTTTGCATTGTTCTTTATAATTGATCTTTTTCTTTCTTAATCATCGTCTACACTTACTTGATCGAGTATCGTTTTCTTCCTGCAACCCTCATTAGGTTTCTCATAAGAACCTTTCCATCAATTCTACACCATCCCACATTCTCAATGTCTTATCATGTCTTCATAGTTACTCTAATGGTTGAGCTTGTTCTGACAAATACACTTATGGTCGGGTCTTCCCATGCTTCACTAGATTCCTAGATATCCCTTGGAGCCTTACTAATAATTTTTTTCAACTTCATCAACTTTACTTCCCTTGAAGAATATTCCTTAGCATATTTTATGGTTAAAAGTCCCCTTTCAATGTTGCAATCCCCTCCTTCAACTCTGCCTCCCCTTAGATATCTATCATTGAAATTTCTAGCATTCCTCATTTCCTTAGTTTCCATAATGTTGCCTCTTGGTCCACTCCAAAGACAATATATAGTGTACCTAGGAAGGAGAATACGGGGTACCTAGGGAAGTACCCAAAGGAACCACAAATAAAACACATTGTAGCAGATGTTATAGCGAAGGTTTTTAGTGTTACAAGATTGTCAAGAACTTCCAAAAAAAATTCTACTACAACCTCAATTTTTGGGAGCAGAGATTATAGCATATTCTCACTATAACTAAAAAAATTTGGGTCGTCAAAGGTTTCAGTGGAGGTTTTTTTTCTTTTCCTTATAATTTATAATGCACATTGTTGCATCTTGTATAAATAATATGCACCAATGTGTATATTCAATGTCATTGCACTGGTCCATATATTTAAATGTTGACATACCAATGCTTATATTATATTGTTACAACACCAATGTGTTTTTATATATATGCACCAGTGTGTACATTCATTGCCAATACACCACTGTATATATATATTTTAATGCAAACATACTGATGCTTATATTATATTGTAACAATATTGATGCTTTGTGTATATACGTACTGGTGTGTACATTCATTGGCAATGCACCATGTGTATATTTTAACGTTGACATGCCTATGCTTATATTATATTGTAATAACATTGGTGCGTGTAACATTCACATCTGCACTGATGCCTCATATATTTTATAAAAGCACCAATGCAATTTTATTTTTAAATGCATCGGTGGTAATGTTCTATTATATATGCATTGTTTCATATGTTCTGTTAAAAGATAAACAATGTGTATATTATCCCAAATAAGCACTAGTGCTTGTGTTTTAAAAAGTGCACCAGCTCTTATGATATTTAAAGAGCACCAATGCATTTATTAAGTAAAAGAGCATTGATGGCTAAAATTTGTAGGCATTGGTTCATGCAAATGAATAAAACACACTAATTAGTTGAAATAAATAAATTGTGTATGGTTCAATGGTGAAATTTTCCATGTTATGGATATGCAAGTATAGTTTCTTCTTTGTTTATTTTTTCAAATTTTCAATTAAGCATTCGAGAAAAAAATTATAATAATATTTAATATTTGTATATTGTATATATTGCGCTTGGATATCTAATATTATTGTAACACATATGTTCACTATAACCATATATTTAATCAATAATGTAACATGTTGTGACAGTAGAGAACGTAGTAGAAGAAGAAACCCATTTTATTATATACGAATAAGAATCCAAAATATGGGACAACATAAAGGTTCTCAATAATCAAAATGTCATTTTGACATTGCTTCAATTATTAATATTTTATCATCGTCTAATTGAGATGATATATCCAAATTAAACAAAATGTTTGATTTTTAACAAATAAAAATTATAAAATATACAACTTGCAGCATCACATTCAAATGTATTAATAATCATTCATCGTTCTAATTGTTGTAGTCACTCAAGATGCTTCCATGCCTCATTCATTCATCACCTTCAAGAGATCTTATTCTTGAGTTATTTGAAATATTTTGTTTATTGACTTTATTTCACTTCATGTTTTATTGTTCCATCTACAAGCATAAAAATAAATATTTCTACATCTATAGATAATATAATATACATAACTGCATAAATGAAAAAATGTATTGGCTCATTAAGTGAATCATAAACTTCATGCATCTTTCGAAATATTTCCTCGTATTGTGTGTCAATAAATCCTATGTGTGCTCCACTCCATACTTTTTTCTGTTTAGTTTCATACACCATGACAAACCATAGATATAACTAAAGTTTTAGTTTTCGTATTTTCCATTAATTATAAAATAAGGGACGTAAAACAACATAACTACTTCAATTTTTTCAATTATTCTTGATACCCCAACATATACTCGCAATCCTTACTTAATCCAGTACCAATCAAATGATTGGATGGATCTTCACCATATGATTAGCACCTATTAGAAAACATCCATGTACAATTTTAAATTAATTAAAATATAAACATCATGTTATTAATATGAAATATGAAGTAAACCACAAGTACTCACAATCTTTGCGATCAACCATGTTTTTCCCCGTCATCTCGTCTTATGTGTTGAATGGCTACCATTTTCTTTTCTTTATACTACGACAAAACAATTGAAAATTAGTATTTCATGAGATAATTTAACTCTCTACACATTAAAAATAAAGCAACGATTACATATGTTTGATGCACGTTGTGATGGGATGGCTCCCCCTACAATGTGGTTATGTTCATTTCTTTGACCATCTCATGGTACACTTTTTTTGACACCCTTACCGACATATTTTATATATCACGTTGTTCTTCCTTTGAAATTTTAGCAATCTTTTTAAGAAACGAAAAGCACAATGAAAAAAACAATAAGTACTTTATATGAAAATAAGCATAGAAAAATACTGACAAAGTAATTTTTTGGATTGGTGTATACATATTATAGAAAAAAACATTTTTAGCAATAATAGTTTTTAAATGGTTATTTTTTGTTATTGTATGTTTTTTCCATTGCATCTCGTAATGGTCTCAGTGCCCACTACTCTGGAAATGCTTTGTATAGTTTACTTATAACATGATTCTTGGAGTCATTGGATTCATTTTTGTATTGAAAATGAAAAATGTGTCTATACGTTTTGTCCACCATATCCCTCACAGTTTTATATAATTTTCCCCCTCTCATTCACTTCCAACACCACTCCAGTTGAATCAATGACCAATTCATCATCATTTACATTCTTCTTATGTTTTATCTTCTTAAAGTGTCCTATGTCCTCATTGGTTGTCCTTGCGCAACATTCAACAAATTTGAAATCCAAAGTTTGAAACATGTGAGCAATTATTGTTGAGAATCATTGTTAAGAAGAAGTCAAACAAAAACATCATGTTTATCACCTTTTTATCCAAAAAATTCCTCTGTTTACAATAATTTCTTTTAAAAATTTGTTCTTTTTCACTTAGATTACAAACAATCTTATAGAGTTTCCTTAAATTTTTGCTATGTATGACACACATGAACCAATAAACATCATATAAACATACATTTACTTGCAATATATTACTTTTATATTAAAATTACAAAACTCTTGACATGTTATTTGTGTCAGATGTATTTCCCTCACTCCCTTCGTTGTGATTTTGTTCCCTGGTATTTTACTAGTCATTTTTTATCAATAAATTTTCTTCATAATGAAACATATAAGTTATGATTTTTTTTTACAAACTAATAAATAACTCCAAGTAAAAATGCATTCGAGACAATCAGTGCACATAACACATAAACAGGGAACCAATGCGACTTATATGAGATATTGCACCAATGTGCATTCTCTGTATGAAATTGTCATTGATGCCAACATGGACTTGCAGTGGCCCCACTGGATGTCATTGATGCCACCAAGTCCCACCTGCAGTGCCTTGATCCCTTACAGAGTGGGTTTGTGCTTTGAAGCACCTTGTACCCAGTTGACGAGGTCCCCGTGCATGGCTAAGGTGGTTGAAGAAGCCCATGATGCTTCTTGCCTAATGAAGAAGCCTTTGGACCCACATTTGTTGGGTTAATGGTCCTTGTACCCTTGAAGGAATGGTGAAGATGGTGTGGCTTAGGTGTGCGGAGTTTTTGATGTGTTAATGAACAAGTCCTTGCTCATGCTGCTCCTATTATTTGAAAGAACACATAAATGAAGCCCTTACTCTTGATGTAGTCTTGGTTTGTGAGCCTTTGGATATGCTACTCATCATGATGCCTTTGCATATGATAGCTTGGGTATTGCAACCCAAGCGTGGGCATTTGGGGTCTTGGAACCCTTGAAGATGGCTCTAAGAAAAAATAAAGATAAAGGCACCCCTCATGATAATGATGACATGGCTTAAGAAGTCAAACACTTGGACTTGATGAACGCTGGTGGTGAACTTGATGGAGTATGGTCAACAAACCTTAAGGCTTGACCATTGACGAAGATTTGTATTAAAAACATCAAATTTGGTATGTCTGCCCAATAAAAATATATTATAAGTCGGCTTAAAATTAAAATTGAAATAAAAATAAAAACAAAAAATATTAAATTTATTTTTGTGAAGTCGGCCCAGAAGTAAATTATTGCTATGTCGGCCCCATTAAAAAATAAGATTAAATACAAGTCGGCTCGGTAAATTATGGAGGAGATTTAGTATAAATACCATCTCAAGATTTCACTTTTGTAGTGTGAAATTTCGGTGGGATAGCTATTAATTTTCGAGATTGAGGCAGATTTTTTGTGTGAGGGAGCCGCAGAACAGCAGGAGCAATTCGTGTGCTGGTTATTAGCTCTGAATTTTGGGTATGCTCAACTAAGGAAGCCGCAGGTTATAAACAGTCAACTGAGGTGGCAGCTGACATGTAATTTGGTAGCAACAGTCTTGTAATTTAGTGGTAGCAAGAAGGTTTTGATGTCTTACAAACACTCGGGCAATGAAATTTGGTTAAGTAGCATAGATCTCTGATTTTCGGGTGAAGAGGAGCAGTAACACAGCAGCAGACATGTTTTTTTTAAGTCTGATATTCTTAAGTCTGAGTTTCTTTTTATCTTTGTCCTCTAAACTTCGGGACAGTAGCAGCATAAGGAAGATCATGCTCATTGACTATGGTCTGAGGAATTTCGTGAGGGAGAAATAGCAACAGTATCTTGAAAAAAATCTCGGATGGAGGAGCAGCAGCAGTAAATTGAATTTTTGGTGTCTTTACAGCAGCAATCAAGCAATGTTGGGGCCCCTTTTTTTTTCTATCATACAAACAGTCCGATATTTTTGAAGAGATGACAGTCCATTATTAAGGCTTTTCTCAACTCATAAACAGTCCTCATATTACACCAGAAGAGATCTAAATATTCCACAGATGGTTGTTGTTTGAAGATGTTCTGAGCTTCTCTTTTGCATGAACAATCAAGATCTGAGGTTGATTCCAAATCTGTGGAGTATATCTACAGCACAAACATCCATAGTCAACAGTATTTTTGCTTGGGGTTAAACAGTCATGAATGCAAACACACAGTCCGAGTTGTTTGAGGTCATCATACATAGCTCTAACTCAGCCTCAGTCACTGAAGTGTACACAGTCTTGAAGTTGACTTCTCCTCAGCATACAGCTTTTGACATCCTTTTAGCAGTACATAGTCAAGCTTGAAAGCTACCATGATAAACATGGATCAGTGGTGTAAAGGCAAATGAAGATGATGATGCAAGGTTTTATCTCAGCATCAACAGTCCAGTTTTGGATATGTTCTGGGTTTATCTCAGCAAACTTAGGCTACAGAACTAAGGTGAAGACTGGTCAGCTCCACGATAGTGTAGTGGCAGAGAACATTCATGTTGAGACGAGGCAAGGTTGTAGAGTAGAAGTTTCTCATTGCTGAATACAAGCCTGAAACTATGCACAGAGAATGACCTTGTTGTAGAAAGTAAATACTTTGCTTAGCAGCAGTACTTACAGATATTTCTTGATGACTTGATTAAATTGTGATGAAAGACTTGCTTGGCAATAGATAGCGTAGTGGTTATGTGCAGTGATGATCTTGAACATCAGTTGATGTGATGATTGATAATACAACAGCTTGATGACAGTGACACCTACAGAAGAATGATTTGACAGAGTGACAAAAGTGGACAACTTGTTGAGTAGATGATTGATTGATGACAGGGATCAATATGTAAGTGCAAGTATACATACAGTCCCTGAACTGACAGAGGTTGGTCTCATCTGGGATCTTCTACAACAGCTTGTTTTGAAGTTTTTATTTTTTCCATATAAGGCAGCATACAGGAACGAGTTCTACAACAGAGAGGTCTTCTTGTCTCAAGGAAGAAATCAGGGGAGGAGCAGTCAATTCTTTACAAGATAATTGAAGTTGTTAATGCCCTAAATATACAGTCTTTATCTCTAAATGGTCTATAGCAGCAAACAGTGATATTTGATTTGAGTAAAGAAGTGTGAGGTGTTACATAAACAGGTACTTTGCATAGGTAAAGGTAAGTTCTGTGTAAATGATATTATGTTGATACAATGGTGTGATTTAGCATGAAAATGTGATACAAGTACTTGATGCTGATGAAGCCTTGTAAGTATGATGATAAGTGGAGAATGGCAAGAGTCTGATTTATGACTTGTCTTGTTATGAACCTGGGTGGAGTACTTGTAGTCTGAACCAGCAACAAAGTTTTGTTTAAGTTGAAATTCTTTGATGACTTGACATGCTCAGCTTTGTCAAGTTATGATCAGTGACAAAGTAAAGAAGACCATGATGATGATGACAGTATTGACACACCAGATTTCTTGTGGTGCATAAACAATACACCTATAGCAGACTGACAATAACAGTGCATCCATGACATGATGGTGATGAGTGAAGAATGATTAATGAGTTGTATTAACTAGCAGAAGAAGTACTGATCAGAGGATAATTTGCAGCAGTAGATGGTCAGCAGTAGTGTTGATGAGCAGACCTATGATGAGCAGCAGTGAGCAAATGAACAAGATAACTGATGAGCAGTGTTACAGCAGAGTTTAGATGATGAGCAAATGAGCATGTGCTGAGACAGTTGACCACAGATTAAAGAGACAAGTGATTGATGAGTTGATGTAACAGTAAGCTTTAACAAGCTTGTCTTGTTTTTGAGGTTAGGATACCTCAAACCCTTCTTAGCAGGGTCTAAGAAAACCAGGTAGGGTCCTGGATGCAGAGTAGGTGCTCTTCATATCAGTAGGTGCTGATTTTACCTAACGGTTGTAGCCGGACCACAACTAATATAAAAAGATTACAAAATTACATTGTGTTGTGTTCTTTTGAGTTATGATTCTTGATGATTTAAATGCTATGATATGTGAATGATGAAGTTTATGAAATGATTATGAGATTGGTTGAATGATGAATTGTTATTTAATTGTGACAAGCTAAGAAAAGTTTAAAATTGGCTTCACACTGATTCATCCCCCCTCTCAGTGTCTAACATATATAACCAAGAAGTTTACCTTGCCAAAAATAAAAAAATTATTTTGAAATAGAAAGAGAAAAAAAAGGAAAGCATGAAGAACCCTGGGGTTTGCAGTAATGAAGGTAGCTCTGAAAAAGGAAAAATACAAGGGTTTGAAGCATTGAAGGTAACTATTATATCCTCTATTTTCCTCAAAAAGCATTTAAAATTTATGTCATTTTTAATTATATTAAGGGAAACTTACTCAAAATTTCTCATCTACAGAGTTGTATGTTTCCATAGTGATCCCTTACAAAATTTCTCTTCAAAGGAATCTACCTTTGCAAACTCTTTTGTGGTAAATCTCTCCTCAAAATTTTGGCCAAAATTAGATTCCCTCTATTTTTTCATTTGATATTTGACCCTTTGATGATAAACAAGCACATGTTTTTTTCTTTTTTAAAATGGGATTTTCAATGTACTACTCAAATAATAGTGCATTGGTTCGCTATACTGATATAAGAACACCATATAAATAGTAGGAAAAAATGAAAATATAAAATTTTCAAAAAAATTATCGGGATAACAGTGCGCTAAGTAGATAATAGTGCATTAGTATGTATTCCCGCATAAGCGCACTAGTGACACAATAAGACAAAAAAATGAAAGTGTAAACTTCAGTAGTTAATACTTTGTGGAGTTTTGTCCTCTATGGAGGTGGTTGCGGAGGTTTTAGTTAGTGCACATATGGAATTAACGGATGAGTTTGGTGTTCTTGTTAAGGTGCATTAGTGTGCCAATACATATTTAGGTGCATTGGTTAATTAAAAAAATAGAAATAAATCAAATTGTTGGTTCTTCAAATTCTAGTTCATTCTATATCATTCCATATTCAAGTTATATGTTATCATTACTAGTAAGTCCGTATTTATTTTTGTTTTTATTATCTAAATGAATATATGTTTTCTTTTCATGTGCATTTGAATAATTATGTGTTGACTTTTGCAGTATCCTAATTCTAGATCAAGTTTGGATGCACATGATATTTCACCATTCTCAAAAAGTTGCAAGGTCTTATCTATAGAAGCATATCATAGGTAGATGGTAGATGAAAATGGAAGGCCACTATACCCTACCAATTGCAACATGCCATCATCTAGTATCCATCATGGACCAATGGTACTTCAACATGAACTGGATCTCTTTTATGACGCCTCATTAGTATGTGGTTGTTTAAATGTAAAGGATTGAAGGTGAGCCCTATGCGTCTCACACTATCCCATTATATTAATGACAAACTACCCAAAGTTGATGGTTTAATACCGCCCACTACAAGCAATGATCCAATAAATGGAATAGAAAATACATATGGGAACACTTCCATATGCTCATTCTTTGAAAAGTTGGAAGCCAAATCAACCACGTTTCATCCTCAATTGACCAACATGTCTCCTTCTATTGAGTCAACTAAGACTTCTAGTGCGCAAATGTATGATATTAATACCACCCAAAACATATCTACAAAGAGATCCAAAAATGTGTATGTGCTAAGAGCAAAATGTCCAAGTATAGAAAAAGCTTGGTTCAATTATTGGAAGGTAGCGATGACTTCTCTCTTCCTCTCCATCTCCAAATTAAATACCAAATTAGTTACAATCATGCTTTGTATGGAACTTGGTTGTCTTCCTTTCCTATGCCTAATGTTGGGAACAAATTATCCTATTGTGGTAACAATTACATGATCACAAAGTCTAAAATAAATGTTGCAAATCTTGGGTTGTTTATCCTTTCACATGTGTTCATTCCTCCCAAACAACCAATAACACTTATGCCATTTTGTGGTCCTCTTTATAACCAATATAATTACTTGAACATTGCTAAATACACATATAGTATTTCCATGTATAGTATGTCCATGAACGATTATGCTTCAAGTAACTTTAACATGAATAACTTGTTATATATCGATGGTCATCCACACACTCATGGGAACATGGCAGGGTTCATAAATAGTTGTAGGTGCTCATTGTTCAGTGCATATTGTTCAAGTTGAGGAACACTCAAAGGAAAAAGAGTTCTTTATGAAAAAAAATGCATCCATATTTGTTTTTATGCATGCAATACATAGTTTGTCTCCTAGTGATGAATTGTTAATAAACTATAACTTTCATAGACCACTAAATGATTGTCAAAAATGGCTTGCATTGGGACTACCTTTATACATCCCATTGGGGCGTAAAAAAAATATCATTGAGTAATTGCATTTTGGTATTTTCAATTGAATTAATGTTAATGTATTTCTTAATTCCACATTTGTTTTATAAAGTGGTTTATTACATGTGTTTAATGCAAATTGTTCATTTGAGGAACACTCCAATGATGAAGAGTTCATTATGAAAAAAAGTCATCCATATTTGTTGTTATGTATGTAATACATAGTTTATCTCCTGGTGATGAGTTTTTAATAAACTATAACTTTCGTATACCACAAATGCTCGTAAAAAAAGAATTGATTTAGGACTATCTTTAGACATCCCCTTGGGGTGAAATAAAAATATCATTGAGTAACTGCATTTTGGGATTTTCAATTGAATAAATGTTAGTGTATTACTTAATTCCACATTTGTTTTGTAAAGTGGTTGATTCCATGTGTACTCTTTGGAAAAAAAATTCCATGATTCTAATAAATGTTTGGTATAATATTGTTTCAACATACTAAATGCATTGGGTTTATTAATATTGTCGATTTAATGTTTAGAATTATTGCAACCATGATTCCAACAACGATAAACATGTATACCATTTGCCGTTGCACCCCATACAATGTTAAATTGAGATAAATATACTAAAGGAGTAGAGATCGGAGAGGAAGCGTACAAAGCACAGTTGATTCAACCACCTATCCAATTCCCACTACCTCTCGAGTCACCAATTCCAAACATCTATAGTAATACTAGTACTTCATGGGTTGGGGATGAAAGAAATGATATAGAGATTGGTATGGACGATTTATTAGGAGATACCCATGCCATGGAGGGAATGTTTTTAATTGCATTCCATCAATATGAGCTTGGGTATGATGCTAATGTTGTTGATTCCTTCTTCAAAAGCTTAAAATCTGCTTCCACCACCCCTCTCTTTGGGCACATATTAATTTCTACCCAACTGGGGGAAACAATGTTTTTGTACAAATTGAAAGCAATGTAAGTTATGTCAAGTGCATGTTTCTTAGCACTATTGAGGTAAGTAACCATCAAGTCCCCATTAAAATGAAAATAGGTTTGTTACATGCTTAATGACAATGTACATTTATACTACCCACTAATTGTAGGTTTCTAAAAAACAGTTACTTCGAATTGATAGTGTACCCCCAGATAGTTATGAAGAGGAAAAGCAACTTCTAAAAAGTGGGGTGTTGAGTACATATTGTATCATGCTTGTTCGAATGAATGTATTTTATACAAAGGTGAATACACAAACAAAGAGATATGTCATAAATGTGGCAATCACGGGTACTAGATATCAAAAAAGGGTAAGTCACATGGTCCTCCTCATAATATATTGAGGCACATGCCTATGATCCCAAGGATTCAAAGGCTTTTTTGTTCCCCAAGAATTAGTCATATTATAGGGGTGGCATGCCTCACACAAAAGTGTTCCAGGAGTTATGTGGATTCCTACATATTCAATAGACATGAATCATATAAAGGATATGTGGCTTGATAAATTCAAAGATGAAGTACGAAGCCTTCGCTTGAGCATATCCATGGATGGAGTTAACATGTATTATGTTTGTCCAATGGTAGTGATCAATAACAATATTTCTCCATGGTTTTTCGTGAAGAATGAATGTCTAATGTTGGCTCTCATAATTCTCAGTAGTAAACATGTGAAGAATATAAATGACACCTCCAACCATTGATTGATGAATTCAAACAATTATGGGAAGGGATATAGGTATACGATGTATCAAGGCCCATCTTGATGGAGAGGTATTTTCCGTTGTATGGAATATTTGCATACACCACGCATGATTATCCATGACTAGGATTTTGTTCTGGTAAACATGTCGATTGATTTTCTTATATCCATAATGTTATTTGAAAAACTTAATTTGGTGCAACCGCCTTCTTTGGCGCTAATGTGTTCTATATACAATAAAATCATAGGTCTTATAACAAAAGGGTGTCATGGATGTAAATGTTCTAGAAAGTCAATAAAGGCTAGGTGGTCCAAACACCTATTAAAGTTGGTGTATGATTGGTCGAGGGTGTTCCTCCCAAAAGGCGTCCCTTTTAGAAGAGAAACGTCTTCTTTCAATGGTAAACCAGAGAGGACCTGGAGACCTAAAATAATGATACCAAAACACTAGCTTAGGATGATATGACATGGAGAAGGAGAAGGAAATGACATAGTTGTCGATTCAAATAGGTAAAGGCTAGGTGGTCCAACCACCTATGGAAGCTCGTATATCATTACTCGATCGTGTTCCTCCCAAAAAATATCTCTTATAGAAGTGCAAAATCATCTTTCAATATTAAACCAGAGAGAACCTGGAGACCTAAAATAATGACATCAACACACTTGTTTAGAGCATATGACATAGGGAAGGAGAAGGAAAATGTATAATTGTTCAATTCAAATGGGGAACCTATGTTCAATGATCTTGTATTTTTCGACACTTGTGTTGAGAAAGTACCATTGGGATGAAAAGGAACTCTATGTTTTATGATCTTTTATATTGGGGGCAGCTTAATATTGCCCACTTATTAGATCCCATGCATTTATTCAAAAATGTTTCATCTTCTTTATGGAGGCACATATCATTGAAAAAAAATAACACATCTTAGGAGAGATCTTATTAGGCTTCAAATACTAAAAAGTAACATTGGCGAAGAAAATAAATTAAAGGAGAGGCCAAAACCTCTTGGTCTTTTAAAGAAGGTGATTTCCCATGGATTTTGAAAAAAAATGATCTTTCTTTGGAAAATGATGTTATATTAAGTGTGAAGGCACCTTCATTATATGGGTCAACTCTACGGATCTGCTTCACAGTAGAAGAACATTTGTCAGGGTTGAAATCGCATGACCATCTAATCCTTTTAAGGGTGTGTATGTCAATTACATGCTTCTTTTTCTATAGTGTAGGTTATAATATGCTATGCATTCACAATTTTATGCTAATTATAAATTTATGACATGTTTGTTTTGTAGTTTCATTATCCTTTTCTCATGCATGGTTGTGCGAACCATGACTTCCCCCGAGATCTAAAATGAGCCATATCTAAATGATTTGCATTTGTATGTTGGATTACATCAAAGGAGATTCACATGGCTAGAATTCAATGGTGATATCAAGAGATTGTTGAGATCATTTGTATATTTGAGAAGGAAATGCCCACAAGTTTCATGGACTTACAGGTCCATTTTTAGTTTAACTAGACGATGAGATTGAATTAGTTGGGGTGGTATTATGTCATTGGATGTTCTTCTTTGAGAGGTACATGAAAAGGATCAAGGGGTTTGTTATAAAAGGGGGAAAACCCAGTGGGGTATATGTCGAAGGGGTACATAGTACATGGGTCGTTCTATTACGCTAGTGAATACATCAAGCAAATCGACAACACACTAGGCATAGTGGTTTGGGATGTCCAACGAGAAGAGGATGAAAGGTAAGGGGAGATACTCCATATGAACGTAAAAAAAGGCCCATGATAAAGAGTAAATCACTTATATTTTGTCAACTTTCTATGAAGGAATTGCTTACACTAAACTTGATAATATATGTTTGGTCTCATATTAATCATTTTCATTTCATGAATACATTATTAAATGCAGACATTTATGGCCTCTATAAATTTGTTCTTTACAATGTGGAGGCGACACAACCATGGGTCGCATCAAGTATGAAGAGAAGAGAAGGAATGGGGCATTGACAGGAAAGGATTCAGATGGTTGAATGGTAGAAGCATCCCTTATACTAATGATTTTAAGAAAAAATGCCAATGACCTATCCCAATAGTTGAGTGGTTGACTGTATTAGAGAGAAATATGGCACGCCTAGTCCTTACCCACATGGTGATAAAGAGGATGCACTAAACATAGGGATTGGGTGTAGCAACTATATAATAATTTCTCCACATACATTTTCCATTGTATAATGCATGTTTGAATTATAACATGCATTATGTTTTAATTAATTCTTGGCTTACTAAACGTATGGCAACATCCATTCTTCTCATTTTTAGGTGCATTTGTTCCCATCCATGTGGGAATATTGACAATATTTTTGCATCGAGGATATTGATTGGAGGTCGAGTTTGAAAAATCTAGTCATGCTAATGAATGTGATCGAAACATAATAGAGGTGAAGTTAGGTTACATCGAAAATATATAAGAGATCATGAAAGTGGGCTTGTCATCTTTCCAATATGTTATTTTTTATGTGCAAGTGGTGGGATACTTTCGACCGAAATAATGTAAAGGAAGATTGTAATAGTGGGATAATATGTATCAACTCTAAAAAGAAGTGGGATGAAGTAAGGAGCCTTATGTTTACCCAAAACACATCAACCAAGTATTCGTTTACCCAAATGTGTTGGATAGGGATTGGTGGCTCATACTAAGAACAATCTGAGATCAAAACATATTTTTGAAAAATATAATAATATATTTCCAAGCAAGGAAGATAATTAAGGTGATGGCAACGAATAATGATATGTACATGTTTTATTTTAAAATTTATGTTATGGTCGTGGAATTTAATTATGGGTATCTATAATTGCTTATTGTTATTTTTCCTTCATTTTATGATGTTGGGTATGAAATTTCAACTACCATTTACAACCATCTAAGTCAGACATATCTAAATGACAAGCATATTACATGTAGGCATCAAAGTCTTTAATATGGAGAGAGCTAATTTGGGGAAAATAGAAGAAAGGTTAGAAAGTTTTTGAAATTTGGTTTGTATTCATATGAAACCATGTATAACTATATCTTAGTGAAGGTTCCAAATATAATGGAATTTATGTTTTCAAATATTGGGTAGCCTTTCTAGATATTCATATATTGTGTATAATAATATCTTTGATACTCATATATTGTATATGATAATATCTTTGATATTCCTATATTATGTATAATAATATATGTTCTCAAGAACTTTGTAATTGTGAGTAATAATTTTATTTATGGTTGGATCCAATCTTTGATGTTCACACATTTATTTGATGTATTGGACGTAAAATTATGATTAATGACTTTTTTCTCTATAATGAAAGTAAATTGTATATTAAATGTAGAGCAACATATTTTTTAACTGAATAATAATGAATATGAGTTACCTATCATGTTATATAGCATTACAATATTTACATATTATATGTCACTACATTACATATGTTTTTTAATTTAAAATTCAAATTACAGGTGGAAGTATATGTGGTAAATTTGAATTTTTAAAAAAACTTATGATTAATCAAACCTATCTCATCCACACTTCATGTGTTATATGTTATCTTCCATTTTATGTGGTTATTCTTTTAATAACATTTATATAATCGATGTTTCATGTATTATGTGTCATCTTTTTTTTATGTGGTTATTTTGAATTTAAGTTTGGAGAAACCAAACATGTTTTATGCAATGCATAAACTATATCAAATTTAACTATATTTTTTTAATGAAAGGATGTAATATATTATACATATTCATAAGTGGTGAAATTATAAACACATAGAGACCTATTCTACTACAAATATATCATTCGAAGTCCTTTTATGTATTTACTTACTGTCTTGTGACACTACACATTAAGGTTGTTAATGATTTTCCTATAACTATTTCACTCACCATCCATCTAAAAAAATTTATGTTACTCTTGTAGTAACAATATCTTGCACACTAAGCAATAAATTAGTAGCCATTTTGGGGGGGTCTAAAATATACAGGGTGGGGCAGCGAAGGTTTTGAAGCAAGAAGGAACTGAAACCCCCTAAATGGGATCGATGGGAGGAGGGGTATCCTCCCCATCCTACAAGGAAGTGTTGTAGACTAGGATGGGGATGGAGGAAGGAACCTTCAGGTTGAAAAACAAAGGGAGAAATGCTCCAGGAATGGGATCGAGGGTGATAGGGTTGGAAGGTGTAGAAACAGAGAATCAGAAGGATTTAGATCAAGAGGATAATAAAGAAATAAATCGTACCGCACTAGATCAAATATATCGCAGGCCATGCATTCTAAGATCCAAGGAGATACCACACTATTAGGTCACATCCAGTACATGAAAGACCATGCACTTATTGGAAAACATTTAGGCTTTTGGCCAACTAAATAGGGTCTCAAAGGTTGGATTGTAGGGAAATAGAAACCCAAAGGGTAGGTGGATCTAAAACTAGGGTCAAAGGGTTTCTTAATAATGATCTTCTCCATCTTGGAATACAAACTCTAGATAAGTGAAAATGCTCCATATTTCTTCAATTTAGCAGGATTGTTTCTTACGGATTTGTCAAAATGATTCTCTCTGGACAAGGAATATTTCTCCATGGCTCCTATTTGGGTATTTTTATACTATATTCTATAGGATTTTTGGGATGAAGAAACATTAGAGGAAATTGGAAATACCCTAGAGTCCTTTATCAAAATTGCAGAAACTACGAAACAAATGAGATACACCTCATATGCTTGAATTTGTGTGAATATGAACATTTTTGGAGCCTCCCTAAATTGATATGCCTGACTTACCATGGAATGATTGGATCCATACCATGGACTATTGACATATGTCATTCTGGTGCAAGCAGTTCCATGAACATGGTCTCCAATACTGAGGTTATCCTCTTTCCTAAAAACCCATCTAAATGAGACAAATGATAAGGACCTACAAGAATTTGTCCTTTTTTAAGGGAAGAGGAAAAATGGAGGAGGAAGGAATGTGATTCCACCACCCAGAACCCTAGATCTGCAAGGGGAGAGAAAATTTGTAGTCTTATCAAGACTAAGGGAGAAGGTGATGGCCTCAAAGACTGTTAGAATATAATCCGTAGGGAATATATATTGTAAATAAATAAATAAATAATAGGAAGCTGAATAGTTACGTAGGAATATGGATAGGCTGGTCGGAATCTCAACCACCGCCTGAAATGTATAAATATATGCATTGGCATTGGAATATAATTAAATCGGGAGTTATACCTAACAAGTGGTATCAGAGCTTGGCTATTTTCCTGCCATAACTCCTGCTGCATTGCATGCCTGCCATTCTGCCTGTGTTATCAGAGCGCTGCCATAATGCTTGCCAGTCCATTGTCATTTTGTCTGCCAGTCGCATGCATTGTATGCGTTACTCCTCCATCTTGCTACTGCGATTCCATTGAAGTCCATATTGTTGGAGTTTGAGACTGCGTTTTGAGATTACTGTGATCTCCTCCTTCAGCATTTCAGTCCTGGCATTCTGCTTGCCAGTCCATTGCCATACTGCTCCATCAGTCTGCCAGTCGCATGCAGTGTATGCATTTCCCTTCACGTTGATGAGGTTTTGTACTGTTAAGTTTCCTGAACTTTTGAATTAGGTTATACCTAACCCTAATTTGCAGCACCCTAACGCTGGAGACATCCATTATTCTGCATCCTGTGTATAGCCTCCTCCACCTCTGTTACTAGCATTGGTAGCGTCTCCATCTCAACCATCAGTTCCCTGGTCTGTTCCATTTCCTTTGACAGCCCCTCAACCAATCATCCGGCAGCACCTCGTTAATGCAGACTCTACCATTATTGAATTCACTTCGCCCCATCATATGTATCTGCGGCCCGGGTGGACTTAGTTGTGTAGAGGTCTGGGGATTAAATCTCCATTCGAAAACTTTTGCAGAGTAAATCGTGAGGAGTTTTGAGCATGACTGTTGCTGTAAAGAGCAGAAACGAATGGAAGTATGAAGGCCATGATCTCTCAGACCTACCTCCATTCTGCTATGGAGTTCTGAAGCGTTGAAGATACAGGCACGGCCTTTGAAGAGACCATCGTTGAATGATCTGCGTGAAGTTTTGAAAGTGAAGCTATTGCGTGAAGAGTTTATTTGTTGCGAATTCAAGGAGCTGCGACCTCTCACCTGGTAGCTGAGAAGACTGCTACGACCTCCAAGTGACTGACAATCATTAATCCTTACTGTGGATTATGAGTACTCTTGAAAAAGCCAAAGAATCTAGTTAATGAGGAGGTAGAAGTGGAGGAATCTGGGATGGTTCCATCATTCCCAACGAGCATCATGTATTTAGACTTGCGAGTAAAGTTGGTACATTGAAATTCAAGCATTTCAGCGAGAATTATCTGAACATAGTTGGCGACTTCGTGCGGGTTCTTCCCACCCGAGCAGGCGAGCTCGAGCAGGAGCTAGTCGAGGAATGTGACTTCGTAGATGGGCCTGGGATCACAGTGGTGCAATGTTATACTGAATACTATTGGTAGAACGTTTCAAGACTCTCCTTTCATGACAAAGATTGTTGATGGAACGCGTGAAGATGTGAAGATCAAGTCTGAACATTAGTGACTGAAGAATGATGTTGAAATACACGCCCTTTCTCAACTGCATGAAGGTAATAAGTTGCATAATTTTTATGTATTGCCTGTGAACGTTGGAAGTGCATAAAACCTAATTTTGCCCTAGTTTTATGCATGAAGTGTAATATGATGACTCTACTGTGTATATGATGCGGCATGATCGATGTGTATTTGACTTATGGAGAAATAATATGCTACGTATGATTTCAAGACATATGTATTGAAGAATATAAGTCTGTAGTTGCTCAGAAGACTGCTATACCTAACCCTAATATGTAACCACGCTCTCTTGGCTTTGAGAGAAATGAGAGCACTCTTTTGATGCTACGTTGAACCACTGCATGAGAAGATTGTTGACAGCTGAAGATTGACTTGCTAAGACTCGACCCTTCTGTCACTTGTAAGAAGTATTTTGAAGATTGTTGCGACTGCCCATCATGTTGATTGCATAAAGAATTGAATTGATGAGTTTCAATTTTCTTTCATTCTGCTGCAAAAATTATGCAAAGAATTGTATTCGTGTATGAGATTGCCACCAGCAAATTTGCTTATGAACTTATTGACAGCATATTAAGACTGTAAATCACCTTGGGAGAGACTGTAGACCTGCAAGGTTATTGTTTTTTCTATTATCCCATTCTCTTTGTCATATTAAGTTCAATATTGTAATTTACACTAACAATTGCAGAAGATGCAATCTACAACATCTGTAGTTGGTGCCACTCTCTCAGGCAAAGAGAGAGGCAGAAGAAGAAGAAACTTTAGAGGCAGAGGAGGCAGAAACAAAAGATCAGATTTGCAGTGCAAGCATTGTGGAAAGACTGGACACACATCAGGTCATTGTTGGGCTTCGTGGGACACCATCAAAGACAAACATAACCAGAAGAAAGATGACCAAGATGCTAGTAAATCTTTTGATTCTTGTATTGTTGCACATTGTAATCTTGGAATTAATGAAATGACTTCACTTTCATCTTACAAAGATTGTTGGCTGCTTGATACTGGTGCAACATCACACATGACATTTAGAAAAGATTGTTTTGAAGAACTTAATGAAACAATAGATGGAATAGTTTACTTTGCAGATAAGTCAAGTATTAAACCAAAGGGAATGGGCACCATTCGACTGAAGATGCCTGGATTCCCTGATTTCTTGTTGAAGAACGTTCTTTATCTTCCAGAGTTGCAGAGAAGCCTGCTGTCCATGGTGGAAATTCGACATCAAGGCCGTTCCATCCACATGTTTGATGGAATCGTTGAAATAAGAAAGTCCTCTGACAACCAAGTCGTCATGACTGGATACAAAGATGGAAAGCTGCTGAAGCTCAAGGGTTCATCCGCAAGATTTCAGAACTATGCCTACCTCTCTCAGCATGGAGAAGGTAATATGTCATCTAGCTCATTGTGGCATGCAAGATTTGGTCATCTAAATTATAACATTCTTCGTTTGTTGAGAAAGAATGGTGTATTTGGCTTTCCCACCATTCCTAAAGAGAAGAATAAATGTCATGCATGTATTTTAGGGAAACATAGTAAGCTGCCATTCCATGAATCTAATTTCAGAGAAAGTAGGAAATTAGAGTTAGTACATTCTGATTTGTGTGGCCCAATGCCAACTCCTTCAGCAAATGGGAACAAGTATTTTATGACATTTGTTGATGACTACTCAAGAATGTGCTAGACATACTGTTTAAAGACAAAATCAGAAGCATTTCAAACATTCAAAGAATTTCATGCATTGATTGAAAAACAAGCACAATCAAAAATTGGTACACTTCGTACTGATAATGGAAAAGAATACACTTCAAATGCTTTTGAAGATTATCTTCATCAACATGGAATTGCACATCAGATTACCGTTCCCTACAATCCTCAACCAAAAGGTGTAGCAGAAAATGAATAGAACCATAATGAATATGGTTCGCTCAATGATGTTTTTCAAGAATGTAAAACTAATGTTTTGGGGTGATGCAGTAAAATGTGCAGCCTATTTGAGAAACAGAATTCCCTCAAATGCTCTTGATAACAAGACCC
>LPNX010533935.1:68177-111177 GCA_001517045.1 Pseudotsuga menziesii | reverse complement strand
AAATAAATAATAGGAAGCTGAACAGTTACGTAGGAATATGGATAGGCTGGTCGGAATCTCAACCACCGCCTGAAATGTATAAATATATGCATTGGCATTGGAATATAATTAAATCGGGAGTTATACCTAACAAATACCAACTAGATCCAAGACTTCAATTTACAGGCTAAATTCTGATTAAAATATTCTTTCGCAGCTTTAACTCAGGTATCTTGCCCTTCTGCAATTTCCACCTTTTCACAATCTCCACCTTTCTGCAACTCAGCTTTTTCGCAAAAGTCATTCTCCAAGACATTTCCCACAACTCCTTTTCTGCAACACTATAGGTTGCGAGATACAAATTTACAAGTTTTTAAATTGAACTTCCACAACTAATTGCGGCCGCAACGGTCAATCCCGCATGTAGGTTGCGGAACTTGGCTTATCGAAATAGAGCTCCCACAATTTCTATATGTTTCTCGATTTCCGCAATTTTGAAGTCTTCTGCACCGTCGATTCTTGCATATTACTTCTCGATCATTGATCTATCTCCAAATGTGGAATAGATTGTAACTGTTGATTTCTGTTGCAATCTTTCTTCGTCATTCAATCTTCTCTGATATCTTTCTTCGTATCTCTCCAAATTGATCACTGAAAGTATCAATTTCTCTACAATTCGGAAACTAAAGAATTTATACACCGAATTATATGGAGTGAACACAGGATGAATTCATATCTCTATAGCTTTATAGAAAACTGGGAATCCATCAAAACACAAGGAATGTAATCCTATGTTCTTTATTCAACTTTATCAAAATTTCAAACACAGAGAATTCAACTTATTCACTCCTTTTGCGTACACTCTTTCCCTTCCTCTCTCTCATATCTAGATCTATTACACTCAAATTAATTTATAACACTCAAAAAACCTTTCAGATCCGACTAAGTTGGACCTGAGGACCTAATAAAATAAAACCCTATCTACAAAGATCAATCCTTGAGAATCCACATAGGGATCAAGGAGAACAAAGGCAAAATTGCCACTTATTACAAATTTAAAACTAATTCTCTCTACTTGTCATCGAACCCTATCCATCTAGAACTTGATTACAAGGCAAGCTGACTCATTAGTAAATGGACTTCGAGCTAGATGCTAAGCTGATTCATTAGTCAATGAACTTCAAGTTGGATGCTCCTGCATCATACTCCTGGGGAAGAAAAGAATTTTTCATTAAGTCTTCAGGCAGTACGTTGTACTTGGCAATTTCTTTCTCTGTCATCCAGGCTACATCTTCAGTAGGATGATTTCTCCATTTGACTAGGTATTGAAAGAAGGTTTTGTTCCTGATCTTCCTTAAGATTCTTTTGTCAAGGATGGATTCAATCCGAGGTTGTTATTTGTGGAATTTGTCCTTTCCAATCTATAGTTGTATCATCTCTATCTGAAGTTACACCATATAGTTGGATACCTTCATTTCTAAAAAAATATAAATCTGAAACATTAAAAATAGGTGAAATATGAAGGTCAAAAGGAAGTTCAATTTCATAAGCATTTGCAGAAAACTTCCTTAAAACTTTACAAAGTCCAATCTTTTTAAGCTTCAATTTATTATAAGTTCCTTTAGGGAACCTTTCCTTTTTAAGATAGGCCATCACTAAATATCCAATATGAAAATTCACTTCTCTCCTCTTTAGGTCTGCTCTCTATTTATGCTTCTCTACACTTTCTTGTAATCTCTTCTTGATGTTTTCTTGTAGCTCATGCATACTAACTACAAAGACCTCACCCTTTGCACTTCTCTTTTGTTGTTTTTCCAAATCTCTAAGTTCATATACACCTCTTGGATGCATCCCATAGACAATTTGAATAGGACTCATACTTGTACTTCTATTGGGTGAATCATTGTATGTGAACTCGGCTTGAGCTAAAGCTAAGTCCCACTTTTTTGGTTGTTCATACACCAGACTTATTAGTATATTTCCCAAGCTCCTATTTACCACTTCAGTTGCCCATCAGTATGGGGGTGATAAGCAGAACTAAAACTGATATTAGTCCCCAATTTCTTCCATAGAGTTCTCCAAAAATGACCAACAAATTTTTTGTCTCTACTAGACACAATACTCAAAGGAAAACCATGCAACTTTACAATTTCTAAAAAGAATATATTAGCAATGTTTGTTGCATCATTAGCCTTTTTGCATGCAATGAAATGAGCCATTTTGGAAAATCTATCTACTACAACATAAATTGAATCATGACCTCTCTGAGTTCTAGGAAAACCTAAAACAAAATACATGCTTATTGAATCCCAAGGCCTAGCTGGAATAGGTAATGGTTGATACAATCATGTGTTATAACTTCTCCCTTTTGCATGTTGACAGACTCTACATCCTGCAATAAATTTCTTCACATCATGCTGCATCTTTGGCCAAAACTAAAAATTACTCACCAAGGCAAAAGTCTTGTCTTTCCCAAAATGTTCTGAGAGACCTCCACTATGTTATTCTTGAATTAAATTTCCCCTCATTGAACATCTTGGAATACACAACTTACTGTCTTTGAACAAAAATCCTTCCTGCATCATATAATCTAACCACTAGCTTCTGTTATGGGTAATTGTATTTTCACTTGCAGCATAAATCTCCTTGAAATCTACATCCTCTTTATACATAGCAATCAAATTTTCAAATCCCAAAGTGTTGAACTTAACTTCCTACATTACCAAACGTATCCCGCTCAAAGCACCAACAACTTTATTAGACTTACCACTTGTATGTTTGATAACAAAGGTAAAGTTCTACAAAAATTCTACCCATTTAGCATGCCTCTGATTTAATTTAGGCTGGTTATTGATGAACTGCAAAGCATGATTGTTAAAATACAAAATAAATTCCCTAGGAATTAAATAATGCCTCCACTTTTTAAGATCTTGCACAACAACATATAATTATTTATCATACGAAGAGTACTTTTGTTTAGCTTCATTCAAAATTTCACTAAAATATGCCACTGGCATCTGTTCTTGACTTAAAATTGCTCCCATTGTTGTTCCATTGGCATCTGTCTCCACTTGAAACACTTTATCAAAACTGGACAAAGGCCAAAATAGGCTTCTCAATTATTTTCTTCTTCAATAATTTAAAATTTATATCAGTTGCTTCGGCCCATGGAAAGGTTGTTTACTTCCTCTGAAAGTATCTATTAAAGGTGTGCATATATGACTGAAATTCTTAATGAAATTCCTATAGAAACTAGCAAGTTCATGAAAACTTCTTACCTCATAAGCATTCCTTGGAACTGGCCAATTTAAAATTGCTTGCACTTTATCAGAATCCATTTTCAGTCCTTCTTCTGAAACCACGAACCCTAAGTAGACCAATTATTTTTTCAGGAAGCTACACTTCTTCAAGTTTATCACCAGCTTCTCCTTCTGCAAAGTCCTTAACACCAACTTAAAGTGCCTTAAATGCTCTTCTCTATTCTGACTAAAAATCAGGATGTCATCTAGATATACTATCACAAATTTTCTAGTGAATTCTTTTAGAAACTCATTCATCAATCTCATGAAAGTACTGGGTGCATTTGTAAGCCCAAATGGCATCACTAACCACTCATACAGACGATCATTATTTTTTAATGTTGTTTTCCATTCATCCCCTTCCCTTATTCTAATCTGATGATATCCACTTTTCAAATCTATTTTGGAAAAATATTTTGAACCACTTAAAGAGTCCATTAGATCATCAATTTTGGGTAAAGGAAATCTATACCTGATAGTGATCTTGTTGATTTCCTTGGAATCAGTACACATCCTCCATCCACCATCCTTCTTTGGACTTAGCACAGTGGGTATGACACAAGGGCTCAAGCTCTCTTTCACCAATTCCTTCTCCAACAGCTCCTGTACTTGTTGTTTGATTTCTTGATTTTATAGAGGATTATCTGTATGCTGCTCTGTTAGGTAAAATTGCACCAGGTATTAATTCAATGTGATGAATAATACTTCTTACAGGAGGTAATTCACTTGGTAATTCATCCACAATAATGCCATCATATTCATAAAGCAAAGTTTTAACTTCATATGGAAAATCATCTAAATTTGTAGAAATTAAAATTACCTTTGGCTTACCAATAAGAGAAAAATGTAGATCCTTTTCTTTCTGAACTTCCTATAATAGTTCTTTTCCAGACATCAGCAGAATGATTGATTTTGAACTTCCTTGAACTGCTTCATCTTCCAAGGGTGGCAAGGTATGTCTCTTCCCATCTTTCTCCAAAGAATAATTATTCTTCCTCCCATCATAAACAGCTTTCCTTTCATACTGCTATGGCCTCCCAAAGAGAAATGGCACACATCCATAGGCATTATGTCACACAATATTACATCATTGTAAGTACCAATCTGGAACTCCACATTACACTGCTCATTCACCAAGAGTTGATGTCCTTTCTGTTACTAGGATACTTTGTAAGGAGCAGGATGCTTCATCCTCTTCAAACCCAGCTTCTCTACCATCTCTGTGGAAACCAAATTATCAGTACTACCACTATCAATAACCATTTTACAACACTCACCTTGTTATGAACAGACTTTTCCTTTGAACTGGTTCATGTACCTGTTTCTCTTTCTTCACCAAGACTCTCTTCAACATAATAGCCTCTCCATCCTCTGGAGGATTATTCACCTCTGCTTCTTCTTTTGATTCTTCCTGAGCCTCTATAACATTCACATTCCTCTGACATATAGATTTATTTCTTGGACAAACCCAAGACATATGTCCGATCTCTCCACAAGTATGACATCTTACTTCTCTATTTCTACCTCTTCCTCTACCTCCTCTGAATCCTCCTCTCTGGAATGATTGACTGCTACTGCTAGAAATTTCAGCTTCATCTTTAGAAATTCTACCTCCTATGTTTGGAACACCTTTGCCTCTTACCATGTTATTTCCTTTGTTCCTCTAGTTTTTCTTTCTTAGCAATTTCTCTTCTATCTTTAAAGCTACCTGATATGCATCTTCTACAGTTTTCAAATTTAATAGATTGATTTCATCATGTATATCATATCTCAACCCATTGATATACCTAGCTACTCTTTATATACCTCCCTCTGTGTGGCCAGATCTAATATTCAGTCTAAAAAACTCTTGTGTGTATTCTTTTACTGTCATAGCCTTCTATCTAAGGTTCGGTAATTGTCTAAGAAGATTTAACTGATAGTCCTTAGGAATAAATTGACTTTTAATATTATACAAGATGTTATCCCAAGAGGTAATTTTTTTCTTACCTCTCCTTTCTCGATGGATCCGGAGCTCATCCCACCAGATAGATGCATGTCCCTTCAATCTGGTAGTTGCATGTCTTACTTTCTTCTTGTCTTCTATACCTTCAAAATCAAAGTATTTATTCATACCATTAATCGAATCCATAAGTTTTTCAACATTTAAGTTACCTGAATACAGAGGCACTTCTATTCTTGGTCTGCCACTGGTTTTCATCAACATCTTCAATATTTTAACTTCATCGGGATCTTCGTGTTCTTCCTCAAGGGATTCGGATTCGGCTTCTTCATCATTGTCATCTAAATTGTCTGAATGTTTCTTTCTTTCCATAGCTTCTAACCTTTATTCCAACATTGTCATGTTTCTTTCCATTTCTATTTCTTTAGGTTGTCCTTCCTGGCGGCATATTTCTTCACAGACTCAACTAATCAACTGAGCTACTATGCAGAATCTTTGTCCTGCTATGATACCAAAACTGATGGCCTCAAAGACCAATTAGATCCAAGACTTCAACTTACAGGCTAAATTCCTGATTGAAATATTCTTTCTGTAGCTTTAACTCATGTATCTTGCCCTTCCGCAAGATTGTTCTTCCGCAATTTCCACCTTTCCGTGATCTCCACCTTTCCGCAACTCAACTTTTCAGTAAACGTAGTTCCGCAAGATGTTTCCCGCAACTCCTTTTCCGCAACTCCTTTTATGCAACACCTTTTTCGCAACACCTTTTCCACAACTCATTTTCCATAACACTACGAGATGCGGCTTTACAACTTTTAAAATTGAAATTCCATAACTAATTGTGGCCACAATGGTTTATCCCGCATGCAGGTTACGGAACTTGGCTTATCGAAACAGAGTTCCCGCAATTTCTATGTTTCCCAATTTCCGTAATTTCGAATTCTTCCTCACTGTCAATTCTTGTGGATTAGTTATTGGTCGTTGATCTGTCTCCATATGCGAAACAAAATGTAACTGTTGATTTTCGTCATGATCTTTGTTCGCCATTCGATATTCTCTGAGATATTTCTTTGTAGCTCACTAAATTGATCACTGGAAGGATCAATTTCTCTGCAATTCAGAATCTAAATAATTTATACACATAATTATATGGAGTGAATGTAGGATGAATTCATATCTCTATAGATTTATATAAAACCAGGAATCCATCACAACACACGGAATGTAATCCTTTGTTCTTTATTCAACTTGATCGAAATTTCAAACACAGAGAATTCAACTTATTCACTCCTTCTGTGCACACTTTTTCCCTTCCTCTCTCTCATACCTAGATCTATTACACTCAAATTAATTTATAACACTCAAAAAACATGTAAGATCCGACTAAGTTGGACCTAAGCACCTAATAAAAGAAAGCCCTATCGACAAAGATCAATCCTTGAGAATCCATGTAGGAATCAAGGAGAACAAAGGAAAAATTGCCACTTATTACAAATTTAAAACTAATTATATCTACTTGTCATTGAACCCTATCCATCTAGAACTTGATTACAAGGCAAGTTGTCTCATTAGTAAATGAACTTCGAGCTAGACGCTAAGCTGATTCACCAGTCAATGAACTTCGAGTTGGATGCTCTTGC
The DNA here is from genome assembly GCA_001517045.1 of Pseudotsuga menziesii. NCBI lineage: Eukaryota > Viridiplantae > Streptophyta > Pinopsida > Pinales > Pinaceae > Pseudotsuga > Pseudotsuga menziesii. Next base: position 104,317 of record LPNX010533935.1, on the reverse strand, counting down.
ATCAGAAGGTGGAACTAATGGAAGAGGAGACTCTAGTGGATCAACAAGTGGAAGAGTTCAATTAGAGCTATATCCCAATCCCAACCAAAGACCCTGAGAGGAGGCAGGTTGAAGATTTTGTAGTGACCACCCAATAATGGGTGCTAGAGGAATCCCAAATGATTGAAACATAGAGTGGGTCATTTGCGAAAGCATTGCAGTTTGTCAGTAGTAGACGATTCAAGCCCCCCTCGGAAAAAACATAAAACATTGCTCCATGAAGCAATGGAGAAAGTTCATGGACAAACTGGAAACCCTAAAGTAGGGACAAGCACGAGTAGGGAATCCTTGGGATTCAAGAAAACACCCCCCAAAAAAGTGCAAAAGAATCCTAAGAAGGAGAAGGGAAGGGGAAGGAAAACAAGAAACCATGCATTGAAAGAACTTAGTGAGCATATTGTAGATTCGAGGTTCTATGCCAAGGTGGATTCCATGTAATTTTCATCTTCCCTTAGTCGTTGATCATGAAACTAATATCTTGGAATATAAGAGGTATAAATACTCATAGCAAACAAATATTGTTGAGGAATAAAATAGGAATAGATAAGCTTGATGTGATAATGCTACATGAAAACAAATGAAATAGTGAAGCCAGGAGTAGGCGAACCAGTTTTATTTAGGCCCAAGATCAACTAATGGCAATGGATGATAGAGGACCAACCAGAGGATTGGCTCTCCTCTCGAACCTAAGAACCATCATCATGAACAATTTCTTTGCAATGCCATGATCGATCTCAACCAGGTTTCTAATTATAAGTACAATGCATTCAAGAGTAATATCCAATGTTTATGGCCCAAATCAAATTCGGGTTTCTTCAATCATTGGAAGGAATATGAGAACATATTGGCCCCATACCATGGATCTTGGGTACATATTTCAACTTAATCAAATCCCTAGCAGAGAAAAAAGGGTGGATTCACATACCATAGCCAACTAGTGATCTATTCAAACACACGCTACCAGATATGAATCTCATAGACATTAAGACAATGAATGGAATGCACACATGGAATAACAAAAGAGGGGTGTTCTCAACAGATTGCATTAATATTAGATCAGTTCCTTATATCGAAGGAACTCATGCTTCAAAACCTCATGTTATAAGCTTCCATCCTCCCATATGTGGTCTCTAATCACTAGCCCATATCCCTCTCCATGGACATCGATGATAGGGCCAAAAATCACCATTTAGATTTTAACAGAACTTGCTACAACATGAGAATTTGAAGGAGAATGCAACAATGTGGTGGGAAGAAGTAGAAATAAGTCCAAGGGAATATTCTCTAATTCGAACAAAGGATAAAGTATATCAAATGCCAACTAAAAACATGGAACAATGAGGTCTTCGGGAACATGTTTAAAGCCAAAAGAGATATAGAATAGAAAATTGAGAAGGTGCAACAATATATTATTGTTGGGGTCTATTAATATGATTTAAAAAGGAAAGAGGAAGCACTAACACAATAGATCAATTACTGGGAGAATAAAAAAGAGATTCTATGGAGAAAAAAATATAGGGTACAATGGTTGAAGGAGGGGGAAATAAACACAAAATTCTTTCATCAGTCTATGATAAACCACCGACACCGCAACCACATCACCTGTATTAAGGATATCCAAGGTAAAGTATGGACCACTCACGAATAAATGGAGCATGAATTAGTCTCTCACTTTAATTCTCTACTAACAAAGCCTTCGATTGATCAGGATCATGCCATCAACTGAATTATAGAAAGCATATTGAAGAATTATCATAGATGCTTAGAACAAAATCCTAATGAGGCTAGTGACAAGAGAATAAGTGAATCAATCAATAAAGGAAATGGATAATGGGTTTTCTCTAGGGTTGGACGAGTTTACAACAAACTTCTACCATGGATGTTGGTCGATCATTGGCAAGGATGTCTAGGAAGTGGTGGAGAAATAAAGGAAATGATTGGATGTTCTGTCGGATTTAAATTATACCTTCCTCACATTAATTCCAAAGGAGGAAGGAAATGAAAATCGAGCAAATTTAGGCTGATATCCCTTTGCAACATCATATTTAAAATAATACCAAAGGTCATAGCGAATAGATTAAATTCTTTTCTACCTTTTTTCTCATATCCCTCGAGCAATCTAGCTTTGTGGAGGTTCGTAAAATCTTGGATGGAATAGTTTTTTCCCATGAAGCAGTTCATTTCCTCAGGACACTCAAATTTCCAAGAATGGTCTTGAAGTTGCATCTAACCAAGGCCTATGATCAAATTAGTTGGAGCTATATGGGGAAAATCCTTCATGCCTTTTGTTTTTTGCTTGAGGGGACTCCATAAATATTGGCACTGATTCCTCACCTTTTTCCATTCTGCTAAATGGTTCCCCAATGGACACATTCACTCAATATACAGTAATAAATAAAGGGGATCCGATGTTCCTGTTTTTGTTCATCATATTGGCAGAAGGTCCTAGGTGCTCAATCTCACTAGTCGTCCAACAAGGAGCCATTAAAGGATTAAATATATCCAAGGAGGTGCCTCTGTCTACCCACCACCAATACATATATGACACCCTATTGGTTCAAATCCCTTCCATACAAGAATATTGCGGGCTCACCAAAATTTTGAACAAGTTCACAAAAGCATGTGGCACCAAAGTGAACAAGGAAAAATCCTAGTTATACTTTTTTAACATCCCATTGAGACACCAAAGTCGAATATCAAGGGAACTCAATTCCCAACAAGACACCCTCCCAAAAACCTAACTAGGAGTCCTCGATTGAAAAATAAAGGGTGCATAGGATGTGGGAATGACTCATAACTAAACTAGAAGGAAAACTTGAAAACTAGGCTTTGCAGTCGCTAAATATTACATGAATATTGATTCTAATAAAATCAGTGCTTCAAGCTACACCAGTATACCTTCTCTTGATTATGGTGGCTCCCAAATATATACTCAAAACAATCAAACAACTACAACAGATATTTCACTAGGGTGAACAGACCCAGCGAAAAATGGGATTTGGTTTCCTGATCGGACGTTTGTTGTCCCAAGTTGGCTAGGGGTTTGGATCTGAGAGAGATGATTTTGGAAAGTAAGGTGTTGGGGGGGAAACTATGGTGGAGATTGATAAAACAGTCGAACTTGTCCTGAGGGAAGATATAGAGAAGAAAATATGCTTGAGGTATATACCATTAATACCTCATATGATTAAATGGCCAATGGAAAGGATCAATGATCTAGGAAAGGGAATTACAAAATAGGGATACAGTCCAAAAGAACATTTTCTGGAAAAATCGGAATGGGAGGTCATCGTTTTTCTGGGAAGACACTTGGAAGAAACTGCACCTCGCGAATGTGGAAAACTAGAAGGATGTCTGTAACATAATGTTGGAACATGGATGAAAAATGGTACATGAATACTAAGAAGAAGATCGCCTACTCTCTCTGATGTGGTCCTAATCACCAACAGCATAATGGAATTTACTCACAAAAGTGAGGGATGGAATGGAACTATAGAAGGAACTCGGCAAACACCACGTTCAGAACCTAGAAGGCTATAACTTGTCACATTGGATCCATGGACCCATGGGTCAATTTAACATGTCAGAATCTTAATCTCTACTTCCCCGTGGGGAAACCCAATCCCGAGCAATAATATAGACTCAAATATGGAGGAAAAATCTTTGGCACAAAGTCTCTACCTTCCTATGGAATACTACTAAGGAAAAGGCTCTAATGTGCTATCAAATCCACAAATATGGTTTCACAAGTCTAGCTAGGTGTCCTCTTTGTGAACAAGCAAAAGAGTCTCTCAATCATCTCTTAAACTCATGTAGACTCTCCTCTAGAATATGGGATCAGGGATCCATTTCTCTTAGAACCATGAATAGAAAGCAGGAGAGTATAATAGAAATGACTGCATAATGGAGGCCAATGACTTTCCAAAACAACATCCTAAACCAGATCTAGAAACTCCTTCCAAGGTTCACCAAGTGAGAGATATGGAAGGAGAGGAACCATCACATATTTGGGAGACCATGATTGATCAAGTGATTGTGTGAAGACAAATCATAAAGAACATCCAGGAAAATATCTATGCATCATAGTGGTACGAGGAATACTAGAAGGATTCCCCACAAGAAGATGTAATCTTGAAAGAGTGGATGACCACAAGGAATAGTGCCATGCTTCTGCCAAAACCTTGAACCATGTAGCCAGTGTCCCCAACAAGTTGGTTGACGCCCCTTGAAGGTTTCCTAAATCTTAACTTTGATAGCGAATTGAAAGGAAATCTGAGTCCTATCAGTGCAGGGGGGTGTTTAGAAATGACCAAGGTAAAATTGTTTGGATACTTTATGGTTTCCATGGCAAGGACACCAATAATATTGTGGAACTCCATGACCTTATTCAGGGCATGATAATTGCATCCATGAAAGGATACACCAAATTAGTGATTGAGGTATATTACCGTATTCTTATCCAAATTTTGAACATGTTGATTTAAGGATTGGAAGTGAGTAAAATCTAGAAGAATTGGAGACTAGAAGGAAAACACAAAAAAGTTAGCATGATTGTTTAGGTGCTAAGTCCCAAGTATCCCTAGTGCCCATGCATGTCAGATGAATGCCCAATAATATGGAGGATTACATGGATAACAAGGGGGTCACCAATCATGGAAGGGATTTGGACTTGACATGGTGGGAAGTGGAACACTCATAGATTGGGAAAGAATATGCAACCCTTTCCCAATAAGACATTCAACCCCATATGTGGATGGATGAAACAAGAGATAATAGTGGAAGCTCAGGGAAGACACCTATTTTCTAGTTGAGGCCTACACATATAAGGTGACAATTTCTTAAACACATGCATGAACAGAATCGAGTAGATAGTGGTGAATTGAATTGCAAGTTGGGGAAGGTACGAGAGATGTATGATGCAAGACATTGTTTGTGGGATAATTTAGGCATGGACCATTCTAATTATGGAAAGATTAGGAGAATGACAATGGGGATGGGGAGAATGACAATGGGGATGGGGAGAATGATGGAAAATACTCTTGACCTAGAAAAGATAGGAAGAATGTAGCATTATGGTCAATTATGTATTTGTTGGAACAAGTACGTGAGGAATCATGATTTAAAAGAAGGTGGAGGATAGAATAGATTGTTGAAGGAAACAATATAGACAAAATAAATTTAGGGAGTCTGAGTCGAGGAGGGATAAAGGATCTCTAGGGGGGTAAATATGGGAGTCTGGCATGGAGGTGGTGATGGGAAAAAAGAAGTAGCAAGGATAGTGATGCCATTAAAGAGGAAGCACCATGATTGCAATGCCAAAGGCATCCAAATTCAAAGGATCCAAAAGGAGGTAGTTGCAACCAAACAAATGTACCACCAGGTGGTGGATGAAGCAACTCAGTCCTTTCTCGATCAGGTGGAAAGGGATATTGAGAAAGGAATAATGTCTTAGAAGGAAAAATAGGGGCAAGAAATGGCACAATTCCCAAGGCAAGGAGAAACACATTTCCCAAGGCAACTAGAACCGTACAAAAACAGTCAGACAGTGATCGTACAACACACATGTGGGCACATTTCATGAGGTATTGATGTCGCATTTATTACAAACTGACAGGTCATACAACAACAATAAATTATGGCACGTGTGGCACTATTTTCGAGGCAATAAAGTACAATAGAAAGTACAACCGTACATCAACACGTGTGGAGGTCATACATCAGGAAGTATAACTATTAGTTTCACGAAAATCAAGGTATTTTGTTGTTTTTCCTGTTTGGGTTAATTTTGTCAACGAGGGTTGAAGGAATTATTTCATGTGTAGATGGAAATTTTCTGAGTATTCTTCTTAATAAAATTTTCTTCTTTCTAAGGTTTTGCCCGTTCTGTTGACCAAAACATGTGTCTCATGTGTATAATTGATACTTTAGTATTTGAGAAGATATTGAAGTGGTGATTTTTATTTCAAGTTTATGAGCATTTTTTAATAAAAAAAACTAGATATTCAAGTGTTTAACAGAATGTGTGAATGAAACATTCATGTTAATGTCATTTATTTTCTTCATGGTATCAGAGTTGAACTGAAGTAGGGTTCAAGATTGTTATTCACAGTTATAAGTCGTGTTGTATTTCAGTTAATATCTGTTGTAAGTAAATTCCAATGACGAGCATACAATATGAGGATAGATTGGATGGTGTATCCAACTATCTTCCATGGAAAGTAAGGATTAATGTCATATTAAAAGAATGGAATATATGGAGTTTTTCTAACACCAAGATGACCAAGACTACAAACTAGGATGCATTAGATGAATTTGAATCCCTTGAAGCCAGATCCCAAAGATTGATCCTAGATGGAGTGAAGGATCATCTCATTCCACATTTAACAGATAAGAAAATTGCTAAAGACATGTGGGATACCCTGAGCCATTTATTTGAAGCCAAGAATGAGAACCACAAAATGGAACTAAAGGACAAGCTACACAATGCCAAGATGAACAAATATGAGGATGTGGATTCCTACTTAACTTGAGTGGCGTAAATAAAAAATGAGTTAGCAGTTATATGATATATAGTCCCAAATTCATAACCAGTGAGGATAGCCCTAAAAGGTTTCACCAAGAAGTGGGAAGTATTTTTGAAGTGCATTGTTGGTATAGAAAAGCTTCCCAATTGGTACAAGATGTGGGATGACTTTACTATGGAGGAGATTCGGGAAGGGTCTCTGGGTAGTTAGTTCATTGAAGAAGTGGAGCAGAACGTGGCACTTGCAACAAAAGCTAACAAGAAGAAGAAATACATCAGTCAGGTCATATGTTACCAGTGTGGTCAGATGGGACATTATGACTCTAAGTGTCCTGAGAAGAAGAAAGGGAAGATAGAGAGAGACATGCCAGCGTCTACAGCAGTAGAAGACTGCAACGAAATTTGAACAAGAGTTTTCTCTTGTCTCCATTGGTTCCAGTATAGGGAGCTCTGTTTTTTAGAATGTTTGGGTTGTTGATGGCAGAGCAACTAGAAAAATGATTGGAATCTATGATTTATTTCATATTATCACATAGTTGGGGCTAGGACACTATATTTAGTTAGGTATTGACAGTCCACAAGTGGTGATACGAGGGGTTGGAACAGTCGGGTTCCAACTAGATCTTGGTGAGATCTTGGAAATACGTGGAGTGCTTTTTGTTCTTGGAATGAGAGTTAGTAAAATATAAATATCATCCTTTGATGATGAAGGTTATGGGATGATGGTGAGGTTTGGCCATGTTTTCCTATATTAGTGAGATGAGAGAGTTGGTACTACCTTCTTGTTAGGAGATCGCAGGGACAGGATCTATGTTTTCAGAGGCCACATTTTATGTCCAGGAGAAAGTGGTTGGTTGTTAGAGTCAAAGGATGAGGCAAGAATTACATTTGATGTAAATGTTTGTAATGAGGAGAGTGATTCTCTCCATATCAATAGAAGAAGAGTCATCCAATCCAGTGATGGTGTTGATGAACAGGTGGATGAGACTCAGGTCGAGTCTCAGGCTTCAGATTTCTAGTATGGATTTGAGCACTTGTATCCGAGAGTGATTCCAGAGCAAGAGGGAGCTATTTCAAGAGCCAGAGATGGAGATGGTGTTGTGGACCTTCCTCGTTAAGAGAAATTGTTGAAATATAAATTTGAAGGTCCTCACTCATATTTTCATGTGGGTGTGACGAGGAGGACTTAGACTTTGTCCTTGTATATTTATGTAATAAGTGAGTGTTATATAAATAAAGTGATGTTTCAAACTTTATAGAATGGGTCTCACTTAAGTGTTTATTTAATAATTAAAGTGAATTAATTATTAAATGTGAGTGCATTAAATGATGGCCCTTGATTTTGTAAATGTATCTCAACCCTAGATTAGGTGGTTACCATTTTAAAAATATAAAATAAAGAGAGAGAGGACAAATTGAACACATGTCATTAATAAAGAGAGAGAGAGAGAGAGAGAGAGAAGAAGATTGAGGAGAGAGAAGGAATACCCTAGAGCAGTGGTACAATTCCCAAGGCATCCAGAACTGTACAACACCAGTATGACAATGACCGTACAACACACGTGTGGGCACATTTCCTTAGGTATTGACGTTGCATTGATTGTAAACTGATAGACCGTACAACACCAATAAATTATTGCATGTGTGGCACAATTTTTTAGGCAGGAATGTACATCCATACAACAACACGTGTGGAGGTCGTATAACATGCCATATAGATGTTAGTGGCACAGAAATCGAGGTATTTTGTTGTTTTTCCAGTTTGATTTAATTCTGTCAATGAGGTTTGAAGGAATTATTTCATGTGTAGATGGAAAATTTATGAGTATTCTTCTTAATAAATTTTTCTTCTTTCTAGGGTTTTCCCCGAATTTAGGGTTTTGCTTGGTATGTTGACCAAAACATTTGCCTCATTTATATGATTGATACTTCAGTATTTGAGAAGATATTGAAGTGGTGGTTTTTATTTCAAGTTTATGAGTAAATTTTTAATCAAAAACCCTAGATATTAAATTGTTTGACAAAATGTGTGAATGAAATATGCACGTTAATGTCATTTGTTTTCTTCAATAATTAGTTGCAGAACATTATACAACCTATTGTAGAATGTTATAATATGTTGCAAAATGATACAACTAGCTACAAAAGTGCATAGAACATTGAAGATGTCATGGTAGTTGAAATGCACGTATCTCAAACCTCTACAAGTTACTACATAACCATGAGAAGGTGTTGTGGAACCTTTCATGATGTTTCAATGATAACCATACAAATGATTGTTGCATAATGTGGTTCCACTCCTTTGATTATGGTACTTACAGATCTTAACAAGTGGCTACACATGGACCATATGGATCATATGGAGGAGTGTTAAGGATCCCTAGATTTTAGCACCAGTTGTTGAGATTTTTAACATTATGTTTTCTCGAATCATTAAGAGGAGGGAAATTTCATTAAAGTTGTATAATAAACTTGTTTATGAGTTTCGTTAACATGTAATTATTTTGTTAATATTGTTTTCAAATTAAAAAAGTCTATTCATTTTATTTCTAAAAGGAGTACTCCTATACAACTTCGTAACTTTGAGTGTGAAATGAAAAATAAAAAATCATGGTGTTCTATGGCATAGATCCTATAGAGGAAACCAACAGATTTCATAAAAAATCTAGTGAGGCTAGTGCAATAAGAATTGTCGCCTACACCTATGGATCAATAGTATAAAGGCTTCAATCTTCAAAATAAATCCAAATCCCTGAGCTCCATCCTAGGCAGAGGGTCAAGAACAAACCCTCCTCGAAATGGGATTTCATAACCATACACCACTACCTACACAAGGGGTACCACAAAAAATAAAAGGTAATGGAAACAAAAGAGAATGCCCCCATGTCACTAGACAATGTGTTAGTCACTTGAATCCATCGACGAAACTTGAATCTAGTTTCATAACAATAGAGACCCTAGCCCCAAATCAAGTAGATGTTAGGGTTTTAGGTCTTAGCAAGGCAAAGATCTGTTGAATTTAAGGGATGCATACTACATAACCCATAGCCACCAACCTTCAAAGCTATGCCCCCATACCAAGGCATAACCAAATAGAAACCACCAACCAAGGACATTGAACATCAGGAAAGGAACACTTAGCCAACACTAATGAAGCGTCAAGTAGAAAAAAAGTTGTCACCTTAATAAAATAGAGCCTCTAAAATGACCCTAATGATGCCAAACAAAATTTTATATGTTGAGTAGAAACCGAGCCATCAAATGAGACCACGTGGAAACCAAGCCAATAGTAGAGATGTTGACCATAAACATAGCCACTAAAGAGATTCCATAATCCTGATCTAAATCTATGCCATCGAGTAGAAGAACCTTCTCCTCTTAAGCAGGGACATAGAAGCTCCTCATATCATCACTTCTAAACCCTCAAAATAGTGTGAAAGCAAGTCCTATATGCTTTATAGAGCATACACAAAACCTATCCCTCACACTATCTCCAAGACTCATCACACCGTCTCCATATTTCTATTATATATTTATGTCTATCAATATAAATATCCATGTGGAGGTTTATGTTAGAAGTTGGAGATTGTATAAAGAAAAAACATTTTAAAGATTATAATACTTTTTCAAATTTGAAATGAAAACCATGTTTTAATATAAAAATCAGATCTCAGATAAATCATTTCCATGTTGTATGTATCTTAATATAGATTAGTTCTATGTTTATTTATGAGTTATAGAGACATTAAACAATTATAAGTAATCTCCTATTGTGTTTAGCTACAGTGTTTTGAATACATTTGGTGGAGAGCCCAATAATGTTGAGGAAGCTCTTTGGGGAGTGATAATGGGGATTGGAAGAGAGCCATGAAAGAGTAAATAGGAGAAACAAAGAAGATATATACTTCAACATAAAGTATTATACATATACATATCATTTATATGCAATTTTAGTTATAGGTGAATCATAAAACCATACATTACCTAGCATCATAACACATATTTGTATGGTTTATGATAAACATACATCATAACATAAGGAACAAAACCATTATGATATTAAACTACATCATAACATGGCTAGAACCATACATCCTTTGAAATTATAAACCATGTCAACGTGACATATCTTATTTCTAATGGATCAAATATTAATAAATTTGCATCTTTCAATAAATATCAAATATTATATTATATGTACATTTGGTTATGGCATAGTTATCTCCTCGATAGTAATTCCTTGACCATGTTGCATGCATATAAATGTAATTAAAGGCTTTGAAATTACTAAATGGAAAAAAAAACATGTCAACCTGACATATCTTATTTCTAGTGGATCAAATATCATTAAATTTGCATCTTTCAATAAATATCAATATTATATTATATGTACAGTTGGTTATGGCATAGTTATCTCCTTGATAGTAATTCCTTGACCATGTTGCATGCATATAAATGTAATTAAGGCCTTTGAGATTCCTAAATGCAAAAAATCATTACAATGAGGGAGTGACATGGATTAATTTAAAGACCTAGCTTTGATATTACTCAATGCTAAAAAAACATTACAATGAGGAAGTGACGTGGATTAATTTAAAGACACCTAGGTATTTATTGAAATCTTGTGCTTCAAAGATATCTTATAATGTCTATGAAGTGTTATTAACAAATAAACTAAAGCATCTCAATGGTTTTTTTTTCCATGAAAAAAATTCATAATTTTATATACTAGATACAAATTACATTTCGTAGATGATCTACTATCAAAAAAGATAAGTGATCATATGATCAATTCATATTGCTCATAAAAGCTTATACAAAGATAAAAAATATAAGTCATATTTACAAAAAAACAATATTGCATATATGCAATATGTAATCTTCTTATCCCCCAAAACATCAAAAAGTTATGCTCCATGTAATAATGCTTCTCAGGATAATACAACAAACTATCCATAATCAGTTAACAACCCTCAAAACTGTCCATATACAGTAGCCATCAAACTGTCCAAATGTGTTAACATCATCAAAATTGTCCAAGAAAACAGTAGTCATCTAGTATCTTCAAACAGTAAATTATACTATCCAAAAGGTCTCTTATACAATATTCAGCAAAGTTATCAAACTGTGAATCACCAACATAGCCACCATAGTCAACTACTATAAAGTCCACAGTAACTAGGTCCTTCAGGTAAGCTAAAAAACCTAGTATGTATCATGTCTTTCAGAACCCTTAAACTCAGAAATATACCAATACCCATTATGAACTTTCCCACCTTCATTTGCCAACTTATCAGCTAATGCATTTCTTTCTCGATAAATGTGTTTGAAATCCGCCTGCTCAAAGAAATCCGAGAATCTGTTGACCTCTTGTAAAATCTTTGCAAGTTGTAAATTATGCATTCTGAATTTACCAGTAATCCAGTTGATGACTAGCAAAGAGTCACCAAAAACCTGGATTTTAGTAATATGCTTGTCCAATGCCAAAATTAGGAGTAATTTCATAGCATATAACTCAGCGAGATTGTTAGTTCCTACCCCCAACCCAGCTTTGAAAGTGAAATAATGATCTTCCTTAAGGTAAAGTATACCCCCAGCACCACACAAATGTGGATTACTAGAAGCAGATCCATCAAAAAAACCCCAAGGTTTAGTTTTATCAATGATTTCCTCGGTAATAATTCTAATCTTCACAACATCATTATCCTAAGGATAAGATGAAAGCATACCCAAACAAGATGTTGTAACCTGCGTAGGAGATGGACTAAAATTATCAAAACAACTATGATTTCTAGCCTTCCATATAAACCAGGTTACAATAATAGGCAGGGATCTAATTGATTTAACCTTATTGTTGAAAACCCAATTCTTCAAACAAGATAGAATCAAGTCCCCAATCCATAGATTCTGAATATTTACCTTGGTTTCAATCTCCTTCCATACATATTTAGTATAAGGACAAGCAGTCCCTAAATGGAAATTAGTTTCAGTATCACCTTTACATAGGTAGCACAGTCCAGGTCCTTCCCATCCCCTGCTATTAAGTATATCCCAGGTAAGGGCTTTCCCTAAGAAAAAAAACCAACAGAAAATTTTTGTCTTGAGGGGACACTTAAGATGCCAAATCATATTCCACCACCAAACAGTTTCCATGTCATGATGTTCCATAATCAAATGCATGTATCCAACTTTTGGGGAATACTTACCCGTTTTAGCCTGATTCCATACCAGCACATCATCCTCATTATTAAGTCTGATATGACTAGATTTTAGAATAGCTAAATATCCATTCCATGCATTTATATCCTGATTCTCAACAAGACCAAGTACTTCTGCATTTAACCATCCTTGTTCCTTCAAAAACGACATAGTTGATGTTCCAATATCATTCAGAAAGTAATATCCTGCAGAATGCAGAATATCAATTAAATGAGAGGGTAAGCTATGACGCCATTTACAACCTGCCCAAGGATCCAATCCAATACGTACATCAGCTCCATTCCCAATTTTCCAAACAAGAAAATCACCAATAAGATGAAAAGACCAGAGAACAGATTTCCAACAAATAGAAATACCTGATTTCTTTTTATCCTTTTCTCTAATCCAATCCAGCAATGTGAGTGGCCTAATGTATTTCTGAGTAACAATCTGAACCCAGAGCCCAGAGCCATGGATGATATTCCATACACTCTTAGTAGCAAGTGCTTTAGCAAAAAGTGCAGGTACTTCAAACCCCATCCACACATAGATTTTGGATTTGCCAAGACCTTCCATGAAGTCCAAGGCATTCGATAGGATATACCACCACTACCAGACCATAAGAATATAAAACAAAGTTTTCTGATTTTCTCAATAACTCCTACTGGAATCCAGAAGTACATCCAGTAAACAGGCAGAGTTTCAAGAACAGATTTTGTCAAAATCAACTTACCACCCCTGGACAACCATCTAAAACTCCAATTCTTAATTCGTTTTTCAGCTTTTGCAATGAGCCAATCCCATTCTTTCAGTAAATATCTGCAAGGTTTTAAATAAAAACCAAGGTATTTCATACCACTATCAATTTTAAGGACAGTATATGAAAAAATATTCTGTAAAGAGATCAACTCTGTTTCATCAAGCCTAGAGTAATAGAAAGATGATTTATCCTCATTAATCATCATCCTTGAGGCTTTTGTAAAATCCATCAAAATTTCATACAAAGTTGATAAAGACTGTGTAGAGCCATCAGTGATCATAACAATGTCATCCACAAAAAGAACATGAGTTAATGAAACATTATTTCCAAAAGAGATACCCCTGAAAACACCATTGAATTTTGCAGATAAAAGAGCCCTACTCAAACCTTCAACAACAATTAGGGAAAGCAAAGGGGCAAGTGGGCACCCTTGTCTAAGTCCTCTTCCAGACCTAAAGAATCTAGATGCCACTCCACTTATCAGGGAGTGATGGATACTGCTGGTATCTGAGGAGGGTTTTATATCAGTTTCTCCTTTAAGGAATCTGGGTTTCTTGTCCCCTTATAAGAAAACTATTCAGGGAACTGGTTATTTCCTTAGGTCCTATACTAAATTATCAAGGAATTATCCTCTTTCTTCTGATTTGGAAATGGGCAGAGGAATATCGGGGTTATGCTCTGATGGTCTAACTATGAAGGAGAATGATTAGTATTACGCTTCCGGGGCACTTAGAGCAGTGTTAGCCTCTACTAAGGTTACCTTGTGATCTTTATGACCCTAAACTGTTGGGGTTTGGCTAGTAAACCTAAAAAAATAGCGGTTTGCAGGTTAGTTGAGGAGCAACATATTGATGTTTTGTTTTTGCAAGAATCTATGGGTAATGGGATTTTGTTTGTGGAGGAATTGGAATCCATGTTGAGTGGTTGGACATTTGTAGATGTGGATACTAGAGGCAAATCTAGAGGTCTTCTGTTAGGATGGAGATCCAGATTTTTTCACCTTCTGAATGCCTAGGGTGTGGGATCGGGTCTTTGTGCATCTTTGTTTTCCATTGAACTTAATATGGATGTTTGTTTGGCCAACATATATGGTCCTTATAATGACAGAGTAGTTTTCTGGAATAAACTATTGGAATTGGATCGTATTAAATGTGAAAAGTTAATCCTAGGTGGGGATCTGAACTTCTCCATGGGCTTATCTGAGATTTGGGGTACTAGAGCTTTAATGGATTCACTATCTAATTTTTTTACAAAATCTCTGGAGACCTTTGGGCTTGTTGACATTATACCTTCTGTTATGCTTCCCACATGGACTAATAGAAGAGTAGGAGCTGAAAGTATATGTAAAAGATTGGATAGGCTTCTTGTATCAGCTGATATGTTAGACCTTGATTTCTTTTATCGTCAGTGGGTGGGAAGTGGTGGGGACTCTGATCATCAACCAGTATTTCTTTAGATTCCGAATAAGGGGGTTCAGATGAGAAGTCCTTTCAATTTTAATGCCCATTGGCTTGAAAATGATGATTTGGTTAATTTATTAAAAGATACATGGGTGAATTATTTTGATAACCTTCATGATTCCCCTGCATCACACTTTGCTTTAAATCTCAAATGCATTAAGGTTGTTTCTATTGCTTGGTCTGTAAAGAAAAAGGAAATGGAGTACAAAGATTTAGTGGAAGTTGAGTTTTTGCTTACTATTTTTTCTCAAAAAAATGGTTTTGGTCTCTCAACTAATGAGGATAAGGTAGCTCTGATTGATTTGGAATCTAGAAAGAGAAAAATCCTCTTGGATCGAGAATATGAATCCAGACAGAAGAGTAGGGCTATCTGGTTGCTTTGTGGGGATGATAATACACCTTTTTTCCATAAATTTGCTAATCAGAGAAAGAATGTTTATTCTATATGGAAGATTAAAGATGATAGGGGTAGTATGGTGGAAGGTTTTGATGCTATTGCTAGGGTTGGTGTTCAGCATTTTGAGTCACTTTTCCAGGCTGATACAAATATTCATCTTTTTGAACTTTTGAAAATGTCGGATAATTTTCCATCAACCATTACTGTTGAGGAAAATTTTGATCTTATGACTCCTGTTAGTTTGGATGAGATTAAATTTGTTCTTACTCTTAGTAAGAATGATAAGAGTCCCGGGCCGGATGGGATCCCTGTTGAGGTCTATAAGGTTCTTTTTGATGTAATGGGCTTGGATCTGTTAAGGGTTATTGAGGATTCAAGAAAGAATGGCGAAATTCTAGCTGTTTTTAACTCAACCTTTATAGGCTTAATTCCTAAATCGGATTGCCCTAGTACTTTTGATGGTTACACACCCATTTCTTTATGTAATTTCAGTTATAAGGTTATTGGTAAAATCTTTTCTACCAGGATTAAGAAGGTATTGGGCAGATATATCTCAAGTGAGCAGTTTGGGTTTTGCCTGGTAGGCAAATTCATGATGCTGTGGGGGCCATTCAGAAAGGCATTCACTCTATTCTTTGTAAGGGTTTAAAGTCTGTGGTACTTAAAATTGATTTATCTAAAGCCTATGATAGAGTCAGTTGGATCTCAATGGGTCTTGCTAGCATAGGTGGTGTATACTCAAATATCGAGTATCTTTATAAAAGTAACTCAACATCATGCATCAAGCTTCAAGTTAAATTCATTTTTCAATTTCAATTTGATTTGAAACAACCTTATTGAAAGTAAAAACAAACAAATAAATGAGGCCTTATGAGGTCGCATCATGCATCAATATTCTATTTAAATTCATTTATCAATTCAATGATGAGATAAGTTCCTTACCTCACATAAACTTACTTAGTTGAAATCTTTCAAAACTAATCCCCTTTGCTTAAGTAAATCACGACCTTACATCAGTATGAAGATAATGAAACTACAAATGAGTAACCATGATCCTCATAATACTCTCTTTGGTAGCAAAAAACTAATATCAGTCTCGGATGGTTAGCACTGTTGTAATCATTGCATGCACTTCATCTTACTCTTAAAATATTTATCAATGACAATATATTGATTGCAACCTCAAAAATCAGTACCCAATTTAAAGAAGAAATAAACAACACCAAATGTGAAATTATGTTTGATATGTTGACAATCTTCTCAACATTCTAGATCTCAAGTAGGGCCCTAGGTCTCCATTGTTCCCTATGTTATTCCTAGACAACTTTTGTAGGCCTTGTATAAACCTAGATGCCATAGTTTTCACATCATAAACAAAAGGAATCACAACAACCCTAACACTCTTTAAGCAAAGCACCATGGCCATGGAAACTAATGAATTTCACTTATTCAAAACAAAACCAGCCATGTCAGTAACTTATTTGGACCTTATTGCTAAAGAACTTTCGCTAGGAAAAATCTCATCCCCTACTAAATGGATCATTCTTTTGCTATTGAATTCATGAAATAACCTTCCTAGAACCTCAAAGAAAACCTAGCAACAATGTCAGAAGAATTGAGTGCATAATTGTCGATCTACTTCCACCATTAGCTCTCCTATCGAGAAATTTCACATTATTTTTACCAAAGAATATGGGGTCGCCATTCCAAGTCAAGCCCTGTGGTTTCAATAACAATAGAATCTCACTAAAATAAAACATAGCCACAAAATATAGTGAGCTAAGGCAAAATGAGCTCAAAAAGAAATGCAGAGATGAAAAGTTATGTCCATGTCATCAACTCCAACGCAAATAGAGACCATCAATATCACATTTGAGAAACACCGAGAGAAGCTTTGCTATCAAATATCTCATGGAGTGTTGGATCCATGTCTTGTATAGGGCAATGTCAATCACATGCAATGGATGATGGACAAGATAATTGAGTGATGCGATGATAGATTGAGTGATGCACAATGGAGATTGCATAACGAAAATTGAAAGATGGACGACCTTTATACCATCTAATGACAAAAATGAATAATTCAAAGGAAAAAAACTTTCTATAATAAAACACCCAAGAATATAATTACAAATAGTCTGTTAGGCACATCATTTTAATTTCAATGCAACCATCATTAATGAGATATTATGATTCAATGAACTTATCATACTTTTAGGTTAATTATATGTATATGTATGTATGTATATTAGCTCAAGTGGTTGAGCATTACGAATTACTAATAAGAAGTCATGGATTAAGTTTCCAACTATTTATTTCTAAAGTAAATATATTCTTTTGCTCAACCTTCCCGCCTCCTTTATAATATTTGTGCTTTGATTATAAAATTTCTGTTCTTTTTTCTTCATAATTAATTTTAAAATAATATTAAAATATTATACAAATTAAATCAACTAAACTAAACTAAATATTAATATAAAATCAAATCTCAATTTAAATATCTTACTTTAATAATATCTCATAAACCAATTTGTTGTCAAATTCATCCTCATATTTAAAAAAAAAACAATTTACTAGTTTACTTTGTACCAAATTTTGAATAATTTTTAAAATTAAAGATCAAGGACTAGGACTCTGTCCAGGGATCATTTTAGGGGCGAAATTTAGCCCATGGGCTATTTTTAGGGGTTTTTATCCAAAAAAATATTCGCCATTTTGCATTTTTTGAAGCCCTGTTTCACCCAAATTTGACGGGGTAAACTTTTTTCTCCCTAAAAATTGCCAAATTATTATATAAATGATATAAAATCCTTGGAAATTAAAATATTTTTTTAAAAATATCGCCAAACATTTTATAGTTGGTGTTTTAAGAATTGGTAATATTCGCCAACATTTATACACTTTTAAATAGGTATGTTTCCTTAAAATCATCCCTAACTCTATCTTAGAAATATAATACAACCAAAATTTGGAACAAAATTGGAAGCATCAAGAATCAATTTTTAGTTTTATATTTCTTCGATTGATCATAGTTAAAAAAGTCAATATCATTTAACATTAAAAAATTACACATATTACACATTCCAAAAATGTATATAAGATTGGTAAGAATTATCCTTATTAGACTACAACCATAATTGTCTTGAGTTTTAGTGTTAGTAGTGTGGATGTTTCCAATAGAAAGTATGGCATCCTATCACGAAGTGGAAGGAATGTTCCAAATTTATTGTTATCAACATGGAACCAAATTATGCAACAACAAAAAAAAAAAACATTGAAACTTCCCTCCTTAGCTCTATGCATATGTCTTTTTTTCTCTCTATTTATTTAATCTTTATTTCTATGGTATACCAACAATCAACTTTTGAAAAAATATTAATAGAAATTAAAATATATATAAAAAATAACTAAAACTTTTACACTTTACACTTTTCGAAACATTAAATACACTTACATGAAAATAATAGAAAAAGGCGAAAACAATAGTCTCTGCATGCAACAGGTACTAATAACCAAGTTCATTGCAATAACAACTTAAGTCTTTTTAATAAAGAAAAAAATGTTTATATTATGATGATGATGATAGTTAATGTCCACATAGATCGATTTTGGTCTATCGGACCTTAAGAAAAAAAAAAAAAATAACTATTTGGTTTGCTTTATAGTATTATTTTGTGCTCAAAAAACTTGGGGCGGTGCGTTCCTAAATTACTATAATTTTGATGCAATATAAGGTTGGGCATGCTCGTATTGTAACAAAAATTTTAAAATTGAGATCTTATGTGGATGTACGCACGATAATGTAAGAGGAAGTGTTTTTCATCCTCAATACTCATAATCTCTTAAAGATGTCAAATCCTTTCATCCCAAGAAGTTTTAAAAAATTTCTGATGCCCATTACTATATATAATTTATATAAATAAGGCTTTCAGTTTAATAGAGTTGAATTAATAAACTTAATTAATATAATTGTTAATTTTTTTATTTTTTTAATTTTATAATTTTATAATTACAAATGTCGATATATAAATAAAAAACATAATATCATATATACAGGTTGAGTGGGCCTAATGGTTAAGGACACGTGTTTCCTCATAAAGTTCATAAATTTAATTTTGGAAAAAGGTAAAGTATGTACAACTCTATAAAATATAACAAAAATTAACTATAGAAACTATAACAAAATTTAAGTATAATCTTAAAAATAAATTATTATTTAGTATATATCAAAATTAATCTTAAGACAATAATGACAATCCTTTTCTATTTTTATCTTTTTCTACTAAAAAATTAATTGACATTCTATTAAGTACACCTTTTGCATAGACTATAAAGTTATATATTTCTTCTACATAGACTATAAAGTCATATCTTTCTTCGTAATTTTTCAGAGAAGAAATATAAAAAGCTACCAATTATAAACTTCTTTTTAAAATAACATAAGAAACCCATCAACCTCGGTGGAAATGCGAATGCAACATATTTTATGCTCATGAGTCATAAAGTATATAGAAGCCAAAAACTTGAACCATTTTCTTTTATTTATTCTCATAACTTTACATGTCAGCTTCAAGGGTTAGCTCAATTGGTAAGACTTGCGCACACTCTCTTAGTTTGAGGAGAGGTCACGGGTTTGAGCCTTGAGTTCTTTGGGGTTAGACTTTCTGCAAGGATGGCCAGCGGTTTACCACCTTTACCATCCACTAATGTGGAGAAGTATTGCTGAATTTCCCATACATATTTCCATATGGAAAAAAAAACATAACATATCAAATACATTAATTTAACATTTTATAAATGTACATAGTCTTTATCAAAAGCCAACGCATTATTTTAATATTTTACAAATGGTCTATCTTTATCTTTCTTATACTATAAAAACGTGCCCAAACAATCCTCTTTTATTTATTCCCATGACATGTGATATACATTATTTTAACATTTTATAAATGAGCATAATCTTTATAAGAAGGCAACGCATTATTTTAATATTTTATAAATGGCCTATCTTTCTTATACTATAAGACGTGCCCAAACCAACTACGCTAGAAAGTGATTTGACTTATTCAGTTTTTAACTTCCTCCCTCATACCCCGATCTCCACACGACTGAAGAATGCAGCCCGAATGTCGGGATCCTCCAGCCAAGGGGTTCGTTGAACAGAGACCCCTTCTAAAAGGGATCTGGGCAATACTCGGAATTTTTGGATGGTTTTATGATTGGGGAAGGACAATTTACTCTTTTTTGATGGCTGTCTACATAATTTTTCTACAGCAGCTGGACATATGATATGTTTTATTTCACTTTTACTGCCAGTTCTTGGAGGTTTCAGCTGGCAGTCTGCATTCCGGGAATGATATGCTATAGGACACTTCTGACGGAAGATATATTCAGATCTGAATCTTCAGGGAGGATGATAAAGTCTGTTAATTGTACAGACTTGGCAGTATTATATCTGCTGTTTGGATGGCTGATTGGGATGACTGTTTTCAGATTGTATTTCTCTGTACTGTATGGTTTGCTATTCTGCCATGTTTTCTTGCTGTACATGTATGTTTTTGATGCTTGTATTGTTATGATGTCCTTCATGTGGCAGGGGGTGATGCGAATGGACTGTCATGACATTCATGTAAACGTGTAATTATGTCTTTTTGATTCTAATGAATATCAAAGACTGGTATTTTTTCCTCTGAAAAAACTTCCTCCCTATTTTAAGCATTAAATCTCGGACTGTTATATCAAGTCACTTGTCGACTCTCACATTTAATTATCTAAGGAGGAGGATGCTACACAGTTGTCCAAAAAACCATTAGGTGGATCACATTTAGTTATCGAAGGAGGAGGATGCTATATAGTTTTCCAAGAAACCATTAGGTGGATTATTCAGGCCAAACTTCTCTTATCTTAAGAGTGGTGGATGAATTATGTACCATACTTCAAAAATCAAATATAAAAAAAATTCCATATCCATATATCTGCAGGCATATTAATCAAAATATCTATTGTTACTGTTATGATAGAAAACAAATAAAAGACACTTTGGTCAAATTAAATGGTCAAATTCATTCTTGTATAAATCAGCCTCAGGTGTAAGGACCCCTGTAACAGTCGTTCCATCACCGATAGGTCCATTCTGCAACCATAATAGACATATCCACACTAAACTGAGTTTTTCACCTTCCGCTGCGGATCTCGGAAGTCAAAAAATTCATGAAACAATTTCTTGAACTTTTTGCTTTCCGCCTTTCGTTGTGGATCTCGGAAGTCAGAAAATTCATGAAATAATCTTTTGAACTTTTTGCTTTCTGCCCTTCCGTCTTCCGCTTTCCGCCTCTCGCTGCGGACCTCAGAAGTCGAAAACTTCATGGAACAATCACTTGATCTTTTGGCTTTCCACCTTCCACTTTCTACCCTTCTGCTTTTCGCTGCGGACCTCGGAAGTCGAAAACTTCATGAAACAATCACTTGGACTTTTTTCCTTCTGCCTTCCACTGCAGAACTCAGAAGTCGGAAACTTCATAAAATGACCACTTGAACTTTTTGCTTTCCGCCTTCTGTTGCGGAACTCGAAATTCAAAAACTTCATAAAAATGATCACTTAAACTTCCTACTTTCTGCCTTTCGCTACGGAACTTGGAAGTCGGAAACTTCGTAAAAACGATCACTTAAACTTTCTTATTTCCGCCTTCTGTTCTCTGCCTTTCGCTGCGGAACTCAAAAGTCGCAAACTTCGTGAAACAATCACTCGGACTTTTTGCCTTCCGCTGTGAAACTCGAAAGTCGGAAACTTCATAAAACAATCACTTGAATTTTCTACTTTTCTCCTTCCGCTGCGGAACTCAGAAGTCGAAAACTTCATAAAAACAATCACTTAAATTTTATGCTTTCCGCCTTCCGTTCTTTGCCTTTCGCTATGGAACTTGGAAGTCAAAAACTTCATAAAAACGATCACTTAAACTTTCTGCTTTCCGCCTTCCGCTGCGGAACTCAGAAGTTTGAAACTTCATAAAAATTATCTCTTAAACTTTCTACTTTTTGCTTTTCGTTCTTTGCCTTCCGTTGCGGAATTCAAAAATCGGAAACTTCATGAAACAATAGCTCGGACTTTCTTCCTTCCGCCTTCCGCTGTGGAACTCGGAAGTCGAAAAATTCATAAAACGATCACTTGAACTTTCTGGTTTCTGCCTTCCACTGTAGAAATCAGAAGTTGGAAACTTCATAAAAATGATCACTTAAACTTTATGCTTTCCTCCTTTCGTTCTCTGCCTTCTGCTGCAGAACTCGGAAGTCGGAAACTTAATAAAAATGATCACTTAAACTTTCTTCTTTTCACCTTCCGCTGCGGAAGTCGGAAGTCAAAAACTTCATAAAAACGATCACTTAAACTTTTTGCTTTCCACCTTCCGTTCTCTTCCTTCCGCTGCGAAACTCGAAAGTCATAAACTTCATAAAAACAATCACTTAGAATTTATGCTTTCTGCCTTCCGCTGCGAACCTCGGAAGTCGAAAACTTCATCAAACGATCACTTGAACTTTTTGCCTTCCGCCTTCTGCTGCGGAACTCAAAAGTTGGAAACTTCATACAGCGATCACTTGAAATTTCTGCCTTCTTCCTTTCGCTTGCCGCACCGTTGATTCTTGTGAAAAACAACCTTGATCGTCGATCTCTTTTATGGCTTTAATCCTGACCATTGATTTGAATTATTGTATGGATTTCCAATGAAACTTCCTAACTAACATTATCCATTGATCTGCTTTGTGGATTAGATCTAGACCGTTGATCTTCTAAACTTGGAAATCAACGTCTATCCCTACGGATTGTGGAAGTCGGGTTGCCTTGCAACTCTTCGGGACTTCCATAGACTCATCTTTCGACTTCCACACTTCTGAAAACCGTCGATCTTGCTGCAGGTTAGATCTGCTTCGTTAAACTTCTAGTTTTGTGGATCTGAGTTTAACTGTGGATTCAAGGGTTTCCGGTTGATTTGGCGTTTAAATCACCTTAAGTTAATTGGACCTGGAAACTTATCCTGGTGGTTGCAACCATACCTTGCTTCTGTCGACTGATCAAGATTTGAGAACATTTAACTGTCTACGCTAAATTGCTTATAGGATTTGTACAGTTAAAAGTACGGTTTTTCTCTATGCAAAACAGTTTCAACCACCATATTTAAACGACTCAGATCTAAACTGTAAACAAGCATTAAAGTTCATTCGGAACCTAAAATCGTAATGCAGAATTAAGAAAGATTTACAGAATCAAATTCAGAAGGAAATACACAGTAGTAACAGCTGATACAGTGTAAAAACATAGGATTTGATCCATTAGATGCGGATTCATTAATTCTAACTCATTCCAGTATAATAGATCAATGACAGGAAGACCTAAGTAATTCAACTTAGAACTGAATAGTAATTGCTACAATAGTTCATTACTAACAATCATGGATACAGCTATGAATGCCCAATCTGGGATACGTCAATAACCATTTAATATTGTACAGATCTAGAGTATACAAAACCTGGATAATGGTTCTACAGAATGCGTAAAAACAGTAAAATATGGAAATATAACTTCAATTTAACATTTCATACATACATCCTATTGCATCTAAATCATTCATGATAAACAAAGTAGAAACCTAGACAATTGTAGAAGGGGACAAACACCTAAAGGAGATTGTTCTGCCCAACCTTCTCCTGAAGCAGTCAATATTACTTGCTTAGGACCCCCGAGCCTGTTCACTGGACCACCAGGACGAAGATTACTGGATAACGACCTACACAGCAATTTGCTACAATTTAGCACTCAGTAGCAAACTCAACTCAACAATTTCACTTTAGCTATCCCCTCATCAAATTGCTTGTGTCCTTGACTTTCCAGTTTGCAGCAATCACAAGGTACATTCACTTGGAACATAATGAGTAGTGAGCCTCCTGCTCAATTTGATGGTATTTATAAGATTTCCTAGGTCTTTGGGTTAGTTTTCGAATTAAATGAGCCACCAGCTCAGTTTCCCCTCTCAAGGAACATGCCCACAATTTTAGGGATTATGATTCCTGCAACATCTAGAAAGTGAAATGCTAGTGCTTCCACTTGTTAACCAGCTTTCTACAGCTGCTCATTCCTCCTAGTGGGTCAGTGAACACTCATTTAACACTCTCCCTTGGATATGTGTCTCTTCTATTAATTATTAAAATAAATAATTCTTCAATTACAATCAGCGTTGACCAACTTGGTCATAAAAACTTTACAATAATTTTAACATAATGTTTTCTGAAATAAATAATAAATATTTATTTTTCAGTTCTACGTGTGTTACAAATTATGCATGGAGCTTAAATCGTTATTTTAGGCAAAACTATTCATGTGGCTCATACTTGTTGGAAAGGTTTCAGTTTGGGATCATTTTTTTTAAATTTACTAGAACGACCATGGCACGTGTCTTCTATGTCATTTGGAAAGTGAGAGCATTCCACACTTATTTATGGTGTTCATACATCTCAGAGATGTGGAGATATGATTTAAGAACTCATTTAGACTATGTTTATATGGGACGAACTTGACCTTAAGAAGCTTTTCAAGCTTGGGTTCAAAACCCAAACTTTCAGTAGTATAAAGGTCTACCTGCTTTTATTATATGGGTACCTGGCTAGCTCGTAACAAAACTCTATTTCAAGACAATTCTATTTATCCTCAAGTCTTTCCAGCCAAGAGCATTGTTATTTTGAATCTCTTTCCTTGGACTAATATGAATTCACACAAGAGGTCAGATGCACAGTTACAGATTGATAAGAATATGGCTTGGGCCTTCTTTGATGGAGTTGTTGCTGGACAACCATATGTTGGTGGGACTAGGGGTGTTTTATATTTGTCTAACTCCCATTGGTTTCAATTTGCAGCAAACATATGGCTTGCCACAAACAACATGATTGAACTATGAGCCATCCATATGTCTATGAAGCTTGTTATTCACCTTAAGATTAAGAGGATTCGGTTTTATGGGGAATCAAAACTTGTTATGGATTGGTTAAACCACAAGATCAAGTCCAATAACATCTATTTAAGTACCATCATTGATGACATTAGAAGATATATGCTCTTCTTTAATTGCATC
Source organism: Pseudotsuga menziesii (assembly GCA_001517045.1). Taxonomy (NCBI): domain Eukaryota; kingdom Viridiplantae; phylum Streptophyta; class Pinopsida; order Pinales; family Pinaceae; genus Pseudotsuga; species Pseudotsuga menziesii. The sequence goes on along the minus strand of LPNX010533935.1, from coordinate 78,822 downwards.
TCTATCCAGCACATCTTTCACGATTGGAACACTCAGGCAGATATCCTATCTAAATAAGGCATATTGATGGAACAAGACAAAACCATGCTCTGGCATGTTGATAAAGATGATATCAAGAAGGTGGATCCAAGACCTCTTAAGGAAATTATCAACCCTTAGGGAGAGGTAGAGATACATCCTTCCATGACCAATTTTGGACTTTTAGAAGTTTCTTGTTTGATTATATAGTGATGATATAGGAAAACTCAAAACACTTTACAACTTCATATTTTGTATAACAGACTTATAAAGTGTTCTCACTACTTAATGTATGGCTATCTCTGGTGGCCTATGAACAATATGGTTCATATTTTTATTCTAATAAAAATTATGGTTTGTGATTTTTTTTGCCTGAAAAAATATAAACTTCCTCCCTATTTAATATCCTATTATATTTTAAAATTTATGCAATTGTTATAAAATTTATAAAAAACCAATTTTATTTTAATAATATTATTATTTATTATTTTAATTTAACAAAATTATAATATATCAAAGTTAAGAAAAATAAAAATATAAAAATACAAAACCAAAGCTTTTATCAATTTATTTCAAATTTCAATATAAATGAACTTTTTTTTATTAAAGTTGATTATAGAGATAATTTTTTTTCAAGTCTTATGATTTGACACACACACATATTTCAAATTCGTGTTGCGAAATGAGGTTATTAAATTATTAAAGTTGATTGTCGAATTATTATTTTTTTAGTCTTATGATTTGACACACATACATACATATATATTTCAAATTCGTGTCGCCAAGTGAGGTTAGTAAAAGAGAGATGCAATACAATGTAATAATATTGTAGAGTGAGTATTTTTTTCACCAAAATAAGCACTATACTTCATATTCATTTATGAATAATAATAATAATAATAATAATAATCATTTATTTTTAAGGTCACCGACAAACAAAATACCAATTTGGTGTATGAGACCCCTTATTTGTGGGACAAGGGACCCCTTGTTCGCAACAATTTAACTGCTAAAGTCTACATAGGTATACATAACTACTAAAGTTCACAACATGAATGTTGTTTCTAGTCATCTCTTCATAAGACAAAGTAAAAACGCTGTGTTAAAAAGCTTCAAAACAATGTAGAAAGCACATACATAAACTACTCAAAATAACACTAAAAAACAAACCATAAAATCCCAACCAGAGACAGAAAAAACATGCTAGCCACGACAAGCAAAATGGGATCCCACAAAAATGTAGCCATGAAAACCACACTACAAGCAGCGACTCACATCTAGAGGGATCACGCATCAAAAAAACCACAAAACCCACTGCAAGCCTTACGAAGACGTCGACTTCGTCGACCCTGTTCCAACACCACTAGCTGTCCGAATACGATCTGCAAGTCACCGACCATACCACAAACCCATAGACTATTGTAACAATACCATCGCCACCAGAATAGGAGGAGTGTCTAAACTCAAGCTTGCCAACACAAAGAAGAGGAAAAATGAAGGCCTAGAATAGAAACCCTAGCTGCTTAAAAAAAATCATAAAACGATTCTCAAAACCCTCAATAGCTTCAAACTTTCTGCATTCTTAATTTATGTTCATATAGTTGTTGAAAACCCCAAAACCCATTGTATAGTGAGTTTATATAATATAATGTCTAACATTAAAGTTTCAAAAAGATTTTAAAACTCAAAATGGTCATATACTATATAGTGTTTTCACAATTATAACAATAATTGAAAACTCTATTCATGTAAATGCTAATACATTAAGTTAGTACTTTACTAAAGGTAAAGAAATCTGACACAAAAACGTGTTCATTGAGTTTGCATTTTCATATGCCATGTCTTCATGAATGTGATGAATTGTTTCTTCGTCCTTAATTGTTGTCTTGATTGCGCCGAGAGGCGCTCTATAGCCCAGTATGGGGGGTCTTGTAACGTGATGTAATGTTTGTAACATGTCGGCAAAAAATAATAGTGATAGTGAATAATATGGGAGAGATCTTGTAACTTGATGTAATGTTAGTAACGTTTGTAACATGTCGGCAAAAAATAATAGTGATAGTGAATATTATGGGAGAGATCTTGTAACATGATGTAAAGTTTGTAACGTTTGTAACATGTCGGCAAAAAATAATAGTGAAAGTGAATATTATGGGAGAGATCTTGTCACATGATGTAACGTTTGTAACGTTTGTAATATTGAAGTAACTAATGTAAATAGTAGTAAATATTTTGTCGGCCTAGGATATGTAAAAAGCAGTAACTTATGTAAAAAGTAGTAAAGACTTGATCCCTCTTGGCGCTTGATAGAGCCTATAATTTGGATCTATGCTGGTATATATACAATGGATATATTTTGAGGGGAAAATAGGGAGCGAGATATTCTAGCAAGAACTATAATCAATTTACAGAGCATGTTGAAGTTTGCTTGCTTTAACAAGTTGTTATTGTCGATAACTAAATATAATTATATCTATGGTAATCAAGTTGAGATGTCATCTTATTGCTAAAGTGAGATAAGATCATCTAAAGGCCAACAATTTGGCAAATAATTAGATCTATGGTAATCAAGTTGAGATGTCATCTTACTGCTAAAGTGAGATAAGATCATCTAAAGGCCAACAATTTGGCAAACACTCCTCTTTTGAACCTACCACAAATTATAAATTTCACCAAGGTTACAATGATTGGATTGCATGTGATCTTCCATGCTTTTCGCATCCTTGGAAAGACCCAAAATTAGAACCAAAGTGAGTACCAAGCGAGTTCCAATTTGGAAGCAAATGAAGAGAAAACAATCCACCAAGTCAAGAGCCGTGGAGAAAGCACCTATTCACAAAGAGAAACAAAACCAAACCAAACCATAGAGCCTTATTAAAAAGGGGAGTAGAACAATTTGAATCGAGCCTTTGAACTAAACTAGACAAACCATCAAATAATACTTGCAAAGACCAAAAACAATGATAAATAAAATCCCGCCTTTGCTTCAATTAACCATCATGTCATTTTTAATGTCCATCCTGCTGCCACACTTGGAGAAATGAATGAGGGGTATGATGGGGTGAGTTGGTTTTTTATGAAAACATAAATGATTGTAAAATTGCGATAAAGGGTGTTGCAATTGAGTTGAACAACTAGATAATACAAATTGAGGAGGAGTGAATAACAATTCAAAAATATTATGCTTCTGTCAAGCTTATGCATCTTATCCTATAAGACTTAATTATTGATTTTATATAGCAAAATATTAAGGTTCTGCTAGTAGTATGTACCTTGAGAAAGACTCCTACAAGCATCAAACATTTGCAAAACACAACAAAACAAATAAAGAGAGAGCAAATTTGATTATTGCATCATCTTGGGCCTAGTGAGGTGGGTTTGCTCCATCTTGTCCACCTCCATGTCATCTCGGGGTTGGTATGTCGTTTCCTCTTCACATTATGTCGTTGGAAGGGAATCCACTGAGAAATTATTCGAAACAATAGAGGAGGAGCCTTTACTAAGATATTGAACCATAGCTTTCAGCCTAACACGTTCCTCTTCTAGAGTTTGAATATGTTTTTTCTGTTGCAACAAAATGCTCATTGTTATTGCATTTTTAGTTGTTTGTTGATGCTTAAGTTCATGGGACTTGGCCATGACTAAGAAAATGACGGTGCTATTTCCTTTAATAAGGTCCTCTAGATGCCGCACAAACAATGGTGACAAGTAGGCATGTTATCATCCATATTGCAAGCAATAATACCCCCCACGATCAAGGTGAGCAACAATAACCATAATTGACAGCTAAGGAACTATACCGCAATAGAAAAAAGCCCTTAGGGTTGATGAAAGCGACTACCCCACTTGAATTATTAGAACAAAGCTAATTTTGACAATTTCTGTTAGGGCTCTACCCTCGGGGGAAGAATTGAAGTGCATATGTTGTATGATCATGACGAAGTCTCCAAACACCATAAGTCTTCTTACTCCTGATGAAGAGGACCCTAATTCCTTGCAGGAGTGCATATGGCCATGCTCGGTTATCTAATGATTTTCCTAAACCCCACAAGTAGTTGCTTTGTTAAGTTCTTCTATGAATGATTAAGATATCCCAACACTTACCACCCTTAATGAAGTGAGTTGATGTTAATGCCTCTCTCATCCACCTTAATTTGAAATACTATTTATCCTTTAACTTTGATGATATGCTAATCCTAAGGTTTGGAAAATTATGATTAATGAGAGGTCTATTATAACAAAAAACCCATTTAAACTCAACATTCCAAAGATGACTTGAATTGAGGTTTAATGAATTATGATTGAAGAGTCTCTAATTAAAATTATATTTTTTATTCTCTTTGATTTGAGAATGTTCAACCCTAATACAAGGCCAACACTTTTGCTTATTTTTAATTAATCTAGTTTACCATTTATTTTAAAATAAAAAACATTCGAAATATAATTTTGAATGTATTTTATTTAATATTTATTAAAAAATATAAAAAAATTAAAATTTATAGACTTTTAATCTCTAATAAATTTAGTATAAAAATGAATTTAAATAATTTATAAAATAATTTCTAATGTAAACTTTATAAATAATATTACATATAAATTTAATATAAAATGAATTTAAATAATTTATAAAATAATTTCTAATTTAAGTAAATTTTAAAATAATTTTTAATTTAATTTAATTTTATGTTTACAAAATGTAAATTTCATAAATAATATCATGAAAAATAGTGATCTGAAAATTAAAATTACAAGCAATGATACACATGTTTAATAATTTTGAATTTTAATTTTTATAAATAATTTGATGTAATAAAACCACATTAATTAAACCCATTACAATTAAAATATTATAAATTAAAAACAATAATTTTATAATCTAATTATTATTACTATTTAAAAAAAATTATAATTTTCTAAATTTCCTATAATTCCCATAATATTATTTTTAAAAATTTTAAATTCTATTTCTTCTTGATTTCAAGAGAGATAATTTCCATACAATTTACATATAAAAGTGTTATTTATAGATTTCAACAAAAAAATGTCTCACTAAAATCCAATGAGAACAAATAAAAAATATCTAACTAAAATCCAATAAGAACAAATAAAAAAGTCTATATCATTGAATATAGAACTTTGGTCAGCAACTTGCAGTTCGATAAACCACAAAAACTGCAGAGTATGTCAACTCTGCTTCAAAAAAAATCGAATGGTCTTTTTTTAATAATGAATACCTGCCCCATTTGGTATTTTAATTATTGATTTATGCTCTTTGACTCTTGAGAATCTTGTTGAGCAGCAAGGTTCATACTCACTCTCATCTCTCTATAAATCTAGAAGATTGTTCAGATGTTGTCATCTCAAGTTGGCATAGTGACTGAGTGAGTTGAAAGTTATAACCTTTAGAGAGATGGCAGGTTTAGGTCCTCAATGCTGCGAGCCGGCTCCTTCTAAGGCAGATGTAGATGTATCCGTTGGAGAGTTGCAGACATTCCAGCATCTCACTGCCTATGTTTCCGGCCCTCCCGATGCCAAGACGGCCGTCATCTTCGCTTCCGACGTATTTGGTACTCCAACATTCTCAGCTTCCCTTCAATTCAATTCAATTCAATTCAATTCAACATTGGTCGTCTGGTTTTTCAAGTTACAGGTTACATAATTTGAGGGCCTTCTTGTTCCAAGCTCCTCTCGAAAAAATATAAAAGAAGGAAAATACATACTGTATATATTTTACTCATTTTAAGATCCTTCTCTGGAGTGATTTGACATCAAAAACCTTAAAAGAAAAGCAAGGCTGTAAGTCTGTATATAACCCATATAAAAGTTCAAAAGACTATCACAGAAGATGCATCATCCTGCCTGACATCTGCCTTTAAACAGATCACAGATTTTTCATAGCCAACAGCCCCTCAAAAGATTCAAGCAGAATTGTCATGAATTTTCCGTTTATCGTGTTCCAAGCTCGTCTGTGATAAGTTAGAAATAATTGCTTTCTTTGTCTTCTTCTTTAGGAGCTCTTTAGTTTTTCCTATTTTGACTTTCTCATTTTTTTGAGCATTTGTGACAAGAATTCAACATACCAAGTTACTATACTCCTGACGTTAACATTTTTGAATTCTCCCATGGTTTTTTGAGGTCTGCAATCTGATTGTACGTTCTTAGAAAACTAGCTTTTTACTGAATTGTGTGTGTGTACAGGTTTTGAAAAAGGAATCTCAATCTTAAAGGGGGGTACCACTTATTTAGGGTGTTGTCTACCTAACCGAGAATGCATCTTTCTGGCTAGCCGTCGTCGGATTCTGGCAACATAGATTCTAATGGATCTGATAGAGGCCGTGGGTTTCAGGTTTTTCTGAGGTTAGGGGTCTATTCAGAGACCCCCAAAACCCTTGGGGCGTAGTGAAATCATGAGCATATCATAGTTCCAGGGGACTTATCATCCTTTGCTGGATTCCAGTTAGAATTGCATTGGAATCAGTGCTGGAAAGGCTGTGTTTTGTCTGCTGTTTAGCCCATGCCTTTATTTACTAGGAACCTCGTACAATTTTTTTAGAGGTCTTCTATGGGGCAGTGTTATAATTCCTCTTAGAAAATTATTAGTAGTATTTGACGTCTTCCGGATTATCTTCTTGACATCTGCCAGTGCTAGACGCAGCTAGAGTATCAGGCTCTGTTTTGAAGCAATTGATATCAAAGATTCAAGATCCTTAGATGCTGCTGCCAAATGAGGGAGCTGTCTAATCTTGTCGTGAACTTTGCTCCAGTTGTCAGAATCTGACGATACAAAAAGTTAGTGTTCCCATCAATCCATAACAATATTTGAATTTTTGATGTTCAGGTTTGTTTCAGAATTGGCAAAATCCCTAAGGCATTGTTCCACCATGCATCATGCATCTGGTCTTGGATCATGACTAGAACTCTGCTCATCTCTAGAATTCCTGCCAGATTCTTATCAGATTTGTGGCTGGGAAGAGGGTCCATTTGCTACAATATTAGCTTACTCCCTAAATGAGTTGTCTGGCATTACATATCTATCTCGAATCTATCACATATTCACGATATCAAGTCAACAATGAGCGAGACAAATCATGATATTGAAGACAAATCTCAATTATAGCCTTTCAATCCTTGGATTGAAGTATTCACCCCTTGAAGGACACCTTATTGTAATGCCCCCAATATCCAAGCCAGGGGAATACCTCGTGCCAGCTGGTAAGGCATTGAAAGGCCTTGTTGGGTTCCTTGGTTTCAGATCAATCCTTCAAAGACTTATCATAATTAACCCTTGTCTGATGAATGTTGACCTCCTTGGCCCTTATTTAGTGAAAGATTGACCATCACCCCTCCATAATATGGCCTTCAGTTCATATGTAAGCATTTTTATTTTGAAGAATCAAAGCTCACACCGTTCATGTTGAGTAAATTAGATTCATGTGGAAAACACAATGTTAGCCCTCAACATGTAGGGGTGACTTGATGATCATTTTCTATGTGATCTTCTATCACATCCAACAGTTCCACGAAATAAGATCTATGCTATGACCATGGATATTTTCTAGAGACACTTTCATCTTCCTCAGTGTACCACGATGTTTGGCAAAGATAGACAAGGACATTTAATTGACACCATCGTTATGACATATGCTCTCTACTTGACTTATGGTAAATGCTTTCTTACGTGTGGACATGACTATAGGGGGTCTATGGTGTTACTCTATAATGGATCATGTATCCTAGATTGTCGTTTCAATAGCTACAGATGCATCATGGTGTCATTATAATTCTTCATTAGATTAAGTGTATGACCTTGTGGGTTAGGTGTATCCCTGGGATTTTAAGTAAGTGTTGTACTCATTTCATGTCATTCACGATATTTTACCTAGCTATTTTTCATCGCATGTCATTTCGCTAGCCATTTCACCCATTTTCGTCATGTCCTCTTTTTGCAATTAACTTATTATATGTTGATGTGCTAAGGTCTCTATAATATTCCTATGTATGATGCCTAAGTCAAAGTTCTCTAAGGGAAATGGAGCTAAATGATAATTGTGAGGAATGCCTCCTTGCAAAAGCCATGATCCTATGTCCCATATTATCAAATCCAAATATAAGATAAAGGGACTTATAAAAAAAGGGAAAAAATGAAAAGATCACAAAAAATGGCGCAAGGAAAAGGAAAGGGTAACTCAAGAAGAATATTATTTCCTTTCAAGGCATACATATGGAAGAAAATCATCAACCCCTAGCTTTTGAAAGTTAAGGGCAAGACCTAGTACTCAGACACATTCCTATGATGGTTAATTCGTTAACACCTTTCCCCAACATCATATTCATTTCATTACCCTCATCCTGCCAAGAAACTTAGGTAATGCACTTAGTCTTAGTCTTAAGGGTGTAACATAAAAATTTGGATCAATTTTAGTTGCACCATGGTAATTCTAAGGTTATTGGGATACTTTTCTTTTTGTAAGTTCCATGGCAAAATTATATTAATATAAGATCAAATAGAATACATGCACAAGTGTTCAAGAGAATATCAGTCGCCGCAGAGCTTCTAGGGAGTCTCTGACTTCTACAACAAAAACAAGTACTAGCTACCCAAACATAATTGCATATCCTAAGTTTATTAGAGATTGCCCTACAAATTCTTGATATACTTCTTATAAAAAAAGCCACGCAGAGCTGAGGGAAAAAGACTGAATAGACTACCAGCGAGATTAGCCTTAATTAACTAGAAAACTTGATAACTTCAAGAAAACAGAGAAAGAAGAGACAGTGCAAATTAATCAGTACTGCATCCCGCTTCCTGGGTATTCGGTTTCTCCTCCACAATGGGGTATTTGTAAACGGTCAAGTCTGAAGAGTCATTCACTGCTGCTATGGTCGGGAGGGGCTGCTTTTTCCTATAGGAGTCGAGATTGATTTGTCCACTGCGTTCCACCTTCCTCCTCTTGTAGGAGCTGGTGGATGCTATGTTCGTTCTGTCCAATTCATTAGAGGCTCGTCAAGCTTTTGTTTCCCTAAATCCTCGTCAGCTGGGTTGCCAACAAGAGCTTCAACCAATTTGGAGACTAGCGAAGGAGAAGGGGAGGAAGAAGCATGTGCAACCGGTGTTGGATAAGGAGAGGACCTAGGGCTGTTATCCTCTCTTCGATTTTGGGCTTGCAGAAGAACCTGGGCTAACATGTTCCTTACACACCAATAATTTCTACGACGGACCCGAGCATGCCTGCCTAACAGATATTGAATCACCATTTTTTCCTCCCACTCATCCAATAAATTGGATAGGTGACCTGGGATTGAAATGTCAAAACCGCTATTAGAATAATCACTGAAACCTCTGTGTCCTGTGCCACCTCTTCCCCTGCTAGCTCTTCGTGGGGTGGCCCTCAACCTTCTTGACATCTTCGAAGCTCGAGAGAAGCGAGAGAGTTTATGACTGTGCAAATTCTGGAACCGAATTGGATTGGGAGAGATCCAAAAATCTAATGAAACGGAGAGAATTAGGAAAACACCTTCCTCAATGCATACCACCTTCGAAAACAACAACAACAACAACGCTTGACCTTGCACCACTGGCTAACACAAACAACCTGCCGTTTGCACCTGTTTCAAATGCGACAACTTTCCGCTTTGCTATCGATATTGAAATCTAACCCGTGAGCAATAAATCCACTGCAGAGCCACATCATGATAACAATACCCTTGATCCAGACATACAACTCGGTGAAGACGGAGTGCAATGAAGCCTTTGGCTTCGAGGTTCTATCAACATTAAATTGCATGGTTAATGAAATCAATGAGGGACGCGTGTAGCGTGGAGTGGAGGCTCCGTGGACTCCTCCACACACGCCCTTTCCCTCCTACTAACACCCACATCCGGGACCTTGTTATCCAGCTTGGGTAGTTGAAAGTAGTCATTTTTGAGAGTGCACATAGGTAGTTCAAAGAGGTTCAAATCTTGCAGATTGTTGGACCATTGTACACCTTCATTTGCAAGACGATTCGCTACTTCATTAGCTTTCCTTTTTACATGCTTGAGAATGATTGAGCTTAGACCACAAGTGTAGGCAACAAGTTTAGAGAGGCCAATGCTGAGTCTCCAACTTGGTGAGAGCTTGCTGACAGATACTCAACATTGGATTTTCTTTTCAAGGAAATTATTAGTTGGGAGTCTCCCTCTACTTCCAAAGGGAATAGAGACCAATGTTTGACAATTTGAAGTCCAACAATGAGAGCTGCGAGCTTCGCTGTGTTGTTGCTATCATGCCCAATGTTTCCATATTATATGCGTGTTATTTCTCCTGTACTATTCTTGAAACCGCTTACTATCCCAGCTGGCAATGGATTTCCCTTTGCTGCTCCATCAAAATTTAGCTTGTGGAAACCTGGAGGGGGAAGGGACCAGATTGAAGGACTGGTAGGAGCAGTGGATCAGGTTATCGACTGATTATGTTGCTTCCTGTGAGTGATATTCCAATTTTGCATAATAATAGACTCCATCGGTGAAGTTTTGAGGTCCTGTTCGTCCTAGGCTGTGAGGAAAAGAGTTTCAAGAATATGGGTTCTGCAGTGGAGCTAAATGGTTTACTCATTTCTTGATTTTCCTTTAAAGATTCTTTGATTG
>LPNX010533935.1:1144-67228 GCA_001517045.1 Pseudotsuga menziesii | reverse complement strand
GATCTGATCCCCTAGCTCTCAGTAACCGCTCGAACCCACAGGAATCACATGGGTTAGCGGTATGGGCCTCAAGGCCTAAAAGGAAGGGGACATTACAATTGCGCTCTTTCCATGTTTCCCAGACTATGAATCCTGGAGTTAGGATCCACAAGTGATTGCGAAGTTCACTTTGGAAGGGCTTATCAGTCCAATTTTTGATAGTCTGAACAATGTTGTTCCTTACCTTGTCAATCCTTTAACAGTTTAGGGCAATGTTGTTACAGAGATTGCCTGCGAAGGGACAAGAGTCTAGCAAGTGTTCCATTGTTTCTTCTTGTTTATTGCAAAGAACACATCTTGAAGGGCCGTGAAATCCACGCTTGATGAGATTGTCCCAGTTAAGGAACCATTTGTGAATAACTAGCCAAAGAAAGGTGGTGACCTTTGGCCAAGTTTTCATGTTCCATAACTTTGCCCAGATCAGATCTTTGGAGGTCACTTCCTTTCGGGTGTGCTCCTGATATGCTTCTTTGACAGAGAAAGTTCCTTTTGGATTATGTCCCCATCTCAAGGTGTCCAATCCTTGATGGTGTCGGATCTTACGCTTTTGAAGTCTCTGCCAGATTTGCTCCTTATGTGCTCTCTTGATAGGCAGTTCCCAATCTCTGGGATTCCTCCATTTCCTATAGCCATTGTGACTAGTATTCGTCTAGAAATCTCCGACATGATCATTTCCAGCAGCTAAAAGGACATCTTTGATCTGGGGGCTTTGAATGAACTCGTCTAAACTGGGTAATTGCTGCTAGGAGTCGGTCCATAAATAGGCCTGGCCTCCATTCCGAATTTCCCAGAAACTGTGCTGTTGAATAATGTGTCGTTGCAGGTTTGCAACATTCCAAATAAGGGAGCCTTTAGTAGACAGGTTGAATCTGATAATCTCTTGAGGGTCCCAGTTGGGGCGTATTTCTTGTTCCAGAGTTGAGCTTGTTACCCCCTTTTTTGATAGGGCTGTCCACAAATTTTCAATGGCAGGGAACTCCTTTCTGGAGTTATTACAAACCAAAGTTCTCCAAGTTTCCATGCACATCAACACACCTATTTTTTGCAGGCGAAGGAACCTGTTTTAGTAGAGGAGTTTCAACTAGACGACATCCTATCATTCAAAGCATGAATGTTGAAGAACAGTAGCACACGAACAGACGTAGAAGTATTTTTTGACAAAGATCAGGTCTTATGTATGGAAGGAATATGGCGCATTGAAGTTCTCCTCTTAGAATTATATCCTTAACCCATGGAATTATCAGTGCTAAGGTTGGGGATTGAAGGATTGTCATATCTTTCCCACGCAGTACATTGCATAACCAACGAAATTTTGAGGAAGGACAACAGGAAATGCATAAGTTGTGAAGTTATTTTCCTTTTAAGTAACATATGTTTGAAACCGGAATTGAAGGCGACTGTTTCGATTTAGCCTGCATGAGACCTTCAAAGAGCCCCCATTGTCACCCTATCATTTGATCCAGCCGATTGTGATACTGCTTATGCTGCATTAAAATATGAGTTTCTCACTACCACGCCATTATATTACTGGTCGTGAGTCAGTCCTAAAGCCGCCAACCATTTGATGTTGAAGATAGAGAGTATTTGTTGCAAATTCAAGGATCCCTGAATCTTGCCTATGGCTCTGCCATATCATTCTTTGAAATTTATCTTAATCGATGGCCCATTTCAGTATTCATTTGGATGTGATTCACAGTTACGTGGAGCTTGGACCCATGATCACACTTTTGATTGGAAGCCTATTTGCAAATCTTTTTATGAGTTGAATTTTCTTTGACAGCTGGGAAAGAGTTACACCATGTTGCTGCTATTCGAGCTATGAATGCATCCACTAGGATTTTTCGAGTTGGTTCAAGAGTCAAGTTTGTTGCAGATTTAAAATTTGGAAATTGGCGTTGGTAGATGGAGCGTCCATCAAAGTGTTCGTTTGAGATGGGAACCAGTCTAACAGAGATGTTTTCGTGTGGCAAAAGATTGTCAGAGGAACATCCCCTTGCATTGGAGTTCGATTCGAGCCTTCCTTTTTTCTTTTACATCTGTAGTTAAAACGTCCTCTATGTTGCTGATAGATTTCTACGATTTTTTTATTGGCAGTCGCTCAGGTGTGCCTTCTTGCTACGTGGAGTTTTGAGCAGTGTATATACATTTCTTTGGGCCCACGTATCACTTAAATAGCGGCCGTTAATGAGTCATCAAAGAATGCGTTTGGAGTGTCTTATGTGGAATGAATCAGGACTTACGGTTGATTAAAAGGTCCTGTCCACCATCGCATCAATTTGCTGATGGAATCAATTGGCAGCTGATAGCAAGAAATGTCACGCTGAATGAGCAGTCGCTCGTTGGTAGCTGTGATTGCTACATGGAGTTGTAAACTAGCACATATCCACTTTTCCCATTGTCTTGATCGGTAACTGCACGCTCAAGATCCAGGTTAAGAGACCGACTTTGAATAAAGTCGACTTGTGTTTGGCAGCAGGAAGCGACAAGTATTAGTGTTAGCTTTAGTTCAAGATGGCGGCTAATTTGTTTTGGCCCACCTGTCATGAATTTTGTTTGCTCGGAGTACTATCTCGAGGGAGGACGTTTCTTGTGTGGACATATATGATTTTATGGGTATGTAACGAGAAGCCAATGCATGAGTTCCACTAATAAAGTGAACTGATGTCATTCGATTTGAGAGAAAAGTGGATCTTAACCCACCATTTTCCACTTTTTCTCATTCATTATTTTATTATTATTACTTTTTGTTTTGAGTCTATAAAAGGACTGGCCTTCTCCATTGTAAAGGGTGGAAAAAGTTGGGATATTTTTTCCCAGAGCTTAATAGAAAATTCATCAGATGGAGTTTTTTGGATGTTTAATTGGGGATTCTTACAAATGTGTGGCGTGAACTTGTGATGCTTCAATAGCGGTGAATTTTGCTAGAAGTTACTTTGTTTCTTTTCTATGTTTGCGTCGGGTTCTTTTTTTTAAAAGACTTGTTGCTACAGTAAGAATTGTGAAGGTTTTCGATACCGTATCTCTGTTTTCATTATTTAAGTAACTGTGTAATTTCCAGAAATGTGTGGACTCTTGCGACTATGCCACTCTCTTTTTGGGAGATATGGGGTTTAATGTACTTCTATTTTGATTCTGGAAATTTATATATATAATACAGACTTTTAGATAGTTTATTTACTGTGTATAAAATCATGGCCTTGAGCCTTACTCTGTTGATTTTGTCTTTGGCCTTCGAAGCCATTCTAAACACAATTTTATTATTTTGATAAAACAAGAAACGTGTCTCTGTAATAAACCCATCAAGGCTATCTGTAATCAATGCTTCTTAAAATGTTAACACTGTAATGTTGCGCCGTAATAAGCTTGAGGGATGCGTTCTATTTAGTTTCAGTTTTGTTTACTGTTTGTGACTAGATGACAGTGATAGAGTCGTGAGACTCTCACTGTCGTAGATGTTGATAAAGCCGTAAGGCCAATAATGTTATTCAAAAACCAACAAAAGGTTGTTAACAGAGAAACGCCAAGTAGGTAGAACAATATATTAATGTCCTCACTGTACTGGATAGTTTGCATATCGTTTTCCTTCTCTGTATATATATTTATTTGTTTTTAAAGGGCCCGTAAGGCCTCTGCCTAATTGAAAACAACAATGATTTAGTTTAACAGTTTTCTACCCAATTGGTACTGAAGCTTGTTTTGCTATAGATATGGGAGTTCTGTATTTCACTTGATTATCAGTTTGTATTTTACATTACAGCCAATAGTTTTCTTACTATCGTTAAGATTTGGATATAAAAATAAAAGAGTTTATCAGTTCAAAACTTTGGTAAACACAATCACGAATTCATTTCTTTTTTTGTTTGTATTCACCTTTTTTTGAAAAAGGTCGTGGTGCTATCTATCCAGTTAGTTATGACTATTTACTATCAAAATTATAGGTTTACTTTGAAGTATAGAAATCGTTTATAAAACGATCTTAGGGTTTCGCTACTTTGTTTAAATACTCTTATAATGACCACGAAACTTTCAACCTATAATGTATGTTATTTAAAGGATTAAGAGATCCCATGGGAGCTCTTACGCTGACCTTAGGTTTGGTTAATATAATATTAACAGGCCTCAAGGCCGTAGATAAATTTTCCATACTTACTCTTATTATAGAGTCTAGGCGGTGAGGCCTTTTTCTATTATGCAACATAGAATCACTATTTTAAGATTTAAACTCTGTTCATTTAGCTATACTGCTTTGAAAAGAATTAAATAATATTAAGCCCTAAGGCTGTAACTTCCTTCCGCAATCGAAATACTTTAGGAACAACATCATCCTGACCTGAAGCCTATAACCAGTGTTATGGTCTGTCGATAACTCAACTTGATGTTACTAAACAATTTATTCATTAAGAAACTGGGTTTAAGATGCTCTTATGTGAAACAAGCTTAGTTATTACAGTTCATTTTAAACCCTGGTTATTTTAAATTAATTCTAGAGTTTGTTTAAGGGAATAAGATTTGAAAGATTATTGTAAATAAGTATTGAGGATGCAGCTTGGATCTGAACATTAAATAAGTTTCAGATTAAGTTTAAATTTGTATAATCTTATTTTAAGTTTTACCCTATAAAGTTTATAGTGCTTCAAAACTCTTTTGATTTAAGCGTAGTCTACATAATTATTTCCCTAGTACTAACTTTTTAATAGTTTGCAATACATGCAGAAACAATCTAAAACGGATACATAAAAGATCACGGTTCTGATTATAAAATACTTTTACAGAGGCTGCTAACCAGTAGATCTATCCATTAAATTTTAGAAAACTAATAAGCATAGTCTTCCTAGCAGCATTCAGATAAAAAGAGTATAATAAAACATTCTAATTACAGTTCCTAAGCATATTTCAAAATGAAAGAACAGATTCAGAAATTAAATAGCAATTGAACTTGGACAGAATGCAGAAAGGGACAAACACCCACGGGAGACTGTTCCACCCAACTTTCTTTTGAAGCAACCAAAATTACTTGCGTAGGATCCTCGAGCCTGTTCACTGAACCACTAGGACTGAGATCTCTGTCACACAATAGACTTTTGCAACTTAACACTCAGTAGCAGACTTATCTCAGCAAATCACTTTAGTTATCCCCTCATCAAATTCCTTGTGTGCCTGACTTTTCAGTTTGTAGCATTCACAAGGTTCATTCTCTTAGAAATCAAAATGAATAGTGAGCCTCCTGCTCAATTTGATGGTTTATATAAGATTGCCTAGGTCTTTGGGTCAATTTTGGAATTAAATGAGCCACCAGCTCAGTTCCCCCTCTCAGGGAACATGACCATTTTTTTAGGGATTATGCTCTTGCAACAACTATAAAGTGAATGCTAGTGCTGCCACTTGTCAACCAACCTTCTACAACTGCTCCTTCCTCCTAGTGGGTCAGTGAACACTCATTTAATAGTCTCCCTAGGATAGGTGTCTCTTTTTATTAATTATTAAAATAAATAATTTTTCAATTACAGTCATCCTTGACCCACTTGGTCAAAAATTTTACAATAAAAATTAACATAATGTTTTTACTAAAATAAATAATAAATATTTATTTTTCAATTTTGGGTATGTTACAATAAATGTGAGGTACTACTCGCAGACACCAGAGGTAAGCCTCTACCTCCCCAGCAATGGTGCCAAAAGATGTTATCACACAGAGTGTAGCTACCCACTAAAAGCTAAGTTACTGGAAACTTCTAGGAAGGGGAGGGAAAACTTCGTTCCCCGTTTTAGAAACTTAAACGGAGGGGATACGGCTTGGAAATGCCATCCCCAGCTTGGAAACGACACTAAACGTTTCCAAGCCGTATCCAAAAATTAGAAACGTTTCCATTCCGTTTCCAGCTGTTTCTTGAAATGTTTCCAGAGTTTCCAGCGTTTGCTTAAACGTTTCCAGCAATTTCCTAGTTTTCTGAAACGTTTCAGCTGCTACAGGGTAAGTTTTTGACTAGAAATATTGATTTTTTGAGTTGAAAAACAAACAAATAAATAACCCCAAAGGAAAATTATAAAACCATAACCCTAAATTGAACCTCAAAACATAGATATAAAGCCTCAAAGCTTATAAATCAAGAGCAAAACCTTAATCCTAAATTGGTGAATGGTAATTTGACATCTTATGTCTCACTGATTGTGTTTCATTGTAATTTTCCAAAATTGATAGAGGCCTACCGTTGGTTCAAAAAATCATTGATCTGTGGATATTTTATTGAATCAAATGCTTGTCTACTATAGTGATAGTTTCACAGCCTAGTGTAGAAGCACAATGACTTTTTTTTAATTTTTTTTTCTTTTCAGTTTTTTTGCTAATTCCTCACAACTTCGTTTTAAATAAACCCCAATGACTTGCATATGTGATAAATCAACTTGCATATCAAAATTGATACAATGGCAGCTTTAGCCATACAAAATAGCGTACTACATTTATGAAGGGTTACATAAACCAACACATATTTCCAATAATCTTCCAACAAACTTCAGTTTTCTTCTTTTCCTTTTTGAATTAGTATGAACCCTTGACCCATGGCCTTATTTACTCCACTGCTAGTACACTCATATCCCTATCCTTATGTTGTAAAGAGAATTATGATGGTGCATCGTTTAGCCAGTTCTCCATAAGATGTGCATGTGATATTTTAATCTTATTTCAAGCATTTTTATTAGTATAAACCATAAAACATAAACAACATATCCAAAGAAACTGATTGGTGTCTAGAGATAGTATTATTGCATAGAGTGCAATATTGCATGTCATCACACTCACACCTAAGTTGCACTAAAACATGAGCTCACTTATTTATACTTGTGTGCTTAATTAATCCCCTTAAAACATGGTTGATTATGTCAAATTTGAATATCCAAGTTGGTTGCAAATCATAGACAATCCTATGAATTTAGGCCCTTTAAGAGCCAGTCAGTTAGTCACTTTTGGAACCAGTCGGTTGGTCAATTGACTCTCACTTGCCTAGTTGATTGTCTCGTCAGTGAGTGGACCAACCTAAATACAACATAGTTGACTCTGTCTTACATAAAAAATTGTGTTCAATCACAAATTTTAACACTTTTCTAGAGGGGGAAACAACGTAATATTTGTTAGATGGTAACATTTGGATACATCCATCAAGTAATTTAAGGGTTTGAAATCAATGTTTAGAAGTAGTTGACATGTTCCTGTTTAAATGCTTGCCAGTGGGTGACTTGTTTATGGCACTTGAGATAGAAGAATATTGTTTAAGACAATATTTGAGTTTGCTGATTTTAATTGTTATAAATGAAACAACTACCTTTAAATCTAATTGATGAATGGTAGTTTAAAGTATGCATGTCTCATGGCCTTTTTGATATATATATATATATATGTATCATAAGTCTGCTGCCGTTTCCTTGCCGTATCGTATCCCACATTTTTCAAAATTTGTGGCATCTGTTTCCCTCCTCGTATCTATATCCGTTTCAATGCAACTTAGACTAAAAGTATCCTAACCAGGACGATAGAGGTAAGGTAGCTAACTGGTGACACCACAAGGGCCTCGTCCACTATTGATGGAAGGTAGTTGTTACACTGAACGAATTCTTGTTACTTTAGATCAAGGGGAAGACCCTATTAGCCTGTGAGGGCTAACACACCTACTCAAGACACAATAAAGGATAGACAAATGATGTGGAAGGTGAACTATGAGTAAGCAAATCTAGATCTAGGAGATGAATGTGGTAGGTAAGGTTAGGACAAAGCTGGGGAGGCTTAATGATAAGGAAAATTACCCAACTTATAGTGAAAGATACCACAAGGAGTTTGATAGCGTAGATCTAGATATATCTAGTCTAAATGAGGAAAACCCTAATTAGATCCGCCTAGGGTTTATGCAATTATGGATAAGGTGGACCCAAAAGAGTAGATTGGGACAGAAAATGACTAGATCTGGATGCTTGAAGGATAGATCTGTTGATTTAAGGTGGGTTCAAGCATACCCAACTGATAGATCTGAAAAGTTGACCAACCACCCAAGGAGGGCCCCCCACCTAGAGAAGACTAGTGCTAGATCCAAGGGTAAATGGAGTTGGATTTAACCAAAACTTTAGATCTAGGGTTTAAATAATTATTCCTAAGTGGGTTTTGATGGTTGTCCTCAAATAAGTACCCGATCTTTCAGATCTAGAAAGCTAGGGTTTGAACGAAGAGGGTTTTATGGTGACAATTAGATTAAGCCCCAGAAAAATAAAATAGATGCAAACGTACTTGTAAATTCTTGCTACTAACCTTGTATGGTGATGATATTCCATTTCCGATCAATTACGAGCGTTTTCCATGCAATACCAAGTGGAATCGATTTGCTCCCCCAAGAGACCGAGTGCACCTTTCTCAAGATACAATAAAGATACTCCCTGAACCCAAAACGATTTGTGGAAGAAATATGGAGCTCAGCCACAATAGCACCCCCATCAAATCACCCTCTTCACCAATGGTACGACCACCTGCAAAAGTGTTAGCAAAGCATAGATCCTCAAGAATGCTAGAAAGATAAAGACATTCCAATCTCCACACAAGACTTTCAGCAAAGCTTCCAAGAGATTTTGCAAAAATATTCTATTATTCCAAGAGCTTAAGAGCCAAAAGTCCCTTTACAATGAGAAAATCTCAATATATAGATCTCTCCGATACACAAAACCTAGATCCAAAAAAATCAAGGGCCAAGATCAAAATATATAATCACTCTAATCAACGGCTAAGATTAGCCGAACACTTAATACATGGATCAACCCAATAATAGAAGGGGGGTGCACCCACTAAGGCGCCTAAGGAGGGGTGCACCACATAAAAATATGAATAAGACATGACATAGCACATGGTGGGGGCTAGGAGGTGATACAAGTCCTTCTCTAGCATGGTCCCATGGCACAATCATAAAGTATAATCACTAATAATAGCATATCCTCCCTTCGCTTCGCTACACAACTAAAAAGAATGTGAGATTCATATGATGAGCTAAGAAATCATAAACTTCAACCAAGAAAAATATGAAGTTTTTAACTAAAAAATGAAAACTCACAAAATCTATGGCAAAAATACCACAAATCTCACCAAAGTAAAGAAGTTTGCTTCTTTGGCCTCCCCAAACTTGAGCAACTATTGAGCATGGAAGCAAATCACCATAGAACAACAAAGACACATGGTTTTCTCAAAAGAATGTTATCCACAAAGCCAATGGCTGAAAATTACAATGGTCTAAAATGGGAGCAAAATGGAAGCAAGAGCAAGAGAGAGGGCAAGATCATGAGGGATTGTCACTAAAATGAGCAAGGGAAGCCTCCTTAAATAGGAAAAGAGTGAAGGTAGACCTCATTTGCATGTTTGCCACTTGTCCCATGAGTGAGGGAAGGGCCCATGGAGAGAGGGCACACTTTCTAGAGAGAGCAACTTCAAACCTAAGAAACATTTGCATGGGGGGGCTTTTTTGCCTCAAATGTCACCTTAGGAACATAATATAACATTTGAATACTTAATTTCCCCTCCCCATGTGACTTTAGTCACTTTACAAAATTTTGCCATTCTAATTAATGGTCAATTTTCCTGGTTTTTTGGACTGACTTAGGAAAACATGCCCAAAACCTTAGCAAAACTCGTCCTAATGACTTCAAACTTAGTCCAAGGGTGTAGGGGGTCTTCTTGTCGCCTTTCACACACCTGGGGGGGACATGGTAGAAATCTTCAAGCCACTCAGTGTGTCTCTGGGGGCAAGTCTTGAGTCAAGGTTGTCACCTTGTTCTTGACTCCTCCGTTTAGGCCAACTCCTAATCGAAGCCAAGGGGGGTAGATCCTATTAAGTTGCTAAGGCTATTAAGGCTTAGTGTGATTGTGATGAATGAGTTATTTAGGAGTTAGATAAACCAAATTTGACACAAGATATTGCATTATTAATTAAACCACAACAACATAAAGATCAATATATGATAAGCAAAGTATGTGGAAACATATGATGATATCAAGTAAAAAGAAACCAATGCCAATAATCGAGTCCACAAATGAAAATGCTGTTGTATTGCTAAAAGAAATGTTGCAAGTGCTCTTGGTCAAATTTTAGTTTAAATATGGCATGAGTTGATTAAATTAAGAAAAAAGGGGACTCCAAATATACCTGAAGGTACGAGGAGTATGTCCAAAATCGTTATCCGATGCGGTTCCCTGCAAGGAATATGTGGGTTGGTTGAAGTCTCTGAGACGTGTTCAACACTACACCAACAAGGGTGTATCTTAATGGTGTCTCGAGGTCACCACCCAGTTGTTCTCGCTTCCTTTGTGAATTTTACCACCGCAACAGATTAATTCGAGGCGTTGGATTTTCGCCTGGGAGGTTAATTCAAGGCATGAAGACTTAATTAATCTAGTCACCCACGTTGCTTTTGATGCAGTCGACTGATTGGACGAACCGCAACGGTGCAGAGCATACACAACGGTGTCTAAAGGATTTAAAAGATTTTATTAAAGGTTTTCTTTTAAAAGAAGAAAAAATGAACCTCCAAGGATCTCTTTTAGTTCAAGTGAACCACAATCGGGAAAACAAGGAGGGGTTGATTTTATGAGTGTTTTAAGTTCTTGAAATTAGAATTAAAGTGTTGAACAAAAAAAGAAAACACGGTTATCTAATTATTCTACCACGAATCTCTTTCCCCTTTTGGGTCACTTGGGAAATCGTGGGGTAAGTAGTAAGTTTACTTTGAGAACTGGAAAGATGTAAACAATTTGCAATGCAACACACAGTACACTACTTACATGTGAATAAACAAAACAAAACTAAACAGTACACAACACACAATTTGCAATGCAACACACAGTACACTACTTACATGTGAATAAACAAAACAAAACTAAACAAAAGAAAAGCAAGAAAATGGAAAAAAAGAAAAAAAGACGTAGATCTCCCCCGGGGGGATGGGGAGTAGGCTCGAAAGAGCCTACTTGAGTTTGCTTTTTATTCAACCCGGTTAAAAAACATAAATGAAAAATGTCACTTGGTTCTTATACAGAACGAACCCAAGGGCTTACAAAATACAGCAAGAATGATTATGGAAGATGGGGAGACCCTTGGGGGGTTCCAGATGGCCCAAAATTTGCTTTTCGGACAGCACCTCCTTGTCTTATCGGAAGGACCTTCTAAAACCCAGCAAGCTTTAATTAGTGTAAAGTGCCCAAAAACACTTTAAAAGTGTTTTTGGACAACCTCAAAAAACTACCGAAAATTACTAAGTTAAAGTACTTTTAAGAAAAGACAAAAAATAATTTAGAGGATCTTGACTAGCTTTGGGACAGCCAATCTAAAGCACTTAATTTGGTAAATAAAACCTTTTAGATTCAAGGGAACAACCATGCATTCAACAAATTTTTAGATCTACTTTCAATGCCTTATGAAAAATGACGATTTCCCTAAACTAGATCTAGGATATTTATGAAAAAACTCTTTTGAAAACGAGATCTAGCTTTGAATGTTTATATATGAGATCTAATGAAAGAATTTTGCATATGATAAAACTAGATGTTCATACATAAACATAGTAACCAAGGAAATTTTAATTTTAAAGAAAGAGAAAGAGGAGAGAAGATTGGTTTTGTTGCTGGGATAAAAGAAAGCGTGAGGAAAGCCCTTTTGTGGAGCACCAAGGGACAGTGTCTTGAGATTTTTTGAATGGGAAATGGCGTCAATCTTGATCCACACCTCATCTAATTGGGAACCCACAACTAGATCACAAAAACTTGCACAAACTCGTGAGATCTAGATATAAATGTATGAAAGAAAAAAGTATGTAAAAATAATCTTATTTAAGCAAAATCTTAGATCTTTGAGCATACACTATGAATAAATAAAGCAAGTAAACTTACTTGCCAAACCTACACTCTTATTGATTCAGCTGAATCCTTTGAAGCTAGAACACAGAAAAGCACAAAATTTGAAAAATTGCAGTTACCACATTTGCAACATGACACTGGGAATCCACACAATACAAGCACTACACGGTATAGCCTCCAAAGCTTCTATATTCTCAACAAATAGATGCAAAATAACAGTATTACAATAGGCACCAACTCTTCATCCAACTTTAACTAGCTTGGAATGGTGAAGGTTGTCCTTTATTTATAGCTACACTGGCCAAGAGGGGCGCATGCTTGACTGAGAGAGAGAGTGCAACTGATGGATAGTTGAACTGAGGTTAATCTGAGATAGACTGAGTTTGATCTGGAGTAGAATTCACCATTTGATTGACACCTCTCTCGGTGAATTGAACAACCCACTCAATAGATGCCAAGTTTACCACACGTGTGGACGAGAGAGAGGCGCATCCTCATAGTCTGCGTGAGCCTTCAGTGACCCCTACCAACTGGAAAACACTCCACTCAATCAGTAGTTTAACTTGCCTTCACTGAAGAGAGCCGATGAGATTGATTTCAGTGAAATTGGAGCAAATCCCACTGATTTAGGATTTTGGGAATATTCTCCATTTATTAATTATTTTGATTTTTTGGAGATTTTTGACTTAAGTGATAAATTTATCACTTAAAACTTAGGAAAAGTGGGTTTTTCGGTTATACGGATGCTCTCAGTTAGAAAACGAGCACCCCTAAGGCCAAAACTGATCCCTAACCACACTTTCATTACATTTCCAATTTTTCCAACTAGACTATTAAAAAATAGCCTAAGTTTACGGGAAAAATTATTTTTATCAAAACTTTAAAAAAAAGCCTAGGGGGACCTAGCACATGTCCATATGACTCATTATTAATGCCTGACATGTTTATAAACATTGACACATAGGCTCTAATAACCCCCCAGGCTTAAATACCAAGACGACCACCCCAATTTTGGAGGTATGAGTGAAAAACTCAGAAATTATTAGTCGTTTATTCAATAACAAATAATCTCTAAGGGAAAAAAACACTATGGGCTAGTCGGATTGATAGATAAGTCTAGGGGACCAAATCTTTTACATACACTACCATGCTAGAACATTTTATTACAACTCCCCCAAGGGGGTATGAACATGTGGTACAAGAAAATTTAAATTTTTTTCCCAGAAGAAGGCTGAATGACTTTTGAACTCTAAATAATGAGCAATGGTGTTTATTCGTTTCATCTGGCTCACTTGATACCACCAACTAAGTATGACTTAGTAGGTAACATCTGGCTCCATCTAGGGACACGTGCTTTGACTGATCTTCTAATAAAAAAAGAGGATGTGAGAACTCCCGAATCTCTAGGTACTGCACACAAACTAAAGTCCATCAGTAACACATATATAAAAGGAAACCAACTAAGAAACTAGGCTATTGCACAAAGTTAGTATATAATGTACAAAAAGAAAAACTATTTTACAACACTAATATACAACAAAACCTTGAAAGTTAGTACTATGATACAACATCTATAATACAAAAATCTGATAAATAAAATACATGCAAAGATAAGTTTAGAAAAAGGCCCTGATACCACCGATGCCAATAAAGTCATCAAACCGTCTCGGTGAAGAACATCTTGAGCAGAAGGCCATTCACTGGAAGGCTTAATCTTTCCCCTTCCATGTCATTTAGATAAAAAGAATTAGCGCCTGCTACTTCGTCACTGATATAAGGTCCCATCCATAAGCTGTCAAACTTTCCATGTTTTCCCGGTTTTTCCCTCCGTTTGTCCCATAACAAAACTGTGTCACCTATTTGAAAAGATCCAGGTCTAGCAGACCTATCAAAAGTCCTCTTGATTCTATTTGAATTTCTGATACTCTAGTCAAGGGACTTCCTTTTGTTCTCATCTAACTCAATCAACTGGTTAACTTTGTTCTGAATGGCATCTTGATCTGAGCTAAATTTCTGGAGAGGCTGATACATTGGAATCTTTAAATGGATAGGTAAGGTGACATCTAGGCCATAGACAAGCTCGAAAGGACTCTTTCTGGTTGAAATTTTCTTAGTAATTATATCAGCCCATTGCGCATACTTAATCTTGCTATCCCATGCTTTCTTGTTATCACCAACTGTTTTCTTGATTATGGTCATTAAGTTTTTATTACTTGACTCAGCTAGACCATTTCCTTGAGGATAATAGTTGGATGAATGTGATAAGACGATGCCATAATTGAAGCAAAAGGATGACATTTCTGAGGAACTGAAGCATGGGCTATTATATGTGATAATTCTGGCTGGCACACTGAATCTTGTGATAATCCTATCCTCTAGGAAATCCATTGCTACAACATCGGTTGCCTTCATGGTGGGTATTGCCTCTACCCACTTAGTGAAATAATATGTGGCGGTAAGTATCCAAGAATAACCATTGCTTGAATTGTCTTTGAACTTACCGATGAAATCAACCCCCCACTGTTGGAAAGGGGCTTGGACTACTATTGGATTTAAGGGCAAAGCTTTCATCTTTTGCTTCCCGGTGAACAACTAACACTTGGGGCAACTTTTGACGAACTTATGCACATCTAAAAAAAGGTTTGGCCAATAGTAACCTTCTCTAAGGATTTTGTGGGCGGTTGTTCTTGCTGCAAAATGTTCACCACAAAATCTTGCATGGAACTCAACCGTGAGTCTTTTGGACTCAGGTTCATCAACACATCTAAGTATTAAGCCGTTCGGGTTTCTCCAACCTAGACTATCATTTGTTAAACAATACTTAGTTGCTTTTAACCTTAATGCTCTGCGTTTATGGCCAAGTAGGTGATCAGGGCATGTAAGGTTACGAAGGAAGAAGATGATATCTGAATACCAAGGTTGCTGCTCTAATCTTTGAAGCTCGTCTGATACACTTTGTTCTAGATTATGGTTCTGACAAATCATTCCTAAAGCTTTCTCATTCCCCTGAGTTAACATCTTTGCAAGCTCTTGTCCCTTAATTAATTTAGTGGGTTTTATCTCTAAGTCATATTCCTAAATCTTTGAAACCCATTTACCCCTGATGCCTAGACAATCCTGTTGAGACATGATATCTTTGATAGCTGCATGGGGTACATACCCAATGATATTAGAGTATCCGACATAAGTTCTAAAATGTTTAAGGGACTTGACAAGAGCGTAAGCTTGCTTTTCCATGATTGTATACTTCAATTCTGAATTTTGCAAGGCTCTACTCATAAAAGCTATAGGTTGCTCTTGTCCTTCACTATTTTTTTGAAGTAAAACAGCAACAATGGTGTCTTCTAAGGCAAAGGAAAAAATTTGAAACTCTTTGGAATAATCCGGACTGACTAAGACATGTGATCTAGATATAACATCTTTGATATTTTTGAAAGCATCTTTCCCTTCATCCGTCCATACAAATTTAGCATCTCTCTTTAATAACTTTTGTAGAGGCTTCATTAGTTCTGCTAAAATTGGGATGATTCTCCTTATGAAATTGATATGACCGTTGAAAGACTAGAGAGATTTTAAATTCTAAGGCAAGGGGACCTTCTTAATGGCTTCTACATGTTCAGGGTCAATCTTGACGCCATCCTTGGAGATGATGTGTCCCAACAACTTGCCTTCGTCAACCCCAAAGATTGACTGGGTAGGGTTCAAGGAAATGCCATATTTACATCATCTTATGAAAAGCTGCCTGAGATGACTTATGTGGTCAGATCTTTCTTTTGAAAAACCAGTTAAGTCATCCTGATAGATCTCAATTATTTTTCCTATGAGTTCTTTGAAAGCAAAATCCATGGCTCTCTGGAAAGTGGCACTTGGATTTAATAAGCCAAAAGACATTCTTAAAAATTTATAAGTGCCCCAAGGTGTGGTGAATGTTGTTTTATGTTGATCTTCTTTATTTACGAACACCTGGTTATATCCGGAAAAGCCATCCAACATGAACATCATTCCTGAACCTGTTACTCTTTGAAGCAATGTTTCCATGTCGGGCAATGGGTAATTATCCTTTAGGCATGATGTATTTAGATTTCTGAAATCTATACATATTCTAATTGACCCATTCTTTTTTCTAACAACAACTAAGTTGGAGCACCACGATGAATGTCTTGTAGGTGCTATTATCTCTGCTGCTAACATCTTCTGTAACTCTTTCTGAACAATAGGGGCCAACTTAGGATTTATTCGCCTAAGCTTTTGTCAGAAAGGTTTGATCTCTTTAGCCTTTTCTTTAAGGAGAATAGTGTGTTGAAACACGTCTTCCCGATAAGCTTTAAGTTCATCATAGCTAAAGGCCAACACATCTCTATATTCTTTGATTAGATTTATTAAGCTGTTCCTTTCCTTTTTCGAAGTACCTTTTCCAAGTTTTATTAACTTGGGGCCTTTGTCTGTACCTATATTTATTTCAACATAATCCCCAATTTTTATTGACTCTTTTTTATTTTTATGATGATTCTGTTTGTTAAACAACTTCTCAAAAGCTATAAGGCTACTTGGAATGTGATTTCGCAAATTATCCTCATACTCCTGATACTCTTTACCCTCCTGCTGATAAATGATCTCACAACCTTCAAATTCCTGGAGATTATGGATGAATCTTAAGAGTTGTTTATCATCATTAAATACCATCCAGTGAACTACATTATTAAGAATTGAAGGCCTGAAATTGATTTCCATTTTACCAGTCCCATTAATCATCTCATCCGAAGGTTGGAGGGTGGATGCTGCTACTGCCAACTTATCCGCTAAACCATTCATTTCCCTAGGGATTTTCTGAAGATTATGTGCATCAAACTAGTCCATGGTGTCCCATACAACATTCCTATACTTCCTTAGTCTATCACTTTTACACTGATACTGATTCTTAAGTTGGAGGATGACCAAGTCTAAATCCCCTTTTATGTTTAACATTTTTATGCCCATGTCCTTAGCAGTTTCTAATCCTAGAAAAATGCCTCATACTCAGCCACATTGTTTGATGCTTCAAACTCCAATCTAAAAGCAAAGTTGTAGATTTTATTAGAAGGAGAAATAATTACAATGTCCGCACCCTTTCCAGCTTTGGAATAAGCCCCTTCAAAGTACATTTGCCAAACTTCATTTATCTTTTCATTTTTAATATTTTCTTTAATAGGGGCCATGAAGTTGGACAAGATGGCATAGTTTCCAAAGTTGTCAGTGCAATGCACAAATTCATTTCCAGGCTTCTTAGGATTTTCTACATGCTGCTTCCTTTCCTTTTCTCTGTGAAGTATAACCCTAGTGTTTTCTGATGCAGGTAGAGTTGCGTATGTCCAATCCATCTGGATGTGCCCACCTAGAGTTGCAGCCCACTTTCTAGACAAAAGCATTCCCCAATTATCTTGTACATCGATTACTACAACATCCATTGCCATATCGATGTCAAGATACTTGGCCAATTTTACATGTAGGTTTAATATTATCCCTACCACTTCAACTTCTCTTGCATCCATTGCACAAACATTGTGGTAGGGTCGTGTGATCCTCAGATTTAATTGTTCCATTACCTTCCTTGTAATTACGTTTGATGAAGCACTTGAATCTAACATGCAGTTATGAAGGAGAAGATCATCAACTAAAAGAGAGACATAGAAAGGCGGGTGATCCTCCCCTTTTGGATCAACACTGTGAAGGACTATGGGCATATCTTCGAGGACAATAGACAAATCTTCAAGGATGGCATTATTACTTGGAAGAGCAGTTTCTTCGACAATATTATGATTATTTTCTAAAGCTTTCAACAATTTTTCTTTCTGACCAGGATTCTAAAGGTGTCGGTTGCATAAGTTGAGACTTTAGCACTATTTAACCACATTCCCATGTCAAGTTTTGACTCTACATCAACAGGAGGGTTTATAATAGGAGGAGTTGTTACCTTAGGTTTATACTGTTTAGTTGGTGTAGACTTTTCTTTTCTCTGATAAGTAACTCCCTTGAATCTAGCATTCCTCATTTCTAAGACCTTTTCCTGAGTAGGCATTTCACCTTAATTTTGAGTAATGAAATCCTTTTCCAAACTATAATCTACGGCCTGTTGCCAATGTTGGTCTGCCAAAGGATAAGTTCAGCCTACCATGTTCACGAACTCAGGCTCGCTTGATGGTGTATCCTGACTACTGATTTCAGGTAGTCCTTGTTCCATAACTTGATTTGCAATGTAACAAGTACTTTCCTGATGAAACTGAGAACAAGGCCTACAAAATGGAATTGCATCCTCTACCATGTTGACTGAATCCAACTGGTTTGGAATCCTAGGTTCTTGAGTTTGTGCTTTATTTTGATACATCTGATTAGGCTTTGGTTGAAAGTTCCTTGGTGCATGAGAAACATGATTTCTTTCCATCATAACCAACCTATTCTGAATATGATTTAGTTGTGCAGCATGATTGGCCATTTGTTGGTTTTGATTAGTTACCAAGGTTTTCATCATTTCGGCCATTTCCTTCATAGGATCTTTAGATGCTTCCTTATCCTCTGATTCAACAACTTTTCCCTTAGACTCTTTGTTATAGGAAGAATTTCCTCTAGCGAATCCAAGTAAGTTGGACTTACCCGATGATTGCATATTCTTTTCAATTTTTTCGACCAATTCTTGGGCTTGTTTTAAATCAGCAGGTTCTTTATCTCTTAACTAATACCTCAATTCACCAGTGAATGCTTCAATATAATAGACGAGAATAGCAGCATCATCAGGATTAATATCTTTATGTAGGTCAGAAACAAGGTTTCTGAATTTCTTGTTAAATTCTTCCATAGTTTCATTTTCCATCTTTTTAATGTTATGGAGAGCAGCAAGCTGATGTCTTGGTTCCTTTTTCTCTCCCCATTTCTTCTTAAAACCTTCCAGAAATTCATTAAGTGTTTTATATGAATTATCAGCTCAGTCAAGGTACCATTCCCCAACATCTTCTTCTAAGGATAAAGCAAAGAGCTTCATTTTTACGTCGTCATGGTCATGGGCAGCTTGACTACAATAACTAACCAAATGCTTGGAAAACTTTTGAAGGTGGGATTTGACTGAGATGTCATTGTTGCCTTGAAATGTAAGCAACTTCTTCATAGCATCATTCGGAATGGCATGAGGATTGCTTGCTATCTGAGAAAGGTCAAGGAGTTTGAAGAAATTAGTCATTTCTTGAGATTGATGGATATGACTCTCTACAAATAAATGATGGACATCTGAGAGGGTTTGGGACCCTAAATCTTCAAGGATTCTACGAGAAGTCTGTTTATTCAATCTCCTTCTATAAGCCCTTTCAGGCTCAAGGATGACATCAAATACTCTTTCAGAGTTCCTTCAGGTAGAATACCTTGGAGGGATATTAGATAGTGGAGTCGCTCATTAGAGAGAATTTGAGGTCAAAAATGGGCCTCCTAAGAGATGTACTACAAAAATATAAGATATATTAAAATATTATGAGTTAGGGGTTTTATGGGGTAGGTATATATGACAACTCACCTCCTACACCACTTTTTATGCACAATATAATAACCATGGTTGAGTTACTTTTCTAAATTGACTATAAATAAAATTAATAAAATAACTCTACAATGATGTGACTAAGATTCATTGTAAATTCCCAACAATTTATTATCTTTTAGCATTTATTTGTCTTGAACTTGTAAATAAAATTAAACAAAAATGAATTTAATTTATATGCATAAACATATTTTTTTTCATATAAATATAATTCATGAATTTAAGTACAAGATTATATATATATATATATAGTTTGACATTATGATATTAAATACAATTGAGTGAATATATAATTTAAAATTAAAAAACATGAAAATGACAATATTTTATTTTATAAAAAAATGTGAAAAAACTTTTTTATAAATTATGAGTACTTTACTTGAAAATGACAATAATATTATTTTATGAGAAAGTGAATTGTGAGTACTTTACTTGAAAATAACAATAATATTATTTTATGAGAAAGTGTGAAATGACTTTTATTGTGAGTACTTCACTTTATGACTTAAAAGTACTTGTACCACTACCTTGGTTAACTATGGGTTTTCATCCACCATAGAAAATGTGACAAATAAGCATTCTTAACTCATGTAATGCCACCTCAACCATGGGAGATGATGTCATCTACTAAAATGTAATTGGTTGATTTTTATTGTACATTTTGGTCCTTTTGAGGCCCATTTTTTACCTCAAATTCTCTCTAATGAGATGGATGGTGTTTTAATTTTAAATTTTAAAGACAAGATCTATCAATTTTTTTTTTAATCTTTTTATCTTTTTTGAAAGAAAAAAAAGTTAAGTCGTACTCCGAGAATAAAAAGATTTATCCTCGACAACGACACTAGAAAATGTTGCCGCCTTTCACACACCTTGGGGGGGGGACGTGGCAGAAATCTTCAAGCCGCTCGATGTGTCCTTGGGGGCTAGTCTTGAGTCAAGGTTGTCACCTTGTTCTTGACTCCTCCGTTCAGGCCAACTCCTAATTGAAGCCAAGGGGGGTAGACCCTATTAAGTTGTTAAGGCTATTAAGGCTTAGTGTGATGGTGATGAATGAGTTATTTAGGAGTTTGATAAACCAAATTTGACAAAAGATATTGCAATATTAATTAAACCACAACAACATAAAGATCGATATATGATAAGCAAAGGATGTGGAAACACATGATAATATCAAGTAAAAAGAAACCAATGCCAATAATGGAGTCCACAAATGAAAATGTTGTTGTATTGCTAAAAGAAATGTTGCAAGTGCTCTTGGTCAAATTTAAATTAAATATGGGATGAGTTGATTAAATTAAGGAAAAAAGGGACTCCAAATATACCTGGAGGTACGAGGAGTATGTCCAAAATCGTTATCCGATGCGGCTCCCTGCAAGGAATATGTGGGATGGTTGGAGTTTCTGAGACGTGTTCAACACTACACCAACAAGGGTGTAGCCTAATGGTGTCCCGAGGTCGCTACCCAGTTATTCCTGCTTCCTTTGTGGATTTTACCACCGCAACGGATTAATTCGAGGCGTTGGATTTTCGCCTGGGAGGTTAATTCAGGGCATGAAGACTTAATTAATCTAGTCACCCACGTTGCTTTTGATGCAGCCGGCTGATCGAGCGAACCGCAACGGTGCAGAACATACACACGGAGTCTAAAGGATTGAAAATATTTTATTAAAGGTTTTCTTTTAAAAGAATAAAAAATGGACCTCCAAGGATCTCTTTCGGTTCAAGTGAACTGCAATCGGGAAAGCAAGGAGGGGTTGATTTTATGAGTATTTTAAGTTCTTGAAATTAGAATTAAAGTACTGAACAAAAAAAGAAAACACGGTTATTTATTTATCGTACTACGAATCTCTTTCCCCTTTCGGGTCACTCGGGAATCGTGGGGTAAGTAGTAAGTTTACTTTGAGAACTTGAAAGATGTAAACAATTTGCAATGTAACACAAAGTACACTACGTGCATGTGAATAAACAAAACAAAACTAAACTAAACAAAAGAAAAGCAAGAAAAAGGAAAAAAAGAAAAAAGACGTGGATCTCCCCAAGGAGGATGGAGAGTAGGCTCGAAAGAGCCTACTTGAGTTTGCTTTTTATTCAACCTGGTTTCAAAACTTAAATGAAAAATGCCACTTGGTTCTTATACAGAATGAATCCAAGGGCTTACAAAATACAACAAGAATGATTACAGAAGATGGGGAGACCCTTGGGGGGTTTCGGATGGCCCAAAATTTGCTTTTCGGACAGCACCTCCTCTTTTCGGACGGACCTTCTAAAAAACAACAAGCTTTAATTAGTGTAAAGTGCCCAAAAACACTTTAAAAGTGTCTTTGGACAATCCCAAAAAACTACCAAAAATTATTGAGTTAAAGTACTTTTAAGAAAAGACAAAAAATAACTCAAGAGGACAAGTCCTCTTGAGGATCTTGACTAGCTTTGGGGCAGCCAATCTAAAGCACTTAATTTGCTAAATAAAACCTTTTAGATTCAAGGGAACAACCATGCATTCAACAAATTTTTAGATCTACTTTCAATGCCTTATGAAAAATGATGATTTCCCTAAACTAGATCTAAGATATTTATGAAAAAACTTTTTTGAAGACGAGATCTAGCTTTGAATGTTTATATATGAGATCTAATGAAAGAATTTTGCATACGATAAAACTAGATGTTCATACATATACATAGTAACCAAGGAAATTTTAATTTTAAAGAAATAGAAAGAGGAGAGAAGATTGGTTTTGTTGCTGGGATAAAAGAAAGCGTGAGGAAGGCCCTTTTGTGGGGCACCGAGGGACAATGTCTTGAGCTTTTTTGAATGGGGAATGGCGTCAATCTTGATCCACACCTCATCCAATTGGGAACCTGCAACTAGATCACAAAATCTTGCACAAACCCGTGAGATCTAGATATAAATGCATGAAAGAAAAAATCATGCAAAAATAATATTATTTAAGCAAAATCTTAGAGATTTGAGCATACACAATATGAATAAATTATGAATGAATAAAGTAAGTAAACTTACTTGCCAAATCGACACTCTTACTAATTCAGTTGAATCCTTTGAAGCTAGAACACGGAAAAGCACAAAATTTGAAAAATTGCAGTTACCACATTTGTAACATGATGCTGGGAATCCACACAATACAAGCACTACATGGTATAGCCTCCAAAGCTTCTTTATTCTCAACAAATAGATGCAAAATAACAGTATTACAATAGGCACCAGCTCTTCATCCAACTCTAACTAGATTGGAATGGTGAAGGCTATCCTTTATTTATAGCGAGACTGGCCAAGAGGGGTGCATGCCTGACTGAGAGAGAGAGTGCAACTGATGGATAGTTGAACTGAGGTTGATCTGAGATAGACTGAGTTTGATTTGGAGTAGAAATGACCATCTGATTGACACCTCTCTCAGTGAATTGAACAACCCACTCAACAGATGCCAAGTTTACCACACGTGTGGAGGAGAGAGAGAGAGGCGCATCCTCATAGTCTGCGTGAGCCTTCAGTGACCCCTACCAACAGGAAAACACTCCACTCAATCAGTAGTTTAACTCACCTTCACTGAAGAGAGCCGATGAGACTAATTTCAGTCAAATCGGAGCAAATCCCACTGATTTAGGATTTTGGGAATATTCTCTATTTATTAATTATTTCGATTTTTTAATTAATAAATTTGATTTTTTGGAGATTTTTGACTTAAGTGATAAATTTATCACTTAAAACTTAGGAAAAGTGGGTTTTTGGGTTAACCGTGTGCTTTGAGTTAGAAAACAAGCACCCCTAAGGCAAAAACTGATCCCTAACCACACTTTTATTACATTTCCAATTTTTCCAATTAGACTATTAAAATATAGCCAAAGTTTACGGGAAAAATTATTTTTACCAAAACTTAAAAAAAAACCTAGGGGGACCTAGCACATGTCCATATGACTCATTATTAATGCCTAGCATGTTTACAATCATTGACACATAGACTCTAATAACCCCCTAGGCTTAAATTCCAAGACGACCACTCCAACTTTGGAGGTATGAGTGAAAATCTCAGAAATTATTAGTCATTTATTCAACAACTAATAATTTCTAAGGGAAAAAACACTCTGGGCTAGTCGTATTGATAGATAAGTCTAGGGGACCGAATCTTTTACATACACTACCATGTTAGAACATTTTATTACAACTCCCCCAAGGGGATATGAACATGTGGTACAAGAAAATTTAAAAAAATTTCCCAGAAGAAGGCTGAATGACTTCTGAGCTCTAAATAACGAACAATGGTGTTTGTTTGTTTCATCCGGCTCACTTGATACCACCAACTAAGTATGACTTAGTAGGTAACAGGTCTCATGCCATTGATTTTGAGTACCCATACTCTTATTTATGGGCATTAGGTGCCACTTATCCCTCTTTACATTACAATTTTTGTATGCTGAGGGACATTTTTTAATTACCAAAAATTAAAAAATCCTAGGAAAAACTTAATGAAATTTCTCAAGACTCTGGATAATGTCTAGTATCGTAATATCAGTGTTACAAACATCACCGATATATCGGCAACATCACGATATATCACGATGTCAACTCACTAGCGATATATCGGCAATATATCGCCCCGATATTTTCCCCGATTTTTTGGCGATTTTTTTCCCGATTTGATGGCAATATTTGCCGATTTTTTCGAATATATAGTAATTTTTTGAATTTTTGTATTTTTTAATATTTTTGTATTTTTTATTTTGCCGATATATTGCCGATGTTTGCCGACAATTTCGCCGATAAATCCAATAATTTCTTTTTGGACCCTCGGCGATATATTCGCCGACACGATATTTGTAACATTGGGTAATATACAACATTTTTAGACCTTAATCACCTCACGGGCTCGATCATTAGAATGCCTTTCACCACTTTGGAGGAATTTTTGAGTGAAAAACTCAGATAATTAAAATCACAAACGGAATTTTAATTATCCAAGGAAAAAACACTAGACGAAAGAACTTCCCTAATGATAAATTCTTAGGCAACTGAGTTTTACAAAATTTGACCATCATGCTGGCATATCCTTACAAAATTCCTTGCAGGGATGCGAAAATTCCATGGAGAAGATTTAAGAGGAGAAAGAGGAAAAACTGCCTCATTTGAAAAACTTTGTCAAGTACATCTTGATCAACTTCATGGTACATGGTACAAGTCCATGGTACATGGTTTCCCACCTAGTCAGTTTGGTGGTCAACAAACTTGTCATATGTTTGGAGGCACCACTATCCACGAGCCAAGTGTCACTTCCATGTGAGACTGAACCTGTGAAAGTTGATCTTAAGACACATTCTTCACTGGAGTCTTCATCTTCATTGGTCTTTTCTTCAACCAGGTTATCATCTTTAACTGCATGGGCATGGAACTTTTTGTTCCTCTTCTTGAATTGTTCTGCTTTGAGGGGACAATTTCTTGAGATGTGACCCATCTTGTGACAGTTAAAACATTCAAAGGATGAGAAATATTTCTTGGGTCTTGTGTTCTTTTGAAACCTTTGATTTCTTCTGGGAGATTGATCACGATCTTTTATATTGTTCGTTCCTTTCTTTGCATGGGTTGCCAAAGCTTGATCTTCATCGTCATGTAGTTTTTCTTCTCTGTTTTCTATCCTTCCTTCTTCTTGAACACATTCTTCCTATAATTGACTGAACTTGGTTAGCTTTCTTCTAGCACATATTCCTCTAATGAAAAATTCCCAATCCCTTGGGAGGCCATTCAAGGTGGTCATTATAACTTCCGCTTCTTCTACCATGTCACCAATAGCTTCTTATTGTTCTTTGATCTAAGATACAATTGTGAAGTATGACTGCATAGTTTTTTCCTTTTGTATCTTCACACCCTTGAGTTGATTTCTCAAGCTCATTCTTTTGTTGATGTTCTTCCCTTCAAATAGACTGGTCAGTGCATCTAACATTTCTTTTGGAGTCTTTTTTGAAGGTACTTGAGGGATAAAATGATCCTTGATGGAATCTTCTATGATCCTCTTAGGCTTGATCATATCCATCTTGTGCTTTTCTTTTGCTTCATCTTCTTCTGGTTCTTTGACTTCATCTTTGATGCAGCCTTCTAGGTCATGTTCTTCAAGGATGAGCATAACTCTATATTTCCATGCTCAGAAATTCTCAGCTCCTTCAAGCTTTTCATCAAGCTTGGTATTGTTTATCATCTTTAATGAATGAGAACCTCAAATGGAAATATAGGAAGTAGAACTTATCAATAAGAACATTGCTTCTGGAACCTGCTTTAGGCTAACTTGGGGTTTGGCAGGGAAACCCTAATTTTTCAACTGTGATCACTTGCAAATATGATTGGAGGAAAAGATGTGCCTCCTCAAGGCGAGCTGGTTATTGTCCTCCTTTTTCCAAATTTGTGGACAGAACCTTGAAAAATATGACGCCCTAGTTTCTCCTAGCAGTAGTGGTAGGTAAAAAAATGAAAATCCACATAATTAAAAACTACTTCGTTAGAAAGATGCGCCCTCCTAGGGTGAGTTTATTGCCCCTCCTTTTTCAACTGATTTGTGGAGAGAGTTGCCCAGAAAAAGCAAGCCCTAGTTTGTTGTACTGCTAGATAAACTGCTACACAATGACTTCTTTTGGGTTGGCTTTGATACCATGTTATATTTTTAAAAAGTTTTTTGCTAAAAACAAAAGGATCACTAAAAGAATGGCAAGCACAGTAGCACAAAGAGAACACAAAGATTTATCCTAGGAAACCTTTGTGTGGGAGAAAACCCAACAAAACTTCCTCTATATAGAATCCAACCAAGTACAGTGTAAGACCCCAAGAATAAGACTTGACTGCGTTCTCTCTCTTAGATGGACTGCTCCTCTCTCTAGCGAACTTGCTTGAGTTGTGAGTGTGTCCAAATGAGGGAGGCACCTCATCTATTTATACTCATCAATTGAGTAGTCTAATAACCCAACAGGGCTGACTTCTCCTCTCAACCAAGGCTGACTTGCCTTGGGAGACTCAAAACAACATTTAAGTAATACTTTTGTGGGTACTATTGACTCAACTTACAATGGAGGTTTTACCTCTATACTTTTACATGGCCAAGTACATCAATGACATCTCCAATCGAAGGAATAACATCTCCAAAAAGGAGGAATAATAATAATATAATAAAAGTACAACAGAATATTTTCCGAAGTTACATTTCTTTCAACACTTGGGGTGTCTGCTAATGGTGCAATCTTCCTTTCATCCCATGACTACTTAGATTGGTTCAAGGCCGGCATAAAAAAATTGAAACCTTAGTTAAAACCATTGAATCTATTGGGCCATACAATGTTATCCAAGTCATTATTGATAATGTTGCTAATTTTAAGGCAGCAGGAACAATCCTTGAGGATAGATACCCCAACATATTTTGGTCTGAGTGTTTGGTTCACACATTGAATCTTTTGATGCATGACATTGTCAAGATGAAGGGCCATTATTATAGATGGATTGGTTCATTATACAAGAAAGGCAAGCACCTAATAAGATTTATTGCCAATCATAGTAATGCCCACCACATTTTCTGTAGTCAGTCAAGGTTGGAGTTATTGAAGATTGCAAAGGCTAGATTTGCCAGCTATTACATCACCTTTAGGCGCCTTTTGAAGGTAAGAGGGGCATTGGCTAGTGTGGTATCAAGTGAATCATGGCAGATTTTGAAAGACAGGACTACATCCACATCTAATAGGCATGATTTTTAGGAGTTGGAGGACATCGTTCTTGTTGGTCAGTTTTGGGCAAGTGTTAGCTATGTGTTACAATTCACCAAGCCTATTTATACATGATTTGGTTTGTAGATATTGATCATCAAGTAATTGGGGAGGTGTATGAACAAATGGATAGCATGCTAGGCCAAATATAAGATATTGTTTAGCCAAAAAATGCCATCTTGTGTGATCATATTCACAATCATGTGGTCAAAAGGTGGGATAATATTACTGTTCCACTCCATGCCTTAGCATACATCCTTACACCAAAATACTATTCTCTATCTTGGTTGGCCAAACCAACACCTTGGGGTGGGGTCAAGAAAAAATCCCACACAGATCTAGAGATACAGAATGGGTACATCCTAGCATTAGACAAGTTGGTCCTTAAAGAAGAGGAGTGTGCCATATTGCGTGGTGAATTGGTCAACATGGAGTGATTTGCTAATTTGCATGCAAACAAAGACCGAAATAGGTTGTCTCCTATCGAGTGGTTGAACATGTATGGCTCCTCCACCATACAGTTGCATGAATGGGCCATTAGAGTGCTTTTATAGGTGGTAAACAGTTCTTCTGCAAAGAGGTTTTGGAGCACCTATAGCTACATCCATAGTGAGAAAAATAACAACCTTAATGAAAATTGGGCAAAAAGCTTGTTTTTTGTACATTACAACTTGAGGTTGTCTCATTATTGCGAGCAGGCCAAAAGGGATAGAACATATACACTTGGGACAACAACCCGAAGGAGAATAATTTGGCTTTAGAGCGCTTGGAGGATGAACTTTTTGTGTGATGATGAAGGTGACCGTGTAGTAGTAGAGATGCCACCGCCATCCACTAGCAGTGCTCCAGATGCAATAGCTTTGCCTCTAGCTTCACAACCTCCATTGTTGCGTGGGGGTTGTGTAGCTGTTGGACGTGGTTCATGACCACTTCCACCTACTCAGGATGAGGAGACTCCTACTCCCCTTGCTCATAGAGGGAAAAGAAATCAGAAGTTTTCCGTGGCAAGACGAAATCTTAGTACTTGTCATTTTATAGTTTTCAGTACTTTGTAAATTGTAACTATTGACTCTTTAATATTTCTTATGGTCTATTTTGAAAACATTATATGGCAATTTAAGTATGATGTTTGAAGTTCATTGCTTGCAACTTTGCACTATTGACTGCATAATAGCATATTATAACTGTTTGGTAATTACTAATGAATATGTGCTTGTGAATCATTTCATTTCATGGTTGATGTTCTCTGTTATAGTTTGGTTACAAGTACAACTTTAGTGATGAGTTTGATGAGTCATGACAAATGTTATATATTGAAAATTTGAAACTTGAAGGTTGATGTTATGGTTGATCATTTGATGACAATGCTACAAGTTATATAGGTTATAACTACTAGATGATTGATGTTATATGGTTTATTCCATGTTTTTATGCTTTTTGTAACTAATTTAACATTCTACATGGTTTTGTTGACATATATGTACCAAAATATAATATATATATATATATATATATATTATATAACAAATGCTCCTGCCCCGGAATCTTTTGAAAATTTCGTTTTTCGCTCCTCTCCCGCTCCCTGCTCCCAACAACGTAGAGTGCAACTGATGGGGGATGCATTTGTAATAGTTATTGTACCCATTATAGGGCGTGGCAATTGGGTTGTAACAGTGTAACCCAACACATAAATAATTAATTATTAACAGTAGTGAGATAATTAATATATATAAAAGGGTATATAACAATGACCACAATTGGAATCAGGAAAATTGAAATTGTTCAATAATAGAAGGGCATGTGTCCCATGATGACATGAATACATCAAGAATGAATGACATTATGGAGTATACAGATGATTACCAATCATTGTGTAATCAGCTGGTACCACTCTTGCTTGATTGGATCTGCAGGACTTGATATTAATTTTGTAGCTTCGAAAACATTCTTCTATTTCCATGAATTAATTGTAATCAATTACCAATGGTATATGTTTGGGGCAAATACGGTTGTCTTTCTGCATATTTCTATATGCTTAAAATGTGCCAAAGTACTATTTCAGTGAAGCCTAAAAGGTCTCGTGATTGTATAGCTACTATGGGGTTGTTGCTTTCCTTTTTTCCCCTATAATTATGTTTAAACTTTAAATCAAAATTCTGCTTTTTATGTGATGCATTGTTAAGATTTTGCGCATAATAGCTAAGAAATGCATCCCCAGGACTTTTAGCTGGATAGTTTAAAGGTTCAGTGGAAGCATCAATAATGTTAAAATTTAATTTTCAGCACGTCTCCAGTCTGATGCCCATACTTTCTGTTTGTCAATTTTTTACTGATACATCCCGGGACTATAAGTATATGCTGAATAATTTAGGAAAGCATACTTTATGCATCCTTGGGCTATAAGTATATGCTGAATAGTTTAGGAAAGCATACTTTCGACATTATTGGGACAATGATCTGAATAGTTTAGAAATGCAATGGAAGTTACAATAATATTGAAATGCTATTTCCAACATCTCTTGCCTGACAATAATGTTTTCTGTCTGCCTTTTTGTGCTGTTACAGGATTTGAGTCGCCAAATCTGAGGTATTATTGGACGCTCATGATTAAAATTTGAAGGAATGCATTTTATCAAAGATTTGTGAAATCGAATGTCAGTGCAATTTATGAAAGACTTCCTTCACAACCTCTCATATCTAGTTTAAAATCTATATCATGTGCATCAACATCAATGTTACAATTAAGGGGTGTATAAAAAGTGAATTGATTGCTTTCATTTGTCTGTGTAATCGTACAGTTACATTTCACTGTAGAGATCTATTTTTATAAGGCATATGAAAACTAAATGTCTTCTTTAAGCATAACTATTTTAGTTGTGGAGATGCATTTACTGTTTATGGAACATGGATGCTGATATGAAACTCTTTTGCCAACAATTTATAAGATAAGATATTCAGACAGACTAGACAATCTTAAACTACCTCGGCCACACCTATTACACTTGGCAGCCAGCTTCAGCTGGCCTTGATATCCTCCCTTCGCTTAGCACCGGTGCATTGATCTCAACTTCTATCACTTTAGCATTTAGCTTTCTTCCTCTATTTGTTTTTAGACAGTTCTTTTTGCTTTTGTTCTAGGAGATGCTCTTTGCACTCCCACATTGTACTTTTCTTTTTTGAATGTTCTTTTCAGTCCCATTGATCTATTCTTGATTTCATTTGTTGGACATTAATAAAATTATATCATCTATCTTCTCTAGACCTCTTACGTCACAGACTTGTACTCAAAGATATTCGAGTCCTTGAACAAAGTGCAACCCTAGAGGCACCTAGGAAGGTTGCCCACTGTCACCATAGCAACTCTTCCTCTCACTTTAGGTTGGTGATTTTCCAGCACAAAGAGGAAAACTCTAGAAAAGAAGCTTAAGATGTTATTTAGAATTTAAGTGATGGTGGATTGCTAAGATCAATGCCTATTCAATTGGGTAATGGAGTCAAGACAAAAGAACATGAGGGTTTGAAAATTATGGAGAAAACATAATTAAGCCATTCACCCATGCACCTTAGTTAGTTCAAAACAGATTTTCAGAATAAGAGTAAGTGAGAGCTCTTCAACAAGATGCAGCATTTCAACCATGAAATTACAACATAAAGCCATGAACAATAAAGGAATATCCATATAAGAAACCATACATGAAGTGTGCGAGATAGGATAGCCTTCTAATTAAGAAAACAACCAACACTACATCATATTTTCAAATCTGTTTTCATCACAAGATCAAGAGAGCCATGATGTTATGCATAACCCTCTTCCTTAGCTAAAACAGCCCTCAGACATGGAGTGAACAGCCTAAGCCAAAAAAATATTGCAGAAAACTGCTTTAATTATCCAAGGTTACATCAAGGGTTAGGAAGGGTTTCATCTCAACTCTAACATCCTCTTATTGGAGCAAGGCTGTCATTCTTCAAAGATTATTTCAGTAGCAAAAACAATGGCAATCCTTGCCACAGCCCTAGTTATCCATGAAAGAGAAACAAGAAAGATGGAAAACCTCACATTGAACTTAACCTCACATTGAACTTGTCCCTTAACTTCTTCCTCCCAAAGATATTCAACTAAGCTTGTAGGGGAACTCCCACAATTCCAACAATGCCTTTAGCAAATGAATCTTCTTCTTTATTTATATCCTTCAACTCAAACACTAATTCATATATCGCAAGTAGAGTTGGGTGTATCCTTAGATTGGCGACCCCTCACTCAAAATTGCGTGTGTCGGTGAAGTGACAGAGTTGGAGAAGCATTCTGATTTGATGCCTCGGACACAGCCTAGTTCGGAGCCTCAGGGTGAGAGGCCACATGTTGATGTTTCTTCACAGCCTTCAGTAAATGTTGGTTCCATGCAAACTATAGATCAAGATGACTTCAATTTCTTCCTTGTTGATAACGAGGAATATTTTGAGGGGTGCATGCATTTGGAAACCAGAGGAATTATTCTATATTTTTTTCGTCGAATGCCGGATGAAGAAGCATTTAATTGTTGGTGCCTTCTAAACTGGGAGAAGGGGATTTCTATTAATGCTTGTTGGAGCTTGGGATCAAAATATGTTTGTTTGTTGTTTAACTCCGCAACCCATCATGTTTTATATTCTGGCACCTAGAACATTGTGGGTTTTCTTGCTTATGTTTAGTCTTGAAGGGTAGATTTCAACCCTAACGATCAAAGTTAAGCACACTATCCGTGTTGGTTGGAGTTTCCAGCCCTGCCTAATAATATGCGCCACATCGTTGGTTTGTTTGCCTGTTGGTTTGGTAAGGTTCATATTCTTGATGGTTGATAGGGTTCATTTCATGCTAAACTAAGGGTGTGTGTGGATATGGATCTGAAATGTCAACTTCCCCCTTCCATCTTTGTGTGCACCATTGATGGGGTTCTCCAATAGAATGTACTTCCATCTTTGTGTGCACCATTGATGGGGTTCTCCAATAGAATGTAAGGTACTTTAACTTATTAAATGCATGCTTCACATGCCAGGCACAGGACCATCTTATTTGAGATTTCCCCAAGCAAAGGAGACGTGTGGGTAGTTCTATCACACTACCGGCTTCTCATGATATGGAAACAGGTGGTGCCTTGGTGGCTTTTGGTGTTGTTATCATATATGCATTCTGCAGCTAGGCTACCATGATGCAACATACAGACTTATCTTTTATTCTATTCTGGGCTATTTTTCACATGGGG
Organism: Pseudotsuga menziesii; assembly: GCA_001517045.1. Taxonomy (NCBI): domain Eukaryota; kingdom Viridiplantae; phylum Streptophyta; class Pinopsida; order Pinales; family Pinaceae; genus Pseudotsuga; species Pseudotsuga menziesii. Next base: position 34,776 of record LPNX010533935.1, on the reverse strand, counting down.
TATTAGCATGGATCTTTACAGCTTCATTCATTCTAGAGCCTTGTTCATCAGATTTTCCTTTCCAGGATTGAGATTCAGGATTCCATTGAGATTCTTTTGGTGATGATCTAGTTCATTGTAGCAGAGCAACAGATCAGAGTTGGTACACACAGTTATAAACTTATAGAGGGGCTTATCAGTTGAAGATAGGTATATTTGGTTAGATCATGTATACACTTCTTTGGTTTGATTCTTCTCTATGATGTATGCCAAACACCTATGCTTATCAGGTTAGGATGATTATGGTGACCTATGCTTATATCTATTGTTGCTTCAACTCGTGTTATAACTTCTTATGACTAATCAAGGAATTTGATGAGAAAACTGTAGCTCATGCCATGCTCGTACAAATTATAAATCTTAGTGCTAGGTTGGTTCCATGTCACTTGTCCCCATTCATCCAGTTCATCCACCTTTGATTTTGTCCCATGACTTAAATTGATTGAGACTTGTGAGATTGAAGATCCTTTCCCCATTGTGACCTCTATGTATGATAGACTCCATGTTGCTATGTGTCTCTGGCTATGAAGTATGTGGCTTGGCTAGCGTGGTTGGTTTCATAGGGTAGGTCTCCTTTAGTGCTCAAAACAAGTGCTCCACGATAACAGTGTTTCTAAACACTAAAGCATTGGAACGCATAAAATCTATATCTAAAGGATGCAAAAGTTATAAATGTTTAAAAGGTAGTCAGTTGCCAAGGGTTTGAGCACTCATTCATTGTATAATGTAAGGCTCAATTTTCCCTCCACAGGTGCGACAGGGAGAGGAAAACCCGTCGGGGCTATGGACTACTCGTTGGCAGCGGGTCTAGGCCTTAGTCATTTACTGGAGCCCAGAAGGCTTTCCAGGGCACCTACCCTTGTAGGTTGGCTACTATCTTGTGAAATGTGAAGTGTATTGAAAAGGTTAATGGTCAAAGGATGACCACTCACTCCTTGTATAGTGTTCGGCTCATGTGCCCCCATAGGGCATCGGGGTGAGACTAGCTTGCAAAGGCTAGGTTTTTGTCAGTACTAGAGCCCAGAAGGCTTCCAGGGCACCTGCCTTTGAAGGTTGACCTATGTTGCAACTAAAGTGCAAAGGAAAGCTTGTTTGAGTCTAAAGGAAGCATATCCAAGTACTTTATCCATTTGTGAGACACTCCCATCCCCTATTGCTATCTGTCATACACATGTCACCTTGGTTGAGGGTATTATTTATCATTTGGATAGATCACCGAGTCAAATTCAGTTAAAATTCACTCCCTTTTGTCTTAACCTTGTTCCTTCATCCTCACCCATATGTAGCACATTATTTACCCTCTGTAAGTATGGCATGAACAAGCAAACTTCCATAACGTTCCAAGATTCTTCAAAAGCACAGGTATATCTTACTATTATTATTATTATTTGTCACCATGATTATGAATAACTGATTCAAGTTTGGTTTTGATATACATTATTGGAGCATTTCTTACCCTGGATGTTTACAAACCCTATTGATACAGTTTCTCACCTTCAGTTTGGGTACTTTTACCTGGGAAACCCAGTTGACCAAGTCAATCACGGTTCTCAAGGTAGTGACTCAAAAAACAACATGATCTATATTTGTTCCAAACATGCCTAGGACCAATACTACGGTTTCAGTTTTGAGATTTTGGCCCCGGTTCTCCTGATAAGTGATTATTATCACTTAATTATTGGCCAAATGATCAAATTTTATTCCAGATGGCAGTATGATTGGTTCTCCTAGAGCAGAGAAGTGTTCTAGTGGGTATGAGTAGTCACTTATACCATTCTTCTGTCTCCAGATCATCTAGAGTAGTCAGTTTTCCCCGGTTTGCACCCTGGACAGAGTTACGGTGGATTTATCATTTTCCAGAGATTGTACCAGCAAAAATGAACTAGAAAAATCACTGAAAAAGTCGATTTGGCCTCCTGGGTCAAGGAAATGGCTTGGAATTGGAATTTTGACAGACGATGTGTTTCAGCATCCCAGACAGTCCTCCAATAGTTTTTAGTTAGCAGATGTCTAGATTATTTTATATTGGCTAAGCCAGTGAGGAGCCCCCCAAGGGGCGCCCCCATAACTTGGCCATTGATGTATTTCATTGTTATATCTTATATTATGAAGTTGTAAAGGGGCCTAGTGTGAATTAAGTCCCTAGTGACCCCCTCCTATGTAGTATCATGTCATATCTTATGTTATATTGTGACTTTCACCTAGGATAGGTGTCCTTGAGTAAAGTGCACCCCTTCTTTGACTTAGTCACTTGATCCATGTAGTGATCTATGTATTGTTGATCTCCACCGTTGATGATGTTTTAATCTCAACCGTTGGATGTAAAAGTGAGTTAGGGTTTACGTATCTCTCAAACTATTTAAGATAGGTGACCCCCCCATTGTAACTCATGAGCTTTGGCACTAGAATTTGAATAAAGAGATTTTTGTCTGGGATTACTCTTCTGTGTATCTTGTAAATGATTGTATGTTTTGATGACTGGCATTGCTACTCTTCCACACTGAGTTTTTGTTTGGGATCCATCTTGTATTTGTTTCTTTGCCCATTTCACCTGAAGGTTGAAGGAGGCACGCTAGAGAGAGAGAGAGGGCGTTTTTTGTGGGGGAACTCACCATCGTCCTGACTCTAGGTTGTCCGGATCAGGGAGTATTTCTATCTTGATGATTTCTTACTTCCTATATTTTCTTTATTTTGCAGATCTCATTCGTTTTCCTTATGATTTGGTTTTCATTGATCTGGCAGGTTGAAGGAGGCATTAGGGTGACTGGCTGCAGCTCAACTACATCAAGATTTTCTCCGAAAAGGCTCATTTGAATGGGAAAGTGGCATTCTTCATCATTTCTAAAGTCACCTACAAGATCCAGGTATGTCTCGCAGGTAGTTTCTCCTTTTATTTTCTGCATGCATTGCCCATGACTTCCATAATTATAAAACCCGCGTTTCTTATATCTACAAGTTTTGGTTTGCGACTAGCTATAAAACTTAAAACCCACTTTGGAATAAACATAAAACCCCTAAGTTTCAATTTTCATCACAATCGGACTCCATTTTCCCATCCTAAGCACTGCCCTGCTAATTAGGGAAAAACACCCTCCTTGGGAGAAGTGGGTATTTCCAAAACCGTAAACTAGGTATTGTTGGTTTTTCTTTCATTTGCCTAATTCTACCTACATCCAACAATCATTTTGAGTGTCCAATTTCAGTAAATTTCACCGTTTTTCCCTAGATCCCAATTTTCTGCATAAAACCCTAGGGTAAAATTGGGGCTTTTCATCTGGATACTTGGAATCTCGTGGTAATTGAACTAAACTCTAATTAACCATTTCACTAAGAGATTCCACCAAGTTTCCCTCTGTCATCTATTCATTTTCTTTGTTTTAGGGTTTCTTGGTCATAGGGACGCCCCCTGGGTTCTGTGTTTTCACTGGGTCTGAAGTGCCGATATCCTTGACTGGTGTGACATCCAAGTTCTTTCTGAAGTCTTGCATATCGTAGGTCGTGACTTTAGTTTCCTTTTCTCTGTCGTCCTGAATAGGATCATCTCACGGGGCAACTACAAGATTTGTGATAATAGGCGTTAATCCCTAAATGTTGGGCACTAATCCCCCTATAGTGTGGCACATTATATTAGACTTGATGTTGGCTTTGGTCTATTAGTGGTAATTTTCATTGGTATTATTATATTAGTTATATTGGCTTGGGTCCATTAGTTGTAATTGTACCTCTTTGTCTCCTATATATAGGAAAAAGACCTTTTCATTGGAATCATGTATCTTGTCTTGTCTTGTGTACTGTTGTAGTCACTCAGGTCATAGAGTTACCAATAATACATCATATAAGATCACACAAATATTCACAAGATATAATATGCACAAGATAAAGTAATGGAAATAGAGGCAACAAATCCTATATTACTCACCAAAGACCATACAAAGTGTATACAAAAGATCGATCACATTCTTTTTTCATATCTGGCTCTCCAACCTATACTTAAACAATTTACAATTAGTTACATAATGGTCTTGTCGGCTTAACCAACTGACAAGTATGTGTCGACAAGTAGTCTGTTGGAGGACCTAGTCGGCTAACTAACTAGGCTCCTCCACCAACAAAACACTTCTTCTTCTTGAAGAGAGTAGGGAGATGTCTGAACTACTGGAGGAAGCGAATTTTGTCTACTGAGTAATATTTCTTGGTCTTTTATGGCTGTTGAGAAGTAGAGGTATTGGCAATCGACTGGTGGATGGCACAGACTTCAACAATTGCTTTGGAAGATACTGTCAACTGGTGCTGAAACTCTTCCCAAGCATGCAAGGCATTTTGAATGTCGATGGTCAAAGTGGTGAGTGATGAGAGGATTTCCATCTTTTCTACGATAGGCCAGTCTTGGATATTGCTCATATTTTTGCCTAGGAGGTCAAGTTGGTCATCGGCAGCTAATAGCAAATGATGGAGGTGTGGGCTACTTTGGTCGATTTTGATTAATGTAGGTCTTGCTTGGGATATCCACTGTCCTTCCTTATATTCTAAACTTGCAAGCCTCTTTTTTTCCATGGCAAGATGATCTAATATTTGCGCTAAAGTTTCATCTACTTCCTGACTTTGTTGCTGAATATCTTTGATTTGTGCTCGTGCTTGCTGCATTTCTACAAATACTTTGTCGTAATATGTGCACCAATTTCTCAGGTGTGGACTACTTTAGTCGATTTTGATTAATGCAAGTCTTGCTTGGGATATCCACTGTCCTTCCTTCTTTTCTAAACTTGCAAGCCTCTTAATTTCCATGGCAAGCCGATTTTCTAATATTTGCACTAAAGTTTCATTTGCTTCCTGACTTTGTTGTTGAATGTCTCTGATTTGTGCTCGTGCTTGTTGCTTTTCTACAAATACTTTGTCGTAATATATCCACCAATTTTTTAGGATTTCGGTGGTTGTCTCGACCTCCTTGACATATTGTGCTAGCTGAGTTCAGTGTTCTACAAAAGGCATCAACCCACAAGTTTATCTGCTTCCTTTTTCTTTTTTATTTTGTACATTGACTTTATACCTAGTTGTCCACCAAGACCAGATCTTGACAAAAAGTGAGAAATAGAATGTGTCGTTGAAGGCATTGTGGAAGATGAGGATAAGGTCTCACTCCCCACTCCCTCTAAAGTGTGTTCGGCTGTCCCGGATCCTAATGCTGCTCTCATTCCAAGTTCCTGCCTCAAAGCTTCCCTTTCATCTTTCCTCTTGCCAATACCTTCAATTGCAAGTTTGGCCCTATGAATAATTTCAGGAGTGGAGTTTTTACAAATATCCACCTCATGCCCTGCAAGTTGTGCGAGGTAGTATTTGAGCCTACTTATCCCCCCCGTCATCTCCTTCCCACACATATTGCATCTAAGCTTTTGTTGATTATGTGGATCAACAGGCTCTACATACTCCTAGAATGGATCCAAATTCTTCGGCATGTTTGTAACTTTGTAATATGGAAACTAGTTTACGACTTTGAACTTGTAACAAAAAAAATTTTTTTTAGCATATTTCATAATTCATTGCAAAAAAATGTAATTCAAATTTTAGACAAATAGGGAAAATTAATTTAATTTATGAGTCATAGTTAGTCCACACGGTAATGGTACTTTTTATTTGACATCCTTTAATAATTAATTTAGTACCTTAATGCACAAACTGTGCTTTGTCTGTAAAAAATTAAAATTTAAAAAACAAATTTAGCTCTCTAGTCACCATTGAAGGAGAAGGCACACTAATAAGGTACATATCTGAAGTTTGAACTTTGAACAGTCTGAAGTTTGAAATTTTGAATGTCACCATTAAGGGAGAGGGCGTGGCTTGAGGGTTTAAGCCTGAAGGTTTAAACTTTAAAACGCAGGGCCCAGAGGTTTATCATTTAATGCAGAAATAATATTACTAAATATTAAATATTAATAAACCTTAAAGAAATATTAATAAACGCAAGGGGTTTCTATTTAATGCACATACCTTAAGGGTCGAGGCTTGGATGGTGGACCAACGTTCTCCTCCTGGAAACGTTCTCCACGAGTGACAAACCATGGTCTTCCTTCTCCATAGTGCACACTATACAGACCACGGGTGACAGACCACTGATCAAAACCCTTGCAAGTGCTCTCCTCCAAGACTATCTGTTGTCCGCAACTCTTATGATGGAGAAAAAAATGAAAAAACAGAGTGTTTTGTTAACCATTTCGGACGGCGATGTTCACATGTCGACTCACGATTTTTTCTAAAAAATCGTTGTTGACCACCAAAAACCAATTAGGTGGACAACAATGTACCATGCACATGTTGGATGTGCCTTGAAGATAAGAATGAAGTACTTAATGATTATATCAAGCGAGGCAACTCTTCTTCTCTTCTTCTCTCTATGAAATTTTCGCACCCCTGCGAGGGATTTTGTAAGGATATGTCAGCATGAAGGTCTAGTTTTTTGTAACTTAATCGCCTAAGACTTAGTCATTAGGGAAGTCCTTTCATCAAGTGTTTTTTCACTTGGATAATTAAAACTTTTTTTTAGAGATTTTAATTATTTGAGTTTTTCACTCAAAATTACCTCCAAAGTGGTGAAAGGTGTTCTAGTGATCGATTCCATGGGGTGATTGGGGCCTAGGAATGTTCTATATTACCATGCTAGACATTATCCAGAGTCTTGCGGAATTTCATTAAGTTTTGCATAGTTTTTATTTTTATTTTTGGTCATTAAAAATTGTCACTCAGGACAATTTGTTGTAATGTAAAAGAGGGTTACTTGGTCCTTTTTAATTTTGTATAGGAGTGTGGGTACTCAAGACAAATGGCATGAGACCCCCTGCACCCTTGGGCCAAGTTTGAAGTCATTCAGACAAGTATTACTATGGTTTTTGACACTTTTTCCTAGGTCAGTCATGGAAATCAGGAAAAAGGGCATTTAATTAGAGAGCCAAATTTTGGAAAAATGACCATAGTCACTTGGGGTGGCCAAGTAAAGGTTCTAATGTTTATATTATGCTCCTAAGACAATTTTAAGACCCAAAGGGGGCCCCCCAAGCAAGCATGTAACAAGTTTTGAGTTGTTGAATCTAGGGGGGTGCCCCCTTCTCTATTTGATTGGTTGGGTGAGCTAAAGTCAATGGAAAGGGCCCCACTATGATGGTTTCTTCCCCATTTGACATAACAATAAGGTTGGAAGCATTAAATTGGGGGTTTCTCTCCCCATATTTGAGATCTCAAACCTTGGTTTTGCCCTCCTTGAGCAAATTCGCCCCCCTCTCTCCCTTGTGACACTCTCTAGCATGCAAAGAGCCTCTCTCTTTCATTTTTCCTATTTAAGGAGGTTTCCCCTCCTCATTTACGTTACAAAAACACACTCACACCCACTCTCTTGCTCATGCTCTCATTCTTTCTCTTGCTCTCTTGCCCTTACTCTTGCTTGGGCCATTGTAATTTTCAGCCATTTGGCTTAGGTAATCAAAATATTTGGAGGAATCTTGTGTGCATTGTTCCCGTTGATGATTTGCTTCCATGCTTAAGGAGCTACACAAGTTTGGTTGGCCAAGGAAGCATACTAATTTGCTTTGGTAAAATTTATGGTATTTGTATTCCATAAATTTTGTGAGTTTTCATTCTTGTAGTAAATAAGTTCATATATTTTCTAATTTGAAGTTTATGATTTCTTTGCTCATTATTTGATTCTCACCTTCTAGTAGTTGTGTAGTAAAAATCTTATAAGTTGCAGGTTATTTGGATTGAAGAGTGGGATTTCTCGATTGGATGCCCCATTGCTTCACTTCTTGAAGAACAAATGACCAATTTTCTCTTTCTTTACATACAAATTTCTGCATTTTAATTTTAGTTTGTTGAGTGTTTTAAATCTAATTTTAACTCTTATATACTCAAGTTCTTTCAAAATTATTCATTTGGCAACTTTGTATAAATTTTGTATATATATTGCACTAACATACTAACTTCCCCAAAGTGATTTTGGGCACGTTTTATCATTTTCTGTTTGCTGGTTTTTAGCAGGTTAGTGACAAAACAAGGAAAAACTCTGTCAAATCTCAGCCATAGAAGAGTTTTAAGGCCACCCCAAAGGAAGAGCTTCAAGGACATCTCAAGAAAGGGAAAAAACATGGTTTTTCTCACTCCTTTTACCTTTTTCTTTACGCTGAAATTTCAGCCTTTGTAACAAGTCCAAGAGAGTCTCTTGGACTTGATTTCTTGCTTTGCATTTTCAGTTAAATTAAGTCTCATTTATTTGCCATCCATTGCTAGCAATAGAAGTTGGGCTTGTCGACCTTTGTATAAGCAATTGTTGATTGGCGTGGGTTTTAGATTAGTTAGAGTTTCATTTTGTTTTTATTTTCTTCTTTATTTTTTGCCTGCACCTTGTAAGTGATTTGGTTTTGCCATCCTTGCAATATCGCGTTGGCTAGCATTTTATTCCAAGTATCTGCTTATTTCTTTTTTTTGCCCGCACCTCACAAGCGAAGTGGCTTTGCCCATCCATGTGAAATCGCGTTGGCTAGCATTTTTATTTAAAGTATTTGCTTATTTCCTTTTTCCCGCATCTCATAATCGAGTAGGCTTTGCCTCCGTTGTGATATCGCGCTTGGCTTGTTTTATTTATTTTTTCTTTAAGGATAAAATTTACCACAAGCCCCGTTTTTGCCTTGTATCCTCTCCCCCCCCCGGTTCGACCGATGTAGGGTGACGAGAAAGGGCAAAGATTTGTGTTGGCTAGTTTAATAGGTACCCAGATAAGTATCTTCATTAGAAAGGAGAAAATGAGGCTTGACCTGTGGAGTTAGTGGAGTAGAGGTCGTAAGGGGCTTCGTGACACTTTGTGTCCTCCAGTTGAACACCCAACAAGTTTCGAGTTTGACCCGTGGAGCTAGGTGAGAACCTTGTATTCCCATGTTGAGCACCCGACATTCTCTCTCTAATCGAAGGAGATAGTCTCTTGGGGTAGAAATCTAGAATAGTTCATTTCTTTGCAACAAACACCTTAATTCCCTAAGTCAAAGAGAGACATAAAATTTACTAAAACTTACAAGACCACTTGCATAACATTGTTACAATCATTTACATTTCTCTACGTTGCAATCACTTTATTTTAACTCACTCATTTATTGGAAGTCATCATGTTCTTGTATATTTGTTAAAAGAAATGAGTTGATGCTTTAGGAAAATTATTTGAAGTTGATTATTGTGACTCCATAGCCCAAGTAGAGATGGCACTGGTCATTTTGATTATTTGATTGTTTCTCTCTTGCATACATTACTGGTTGATTGTTAAAGGATTTGCTTGTCATTTGAAATTGTTGCATTTCTGCATGATTGATTGCCATAAAGTTTAAATTAGTTTATTCATCTTTTAACTCCTAAAACACAACCTTTGAAACATAGTAAATAGGGACTATCCCCCTGGACCTTTTTAGGAGTTGGGTCTAAACGGAGGAGTTAGGAATTGAGGTGACATTGGGTTCTAAACTCATAGTTTCCCTCAGGAACACACACAGCAGTTGGGAGACTTACCCGTGTCCAAGTGTGTTTTAGGCGGCAACAATCGCGATTTTATGTTATGAAAAATCACCATAATATCACGACGATGTTTGGCGATATTATCGCCGAGGAGTTCAACTCGCGATATAAATAATCGTCAAATAATAATAATTATTTATTATTATTAAATCATTAAAATACTTCTCTTTGTCATTTTCAAATTGTAGTTTTTTATTGCTTTCCTTGTAGTATCCTAATTTGCTTTCCAGTTCATGAGATTGCACCTGTGAGTTACCTTGATTGTCTTTCATAATAAAATATTTACCACATATTGGACAAGGGTGATTGCCATTCTTAAAAACTGTCGGATATTGGAATTCCATTTTGCAATAGGGATACTTAGTCCAAAGTTTAGATCAATATATGGAATCCATAATTTCTTCAATATATATACAATGCTTCAATATCTTTCAAGACTTGATTTTTTTTATACTACTAATATCTTTATTTTTATTTTTATTTACTATTATCTTCTTTGGTTTTTAGCTCAACCTTTCACTTGGGATAATGATCTGCAGACAAATGCTATCACACTTGTAACAAATGGTACTTTTCACGGTTAGAAATAAAAAAAGCATGAGCTACAACTTAATAAAACATATCTTCTTAAATTGCTAAGAGTAAAAGTGTAAGTAAATAAATTGACAACTGCAATATTTACTCTACGTGCTTTAAGATAACCTTCTAAGCCAGATCGATTATGAAAAATAAAAGATGACAGAAATCCAACAGTATCACCTCATCCACCAAGAATATGCACCCACAGAGCCACACTTCATAAGCCTCCAAAGCCTTCAACTTTATTCAAATGATAACAATAAACAAATCACATGAGCAAAGGTTCCTTGCTTCCCTCCAAATGAGGAAGAAGGCCTTGCTTTTATAGACTTTCAAACCCTAGGCGAGTGTACCAACCAACTAGAGTGGACTTGAGCTAACTGGAATTCGAATGAGATGATTTAGGGATTGGATGGGTGTGATCTAAAGGAGATGGCGCCACCTCCCAAAGAGAGATGCGCCCCTTCTTGGATGCTCCATCAATCCAATTTCCTTATGCCATATAACCCACACGTGAAGCTCCAAAGGGGGGCACCTCGCCACCTCTCCACTCAACTCCAAGTCACATGCTTAATTCAAGGAATGAACATACCCTTGATTTTGGATGAAGTCGCTAACCTTTCCACGTCACTCCTTTAATCGCCAACTCAACCAAGTCGTGAGTTCATGAAGGGTGACTCCATCTTTTCCTTAGATTGATTCATTACTAAGATCACCTTCCAAAGTGACGCTTTTATCCAAAGTTTTATTTACCTTTAATCACAAACAAGAAACAACACCACCTCCATGTCATTTGACCAAGATTTCCATGACTCTTGACTTTTGTCTTTGGTATCAATTTGTCGCATTTTAGCATTTACTTGCCACTTCGTTGCACCTTTAGAGAAAAAATGCCATACAGGATAATTTAGTCACCTAAAGCATAGAAAAAGTGGGTTTCGGGGTAAAGAGAATGCTTTGTGTGTGAAAATGAGCATCCCCATGCCAAAAACGGACTGTGGAACACACTTTTATTACAATTTGAAAATTTCCAATTAAACCATTAAAAAATGGCTTGATTTTGCGGGAAAATTTAATTTTTTCGTAACTTAAAAAAAAACTAAGGGGGCTCTAGTGCAATGTTCATATGACTCAAAAAGGTATCTAGCATGTTTATATACATCGAGCCATAGACTTTAATAACCAACTAAGGCTCAAACACCCAATTAATTGTTCCAACTTTGGAGGAGCGGTGAAAAACTTGAAAATTATACATCGCTTATTCAGCATTGCATAATTAACAAGGGAAAAAACACCTTGGAATAGCAATTCAATGTCTAAGTCCTAGGAAACCCAAGTCTATTACATTATTGACCATGCTAGCACACTTTATTACAACATCCCCAAGGGGTCTGAACATGCATTTATTAAAAAAGAGGCCCAAAAAATGCCCTTGATGAACCGCAGAACCTTCTGAGCACTGACAATGAACAATTGGCTTGTTCATGACTTCGACGGCTCACTGGAAATCTACCAAGTGAAAAATTAGTGGATAATAGGGATCTATGCTTATATCTTGCTTCATGTTGGAGGTAATATCATCATAGCATTTTTATTTCTCTCTTTTATGATTGGCCATTGAAAAGGTAGCACTACCTAGTTAGATCAATAATATGGTATGTTAAGTTCTATCATTATTCTCTTTGTTATTTGAGTTGAAAGGGTGTTATTTTTTGTATATTTGCCTTACTAAATTTCTGCAATTTCCAGCCATAAAAATCATAATTATATCATACATTACAGAATTATTCATTGACCTATGTGATCCCAAGTGTTTTATCATTTTTCTTGGGTTAATTTTACTTTTTCTAATTATGGAATTTATTTTAAATTTCGACATTTTTACTTTATTAATTTTCAGAATTAAGGTTTCTCTTGCAAAATTTAACATACATCTATTCAAAAGAAATTTCATAGTGGTTCTCACCACTCATTCTAGTGGTTATTACCACTCAATAAAAGTGGTTCTTACCACTATTTCCTTGAGCTTAAATCACCTAGTTCTTAACGTCTAGTTGCTTGAAGCATTTTGCGTTTCTTGCAATTAGTTATTTTAATTAGTGATTAAGTTTTATTCTTTGATTAAAGCAATTCAAGATATATTCATTAAAATCTAATCATCTTTGAGTTCAGTACAAGCTCTAGGGTTTCACCCTAGACCTTGTTCTTATCCTTGGACATCTTTTTTTTTAACAAAAACGGTTACAATTTATATTAAGAGAACAGTGGCATAGCCATTGGTGCAGATACAACAAGAAATCCAAGTCTGATGCCTTAATTCATAGGCAATGGCACACATTTATGCTTAACCAGTTTCTAACTCCCTGGATAACTATAATAACTTCTAAACTTGGACTTAAGGCCGAGTAGTAGCTATGCATAATAAAGGTAGAACCATAATTATTACAAATATCAAAACTTTCAAAAACAAAGAAAACCTGAGGTTAATGTCCATCATGACCATGGTCCTGGGATGACAGCTCCGGAAGTGCAGCAGGTCCAGCACGCGTCTCCATTACCAGTTGTGATACCTACAACTCCAGTTGTTCAAACCTTAACTCCAAATCAGCCAATTGAGCCAACGAAGCCTGTTCCGACTGCTAGAGGGAGGCAGTGAAGTCTTCACGGATCTGAATTAGATCTTCATCCACCAATTCAAAGCGTTGCCCACCTTCCTCGTCCAACCACAACATAAATCTCTTCTAAGCATGAATTTTCCTACGAATCTCCTGAAGTTCAGCTTCCAGTGGAGAGGTCAGGTCTCTAGGAGCAGTCGATTCAGAGTTGGATGCGTGAAGTTCAGCTTCCAGTGGAGGGGGCGGGTCTCTAGGAGCAGCTGATTAAGAGTTGAAAGCCATGAGATCGACGTCGAACACTCTAAACCAGAGAACAAAAAACCTCCTTTCCATCTGAAGCCAGCACACAAGGAAATAACTCTCCACAGCCTTGTTATCACGAATCTTGTAGTTGCCTCTTGAGGTGATCCTATTCAGGACAGCAGAAGAAAGGCAACCAAAGTTGTGACCTATGATATCCAAGACCTCCAAAAGAACTCGAATGTCAAACCAGTCAAGGATACCAGCACTTCAGACTTAGTGAAAACACAGACCCCAGGGGGCGTCTCTATAACCAAGAAACCCTAAAAGAAGGAAAATGAATGAGTAGCTGAGGGAAACTTGGTGGAATCTCTTGCTAGGATGGTTAATTAGAGTTTAGAACGATTACCAAGAGAATTAGAGCATCCAGGTGAAAAACCCCAAATTTACCCTAGGGTTTTATGCAGAAAATTGGGATCTAGGGCAAGATGGTGAAATTAAGTAAAATTGGATACTTGGCTTGACTGTTGGATGTAAAATTAGCCAAATAAAGCTGAAACCAACAATACCCAGTTTGCGGTTTGTGAAATACCCACTTCCCTCAAGGGGGGCATTTTTCCCTAAGTAGCAGGCTAGTGCTTTGGATGGGAAAATGGAGTCCGATTGTGATGAAACTTTAAACTTCAGGTTTTTATGTTAATTCCAAAGTGGGTTTTAAGTTTTATAGCTCGCCGCAAGCTAGAACCTATAGATCTACGAAATTGAGAGTTTTAATATAATAGAATGATGAGCAATGAAGTTACAGAAAATAAAGGAACAAAAACCTACCTGTGAAACATACCTGGATCTTGTAGATGAGTTGAGAAACAATGAAGAATGTCGCTTTCCCGTCGAAATGAACTTTTTCGAGGAAGATCTCGTTGTTATTGTGCCACAGCCAGTCACCCTAGCGCTTCCTTGAACCTGCCGGATCAGAGAAAAATCAAATGATCATACAACCGAACAAGATCTACAGAATACAGAAAAGAAAGGGAATAAAAAATCATAAAGAACAAGATACTCCCTGATCCGAACACGTAGGAGTCGAGACGAAGGTGAGTTGCCCCACAAAAACGCCCTCTCTCTCTTAGCGGGACTCCTTTTCCTGCAGATGAGATGGGTAAAGAAAAAATGCAAGATGTATCTTGAATAAAGCTCAGTATAGAAGAGTAGCAATGCCAATCATCAAATCATCAAACCATCCACAAGATACACAGAAGAATAATCCCAGACAAAAGTCTCTTTATTAAATTCCGGTGCCAAAGCTCTTGAATTACAATGGGGGGGTCACCTCTCTTAAATAGTTTGAGAGAGACGTAAACCCTAACTTTTCTTTTTCATCCAATAGTTGAGATTAGAACATCATCAACGGTGGAGATCAACAATACATAAATCATCACATGGATGAAATGACTAAGTCAAAGAGGGGGCGCACTTTGCTCAAGGACGCCTATCCTAAGTCAAAGTCACAATATAACATAAGTTGTGACATGATAGCACATAGGATGGGGTCACCAGGGGCTTAATTCACCCTAGGCCACTTTTACAACTTCAAACTATATAATATAACAGTGAAATACATCATTAGCCATGAGGGGGGGCGCCCCTTGGGGGGTTTTCCTCACTGGCTAAGCCATAAATAAAATAATTTGTACATCTGCTGACTGTAAATTGCTGAAGGACTGTCCAGGATGTTGATATACATCATCTATCGAAATTCCAAGCCATTTCATTGACCCAGGAGGCCAAATCGATTTTTTCAGTGATTTCTCTAGTTCATTTTTTGCTGGTACAACCTCTAGAAAATGATAAATCCACCATAACTCGGTCCAGGGTGCGAACTGGGGAAAATTGACTGCTTTGGATGATTTGGAGACATAGAAGAACGGTATAAGTGACTACTCATACCCCTTGGAACACTGAATTGCTATAGGAGAACCCAACATACTGCCATTTGTAATAAAATTTGATCATTTGGCCAATAATAAAGTGATAATAATCACTTTTCAGGAGAACCGGGGCCAAACTCTCAAAACTGAAGCCACAGTATTTGTCCTGGGCATTTCTGGAACATATATAGACCATGTTGTATTTTGAGCCACTTCCTTGGGGACCCTGTCTGACTTTGGTCAACTGGGTTGACCAGGTCAAAGTACCCAAACTGAAGGTGAGAAACTGTATCCATATGATCCTGTAGGCATCCAAGGTAAGAAATGCTCCAATAATGTATATCAAAACCAAGCATAAATCAGTTATTCATAATCATGATGACAGATAATAATAATAATAATAATAAGATGTACCTATGATTTTGAGAAATCTTGGAACTTTCTGGAAGTTTGATTGTTCATGCCATACTTACAAAGTGTAAACAATGTGTTACAGAAGGGTGAGGATGGAAGAACAAGGTCTAGGCAAAGGGAAATGACTTTCAACCGACTTTAACTCAGTGATCTATCTGAATATTGCATAACACACTCTACCAAGGTGACATATGTATGACAGATAGCAATAGGGGATGGAGGTGTCTCACAAATGGATAAAGTACTTGGATATGTTTCCCTTAGACTCTAACAAGTTTTCCTTTGCACTTTGGTTGCAACATAGGTCAACCTTCAAAGGCAGGTTCCCTAGAAGCCTTCTGGGTTTCAGTACTGACAAAGACCCAGCCTTTGAAAGCTAGTCTCACCCTGATGCCCTGTGGGGGCACATGAGCTGAACACTATACAAGGAGTGAGTGCTCATCCTTTGACCATCAACCTTTTCAAATCACTTTACATTTTACAAGAGAGCAGCTAGCCTACAAGAGCAGGTGCCCTGGAAAGCCTTCTGGGCTCCTGTAAATGACTAAGGCCTAGCCCCGCTGTCAGCTAGTAGTCCATAGCCCCAACGGGTTTGCCTCTCCCTGCCGCCTCTGTAGAGGGCAGATTGAGCCCTTACATTATACAAGGAATGAGTCCTCAAAATCGTGGCCACTAACTACTTTTAAACATTTAACTTTTGCATCCTTTAGATATAATTTTTATGTGTTGTGATGCTTTAGTGTTTAGCAACACTATTATGGTGGAGCACTTGCTTTGAGGACTACTAAAGGAGAACAACCTTGTGAACCCAACCACATACTTCATAGCCAGAGATACAAAGTAACATGGAGTCTATCATACATAGGGGTCACAATGGGGAAAATGATCTTCAATCTCACAAGTCTCAATCAGTCTAAGTCATGGGATAAAATTGAAGGTGAATGAACTAGATGGACGGGGACAAATGACATGGAACCATCCTAGCACCAAGGTTTACAATTTGTGCAAGCATGGCATGAACAACAATCTTCACATCAAAATCCTCAATTATCATAAAATAGGTTAAAGCACAATGGATATAGGCATAGGTCACCATAATCATCCTAACATGATAAGCATAGGTATCTGACATACATCATAGAGCAAAATCAAACCATGAAAGTGTATACCTGATTTCACCATATATACCTGTCTCCAACTGATAGGCCCCTCCATAACTGTGTGTACCAACTCTGATCTGTTGCTCTGCTGTAATGAACTAGATCACCACCAAAAGCATCTCAATGGACTCTTGAATCTCAGTCCTGGAAAGGAAAATCTGATGAACAAGGCTCTGCAATCACTGAAGTTGTAAAGATCCATGCCAATACTCCATGTGAAAAATAGGCTGGAATAGAAAAAGAGACAAGTTTATATGCTGCATCATGGTAGCCCAGCTACATAATGTATATGTGATAACATCTAGCTTCAACTGGGACAAGTTCTCTAATGAAGAGAGTGCTTGAGAGTCCAAAACACCATTAGCAACAAGCAATCCAGCACACCCAGCATTCTGATTCCCTTCCCTGCATTTACCTATTACCTACGCACATGGAAGCAAGAAATACCGGAGCAACATGTATGGGAAAAATATATGCAAAAATAAACTGACATGACATAAATGTTGGAAAGTAAAGTTCTGAAAAGTAAACTCTAATCTAATCATTCGAAATGCAAAAAAGAACTAAACACCAACAAGACATAGAAACTGGAAGACTCATGCATCAATTAGACAGAAAGATAGACTCAACTACTTCTCAGAGAGCTTATTCAAAATTTCAATCCTAACTACCCTACTCTAACCAATTTAAACAAGTGTTGAAGTAAAATCATAAATGCAATGCAACCACTTGCTGAACGAATCTATTGAGCTTTCTTTATGGTTAATGACCCAACAAGCCAGAGATGGTTGAAACCAATCTAACTTGTTGTTTGAAATTCAAAGAAAGATTTGGACAGTATGGAATGAAATCATGCCAAGGCTGAAATTGACTTTCTAGAAACTCATCCATCAAGATACTAATAGGATCATAAAAAGTATGCGAGTTTGTTCTTGATGGAAGAAGACAATATGACTCATGATTCAGCCACTCCAAACAGTTCTATGGTTTCTCCTCTACCCTACTAGGACATTCAATTTTATTCTCTCCAGAAAAAATGGGAGAATCAAAAGGGGACAAGTTGTAATGTAATGAAACTGTGAATGAGATCAAGCCCATTTGTTGTTCAAAAATGGAGAAAAGATGAAATTGATCTTTATATACCTTCTCCAACCACCCATAAGAAAGATATATAAATTGAAAAATATTATTCATCAAAGATGACTGAGAAGGGAAATGAAGCGCATTTTCTACAATTATGTGACCATGTTCAAACTCCTGACTGAAAATTTCAAAAGTAACAGCTTGATTAGAACACAAACCCATACAAGAAGACTCGAAAAGTTGGGATAAAAGGGTGGATTGAAAATTTTCTCCCAGATGACTTGGAATAATTGATCTCAGGATTTGATGAGAGAAAAAAGTTTTCAATTAAATTCCAGGAATGATTGCAAGATTTTTTGAAGCAAGGACAGTAACAACACATTGAACCGACACATCCTGATTAAGAATTGGATAAGGAATTTTATTGATAGCATTAGGACGAGGATGTTCACTTACAATCATATCATAATTACCATGCGATTGATCTTATTCCGAGATATGATCAAAATTTGATTCAAAATAATCGTCAACCAGGCAATGAGGATCTTTGATGGATTCACAACTAAGAGAATCAATTATAGATGGTTCCTGACAGTGATCATTTTGTTCTCCTTCTTTATCTGTGCCTTCTTGAGGTAATGATGGCAAGATTCTAATAATCTCCTCCTCTATATCAATATCAGGATCATAATCATGAAGGGTCGACATTTCCTCGTCATCATTCTCTTGTATCGAAGGGTCATTCAAAGGCATATTCATTGTTGGCTTAGGAGAGGAGCAATCAATTTGATAAGCAAAATTGCCAGCTATCTCATTATGGTTATCCTGATCATCTTTATCTGATTGTTCCTCAACAACACCATCATTATCTAGTTATATGGACTCATCAATCTTCTTACCCCATTCTTCTCTTAATAACTTTGTGAACATGTCATATCCAGTGATGGATCCTAGTGCTAACGTATATAACAAAAAATTAGCATTGCCTTCTAAAGATTCCCCGAGGGCTTGCATCTAGACATCTTCGTCCTTAGCACGATATGCTTCCATATAATACCAAACAACATCCAAGTGTTTTTCAATTGATTCGATTGCATTTGCATAGAAACGAGGAAACCCCTCACTGTATCCTTTTGGCATAGCATGAGGTGCCCCAGAAATTTCACAGAAGTCAAATGGAGAAGGTTTAGCTTGTTTCCTAACAGCTCTGCTTATAGGATTACAAGGATCATTCACTTGATGCTTACTCACTGGTCCACTCGGGTTGTTGGGAAATCTTTATTGCGTGGGTGGGGGAATTGGTGGGTATCATAAAGATTGTGATAACTAGATTCATACCCATAATCATGCTCAAGATCATCCTCATACCCATAGTCTGACCTCCATCTATCCCTTTCGTTTATTCGCCTTCTAGCTTCATTTATGTTTTAGGTTAATTCCTTCATGCATCTGATTAATACATCTAAATTCATTACGGTTTATGTGATGGGTTTGCTTCTCAGTGGAGTCGCGTTGTGGAGTCGTCAGGCAAACGAATTGTCATGTTTACCAACGGATAATGTCGTAGGAGAGATACAGATAATACAATGATTGTGCAAAAATTAAATGAATGGAAATGCAACCACTGGATTTAAAACCGGATGTGATATGAATGAATATAAACAGTAAAAGCATTCACAGACACCAGAGGTACGTAAAATGAACCAAGGTAAACCTCTACCTCCCCGACTTTAGCGCCAAAAATGTTATCAGGAATCTTGTAGTTGCCCCGTGAGGTGATCCTATTCAGGACGACAGAGGAACGGAAACCAAAGTCGTGACCTACGATATCCAAGACCCCCAAAAGAACTCGAATGTCACACCAGTCAAAGATATCGACACTTCAGACTCAGTGAAAACACAGAGCCCAGGGGGTGTCCCTATGACCAAGAAACCCTAAAACAAGTTAAATGAATGAGCAGTCGATGGAAACCTGGTGGAATCTCTTGGTAGGATGGTTAATTAGAGTTTAGAATGATGACCAAGAGAATTATTCAATCCAGGTGAAAAACCTCAAATTTACCCTAGGGGTTTATGCAGAAAATTGGTATCTAGGGCAAGATGGTGAAATTAAGTAAAATTGGATACTCAGATTGATTGTTGGATGTAAAATTCGGCAAATAAAGCTGAAACCAACAATACCCAGTTTGCGGTTTGTGAAATACCCACTTCCCCCAAAGGGGGTGTTTTTCCCCAAGTAGCAAGCTAGTGCTTTGGATGGGAAAATGGAGTCCGATTGTGATGAAACTTTAAACTTAAGGCTTTTATGTTAATTCCAAAGTGGGTTTTAAGTTTTATAGCTCGTCGTAAGCTAGAACCTATAGATCTACGAAATGAGGGTTTTAATATAATAGAATGATGAGCAATGAAGATACAGAAAATAAAGGAAGAGAAAATTACCTACGAGACATACCTGAATCTTATAGATGAGTTGAGGAACAGTGAAGAATGTCGCTTTCCCATCGAAATGAACTTTTTCGAGGAAGATCTTGTTGTTATTGTGCCACAGCCAGTCACCCTAACACCTCCTTCAACCTGTCGGATCAGAGAAAAATCAAATGATTAGACAACCGAACGAGATCTGCAGAATACATAAAAGAAAGGGAATAAAAAATCATAAAGAACAAGATACCCCCTGATCTAAACATCCAGGAGCCGAGACGAAGGTGAGTTGCCCCACAAAAACGCCCTCTCTCTCCTAGTGCGGCTCCTTTTCCTGTACATGAGATTGTTGGACACAATGTTTACACTGAGAGGGGGGTGAATCAATGTAAAGCCAATTTAAAACTTTTCTTAACTTATCAGAATTAACCACCAATTCATCACTCCACTATTCTACCAATTTCATAATCATTTCATAAACATCTTTCATATCATAAGCATTTGAATCATCAAGAACCATAACACAAAAGAACACAACACCATATAATTTTGTAATATTTTTGTATTAGTTTTGGACCGGCTACAACCGTGAGGTAAAATCAGCACCTACTGATATGAAGACCACCTACTCTGAATACAGGACCCTGCCTAGTTTTCTTAGACCCTGCTAAGAAGGGTTTGAGGTATCCTACCGTCAAAAGCAAGACAAGCTTGCGTTTACAATTAAAGCTCATTGTCACGTCATCTTTCTGTCCACGTCATCATTGTCATAGTAATCATCACTACTGCTGGTCATCTACTGCTGCAACACTCTTCAGCTCATCACTCTTTGGAATCTGCTTATCAATACTGATGCTGCCATCAACTTGTTATGTCTTGTCTGAGATCATCAATTAACTCATTTCATACAGTTCTTCATCTTGGTGTCATCATTCAGGCTATCAATCTCAACTTTGCTTCATCATCCACTTCAATCTTTCACTGCTGCCACTCATTAACTGCTGCTCATTATAGTTTTGCCTATGTCAAGACACTGCTCATGTCATTTGAAGCCCTCAACTTGCTATCATTGTCATGCCAGGGCTATTATGATATTTGTCACTGTCATACAAGTCATCACTATATCTCATCATATCATCATTACTATATAGTATATGCAACTGCGTATGAACATATCATCTCATCACTGGATGTATCATATCATCACTGGGATGTGTATGACTGCTGTGGAAGGTGACCTTAACTTGGTCTATGTATTGGCTAGCAGTAACACTTTAACTAACTACCTTCCAAGTCCTCTTTTCACTTATAACTCGTCATCATAGCACTAGATACTTCACTTTATATGCACTATCATTAAAAGAAATCTTTCCAACTAACTGCTGCTTCAAAACTGTGCATTAGGGTATTGTTCATACTTGTGTCATCAAAACTCATAGTGCACCATTACAACAGGGTTTGTATCATGTTTGCATGCATCAAAGCATCATCATAAATCTTCACATATTACTGCATTTAAATGTCATTGTATTTAATGTACATTACTGTACATGCACTATCGCTTTTGTAGTGATGGCTTATATCCACACAGACCAAAACTTTGCCAACTACCTGCTGCTTTAAAGACTCGGATATTCACCTTGACTGTATACTGCTATAAGTATCTTTCACCATTGTATGTGTGCTAGGGTTACATGCTTATAGGGTTTGCATTATCATTAGAATATCATTAGCACCATCATATGGTGTCATACATACCAAGTGTAGAGAACCTTAAACAAACTTCAGACTTCAATTTGAATTAGAGCTATGTATGATGACCTCAAACTGTTCAACCTCGGACTATTGGAGATGACTGTGTGAATTGCAGACCTCAACTTCATCAAACTCGGGACTGAAAAGAATCCAACAATTCACATGTATGTTGCAACAAATGTTGGTAAAACCCCAAG
This sequence comes from Pseudotsuga menziesii, assembly GCA_001517045.1. NCBI lineage: Eukaryota > Viridiplantae > Streptophyta > Pinopsida > Pinales > Pinaceae > Pseudotsuga > Pseudotsuga menziesii. Next base: position 12,805 of record LPNX010533935.1, on the reverse strand, counting down.
ACAAAGTCCACAATGGACTGCTGTAGAAACTCATAAAGATTAGCCCCAAAAGAATTCAGATCTCTGCTGCTTATGCTAATATACTCCCAGCTGCTGTTGATGACTGCCGAGGGTTCCCAAGACAAGAATTCGAGACTGTTTTGCTTCTCTGCAATTTCTGGTCTACTGCTGCTGCAATTGGTTACCATCAAAATTCAGATTGTTTAGGGCATCAATTTTATCCTCTACTGTTGCCACCGTATTCTTCCTTTAGCTCCAATTTCAGACTTGGTTTTGTCAAGAAAGTCATTGTCTACTGCTCCACGAAACTTTTACAGTCTGCAAAATTCGGACTGTTATTTCTCTGCTGCTGCCACTTTTCTCTGCAATTTCGGATCTGCAAAAAATTGCAGTTACTGCTCCTTCGTTGCCTCAGTCCAGCCTCAGTCAACGAAAAATCACAGAGCTAAAACAAATCCACGAAATCATTATAATTTTCAATGATTCTTCATTGGTATTTATACTAGTTTTCACCATAAATTCTGGAGCCGACCTGCTAAAAATTATATATATATTCAATTCGAATTTGAATTTTTTGTAAATTCCTTAATGGGTCGACTTCCAATAAATAAAAATTTTATTTTTATTGTTTGAAAACCTTGGCAGCCGAGTAGGTTATATTACTCAATTCCATATGCCTTCACCATACCATTGTTTAATCCTTTTGAGAGTTGTTTTCCCCTTTTTCTTAGGACTGTCATAAGAGAATGTGGCATGCCATATCATAAACAAGCATTGGTTCCAAATTTTATGGTTTGCAAGAGTGTAGGGATATCAAAGTCTTTACATATGCATCCATGGAAGAAGTAAGGGTGTAATATGCCAAGGATCATTATGTGTTCATTAAGCCACCACGTCCAAGGATCAAGGTCCACCATGTGTTCAAGACTTGTGGGTTTAAGGACCAAATCATCAAGTGGAAATGTCCATCATCTATGTGGGTGCAAAGTACCAAATCATAAGGGCTTACCAACCTCAAGCTCATCAAATGGGTTTCAAACACTACATCCAAGTGCCATGTGGGATTTTAAGGTCCAAATTACCACATGTGAAGTTACCAGCATCATGCAACCATCATCAAGTAGCCACGTGTGTGGGTATCACATGCACGGGTGTGCTAAGATCATATAGAGCCCAAGTGCCATCATACCACCATGTAAGTTAGTGCCAAACCTTCTCATGCACTAAGACCATCTCCAAGTCCTTGTTCATCTTTGTCCTTTGTCATTAATGTTGTCATCAATGACAACACCATATTCATCAGAGATGTGTAAAGAAAAAATACAAGATGTATCCCGAATAAAGCTCAGTGTAGAAGCGTAGCAATGCCAATCATTAGATCATCAAACCATCAACAAGATACATAGAAGAATAATCCTAGACAAAAATCTCTTTATTAAATTCCGGTGCCAAAGCTGTTGAATTACAATGGGGGGGTCACCTCTCTTAAATAGTTTGAGAGATGCGTAAACCCTAATTTTTCTTTTTCATCCAACGGTTGAGATTTGAACATCATCAACGGTGGAGATCAACAATATATAAATCATCACATGGATAAAATGACTAAGTCTAAGAGGGAGCGCACTTTGCTCAAGGACGCCTATCATAAGGCAAAGCCACAATATAACATAAGTTGTGACATGATAACACATAGGATTGGGTCACGAGGGGCTTAATTCACCCTAGGCCCCTTTTACAACTTCAAACCATATAATATAACAGTGAAATACATCATTAGCCATGAGAGGGGGCACCCCTTGGGGGGTTTTCCTCATTGGCTAAGCCATAAATAAAATAATTCATACATCTATTGACTGTGAACTGCTGAAGAACTGTCCAAGATGTTGAGATACATCATCTGTCGAAATTCCAAGCCATTTCATTAACCCAGGAGGCCTAATCGAAATTTTCAGTGATTCCTCTAGTTCATTTTTCTCTGGTACAACCTCTGGAAAATGATAAATCCACCCTAACTCTGTCCAGGATGTGAATTGGGGCAAACTGACTGCTCTGGATGACTTGGAGACATAGAAGAACGGTATAAGTGACTACTCATACCCCCCTGGAACACTGCAGTGCTCTAGGAGAACCCAACATACTGCCATCTATAAAAAAATTTGATCATTTGGCCAATAATAAAGTGATAATAATCACTTTTTAGGAGAACTGGGGCCAAACTCTCAAAACTGAAACCGTAGTATTGGTCCTGGGCAGTTCTGGAACATATGTAGACCATGTTGTATTTTGAGCCACTGCCTTGGGGACCGTGTCTGACTTTGGTCAATTGGGTTGACAAGGTCAAAGTACCCAAACTGAAGATGAGAAATTGTATCCATATGATCTTGTAGCCATCCAGGGTAAGAAATGCTCCAATAATGTATATCAAAACCAAGCATAAATCAGTTATTCATAATCATAGCGACATATAATAATAATAGTAATAAGATGTACCTATGCTTCTGAGAAATCTTGAAACTTTCTGGAAGTCTAATTGTTCATGGCATACTTACAAAGTGTAAACAATGTGTTACAGATGGGGGAGGATGGAAGTACAAGGTCTATGCAAAGGGAAATGACTTTCAATCGACTTTAACTCAGTGATCTATCTAAATGTTGCATAATACACTCCACCAACGTGACATATGTATGACAGATAGCAATAGGGAATGGAGGTGTCTCACAAATTGATAAAGTACTTGGATATGTTTCCCGTAGACTCTACCAATTTTTCCTTTGCACTTTAATTGCAACATAGGTATTATTGGGGCTTTTCACCTGGATACTCGAAATCTCTTGGTAATCGTTCTAAACTCTAATTAACCATCCTATTAAAATATTCCACCAATATTAACATATTCCACCAAGTTTCCCTCGGTCATCTTAATCATTCTCCTTGTTTTAGGGTTTCTTGGTCATAGGGACGCCCCCTGGGCTCTATCTTTTCACTGGGTCTAAAGTGTCAGTATCCTCTACTGGTGCGACATTCGAGTTCTTTCGGAAGTCTTGGATATTGTAACTCACGAATTTGGTTTCCTTCCCTCTACCGTCCTGAATAGGATCACCTCACAGGGCAACTACAAGATTCGTGATAACAAGAAATTTAAACAAGACTAGCCAACACAATATTGCAAGGATGGAAAAGCCACTTCACTTGCAAGGTGTGGGCACAATAAAGAATTTGAAGCAAGAAAACAAACTAACTCTAGTCACTCAAACCTCTTTCCGAGTAGAAATGGTGGGGCACAAACCAAATTTGATGAAACAAACTAAAGTAATGCAACTATTCCTAGCCCTTCCTCTTTTACTTACAAGGGTGGGAGAACCCAACTTCTTTTGCAGGCAATCGATGGCAACTTCTAAAGAAAATGAATGGTTAACCTAACCACACAACCCTCTTCCTAAAAAGGAGATGGGGCAAGCAATAGAAAAATAAATACTAGAAATTAAACCAAATAACAAATCCTAGCCCCTCTTCACTTGCAATGCAAGGGTGGGCAAGCCCAACTTCCTTGCATGAAAGGGATGGCTAAAAAATGACTTCAAATATAACTTGGAAACAACTAAATAATCAAGTCCAAAAAACTCTCTTGAACTTGTTCCAATGAAAATAATAAAATTTGTTGTAGATCTTAGTGGGAAAGAAAGAGAGGAGAGATTTTGATCACTTTAGGCAATGACTTTAGTCTCTTTACAAAATTTTGTCATTCTAATTAATGGCCAATTTTCTAATTTTCTTGATTGACTTAGGAAAATGTGTCCAAAACCCTGTCAAAACTTAATGTATTGACTCAAAACTTGGTCCAAGGGTGTAGGGGGTTTCATGCCATTGATTTTGAGTACTTGCACCCCTATTTGTGGGCATTAGGTGCCACTTAACCCTATTTACATTACAACTTTTTTATGTCGAGGGACAATTTTTAATCACCAAAAATTAAAAAATCCTAGGCAAAACTTAATGAAATCCCGCAAGACTTTGGATAATGTTTAGCATGGTAACATGCAACACTCCTAGACCTTAATTATCCCATGGGCTCAATCATTAGAACGTCTTTCACCGCTTTCGAGGAATTTTTGAGTGAAAAACTCAGATAATTAAAATCACTAAAACACTTGATGAAAGGAATTCCCTAATGATAAAGTCCTAGGTAACTAAGTTTTACAAAAATTGACCCTCAGGCTGACAGATCATTACAAAATCCTTTGCAGGGGTGTGACAAAATTTCATAGAGAAGAAAAAGATGAGGAAGGGGCAGAATTTCCCTGCTAAGTCTTCTGGAGCTTGAGAAAAAATTGATCTAAGTGCACCTTGATCATCTTAACTGTACATGGTACATGGTTTCCCACCTAGTTGGTTAGGTGGTCAATAAGTCTGAAACGTCGGTTTTGAAACCTTTACATAGGTTTCCATACGTTATCTTATTCATTCCCCTGTGAACATAGATTCTCTCATATTTGCAATTTTGAGTTGTGTTGTAATCATTTCTTACATGTGAATGTCTTGTTCTAATTCACGTGCTTTAAGTTTCAATTTCTTGTGATACATTGGCTCATTAAAACAATTTTCACTTTCTCCATTGTTCAAGTTATTGCTATAATTCATATGTGGATGCCTCTTAATGATTCAAAGATGGTAATGACTTAAATTGTGAATGCTATGAACGTTTTTCTTCAATCCACATGCTATCATTCTTGAATAACTTTTTTTGATTCATTGTCTTGATAGAACAATTCGTACTTGCCTAATATTATGAGTTGGTTCTCACATGTGAATGCAATGACTTAATTACTTCTTGGAATATAATAGCTCATTTATCAATTCACACTTTTTGTTTCTCTTGGAATTATGAGCTTCTACATAATTTACACATGTGGATGATTAATGGCTCATACACTGTTCATGATACAAATGCCATATGCTCATATGATACATTGGTTATAGTTCTCCAACAAACAACCTTTATTTTGCTTTATGTGTCATGCTTTACCTTCACATGATCATCATTCAATCATTAACTTGGAGTGCGTCTTAAACCTTAATCATATATCTCATTTCTAGGCACCTCTTCCTGAAAAAATAGAGCTACATCATTACCTAACGTGAATCAAACCCTTATTTGGCCTTGGGGAAAGTTTGGCTAGGGTCTCTCCCTTGGTTAGTCTAGGCTTGTTCACTGTTAAGTCTAGGATACCTAAAAGAGGAGCTTCTTCCGTTAGTGACACGTTGGGGAAAGTCCATAGTTGTTTGCTGATTTCTTGCCATTCAATTGGATGCTAGGTTGTGCATAAACAAGTTGGAACCTTTTCCACTCAGGTACAATTTGGGAGTTAACAGTGTTACCGCCTAATTCCCACCTCGGGTCACATGGCAGAAATCTTCAAGCCACTGGGTGCGACCTTGGGGGCAAGCAAGAATCAAGTGTTGTCACTTGATCTTGACTCCTCCGTCTAGGTTCTCTCCTAGCGAAGCCAAGGGGGGTGGTCCCTAGTAAAATAATCTAAGGCTGCTTTAATCTATAAAACAACTAATCTAGGAGATGTAATGAAATAAAATATTGAAACTAAGATGAATTGCAAATAATTTAAATGACTATCATATAAAATAACATTCCATACAACACATTGATTAACTTAAATATCAACAACAAATAAGAATGCCAGATAGACCAGTGCTAATGGAGTGCTTGCGTGAATGAGGGTTGCCAGTGATGTCTCAATAAGTATTGCAGTTGTCTCAGTTGGTTCATTTTAAATTAATTAGATGAGTGATTAAGGAGTGGGTTGATTCTTGGTCAATTTTATTAAAAGTGTGGTAATGATCTAATTATTAAGGGAACAGGGTATTCCAAATATACCCAAGGGGTACGTGGAATATGTTTGGATTTACTAGGAAGTGGCTGTCACAGTGACGTGTGGGCTAGATGGAGTCGTGGGGTTGTGTTCAACACTACACCAACAAGGGTGTAGCCTAACGGGGCCCCGCGATAACTTTCTAGTAGTTTCCACTTCACTTGCAGAATTTCCCCACTAACAAGTAATTCGAGAAGTGTCAGATTTTCACTTTGGGAATTTTAATTGGAGTGTGAAACTAATTACTAGTCACTTCAATTCCTTTATGGTTGTCCCACTGATCTAGCCAATGGCTTGTAGTGGTCACAAGAGCATACGGGGATTGAAGCCTTGTTTATTTTAAGAGTTTTAAGCTTAAATGTGAGTTGTTTAAATCACAGAACCGATACTCTCGTTTCCGAGAACACAGTCGGATTCGTTAATTTTTAACCTAGGAAAGTAAAAAAAATTTAAAAAGTGAAAAAAGATGTGAATCTCCCCAGGGGGGATGGGGTGTGGGAAATTGGCTACCCACTTGTTTCTCTTTTTACAATGATTACAATGAAGAATACTAGTGTTCCTTTGTAGGATAGGAAACACCAATTTACAAGTTTTAAGGCCTTGGAAAAATAGCCATAGAAGAAAGAGTGAGAAGAGGGGTCTTCGGATGGCTTAGATCTTCAAAATTTCACCAGAGTTCCTCTCTACTCGATCACCTTTTTCTGCAAAACAACGAGTTAATATGAGCCAAAGATGCTAGATAATCATTTAAAAGCATAAAAATTTAACAAAATTTTCAAGTACTTTAAAGATAGAAAATTTTAAATGCCAAATTAATACTTGTTAGAAGCTAGATCCTCTAAAATATTACTTTTTAAAATCAGATCTGAACTTTCAAATGCAAATGTAAATCAAATTGATAAGATATTCTTAGCTATGAACTAAGACTAGTAACTGAAAGAAAGATTGAAATTTGTTTCAGAAATGTATCACCAAGCTTGAACGATAAGCAAAGAAAGGAAAAGAGATGTCCACTAAGTGTTGCCAGTGGGATGAAATCTTTTCTTCAAGAACTACTGAAGAAGAAGTAGAGCTAACATGCTCATCCAAACCTCCAGCTTAGGTAACCTGTAAAAACTCTACAAAACTTGCAATGGGGATTAAATGTTGGTGTTACCCACTAACAAATACTTAACAAAAGTATGAGTTCAAGCAAGAATAATCATAAATTCATAAGCATTCTATTACAAATAACAATAACAAGCAATCATGAAAGTATTACTTCCTATCTTAGTAGAACATAGTTCCCTTCAAAAGCAAGCAATCCCGAACATATACAAGCTTGCAAAAAATCTACAGATTATCTCAATATTGCATAAAAGAACATACATCCGAACACCATAGACCACACTTGCATCAGCCTCCAAAGCCTTTTATTAATCAATGATGAAAAAATTACAACAGAGTACAAGCAGAGGTTCCATACTTCCTGATGTCGAAATGAAGAGAACTTGTTCTCTTAAATAGAAAAGCTTAGCATGATAGCTTTGCGTGAGTTGCATGTGAGTTGGATCCCCATGCTTTGGGGCATAAAGAAGGCAATTATCAAAATGCCAAAAGCTTAACCTCAAACCAAATCTCTTTCTTGGGAAAAACGCCCCTCTTGGGAAAAAATCCAATTTGATATTTAACAACCATTTCTTTCCTTTTGGTGACTTGTAACTCTTTAGGAATAATTCTATTTACCTTTGCCAACTCACAGAAACTGATTTCGGCAAGTTTCTTTTATTTTTTAATTGCCGAATTTTTTAATTAACTCATTTTTTTGTCATTTTTGGGTTTTTCGAGTAATATTTAATTTTGGAGATAAATAATTACTCGAAAACATAGGAAAGTGGGTTTACGGGTTAAGTGGGTGCTCTGAGTTAGAAAATAAACATCCCCATGGCCAAAACAACCTCCTAGCCTCACTTTTATGACTTTTTGAACTTTTACAATTGATTTATTAAAAATAAGCCTGTAAAAACGGAAAAATAAAAATAAAAATAAAAAAAAATAAAAAAAAATAAAAAATAAAAAATAAAATTTTTTTTCAGAAATTAAAAAAACTTATGGGGGACTTAGGACATGTTCATAATGACTCAAAATAATGATTAGCATGGTAATATACATTGACACATAGGTTTTAATAACATCCCAAGGCCTAACCACCAAGGCAATTATTCCAGCTTTGGAGGCTTGAGTGAAAAACTCGGAAATTATTTATCGTTTAAAAACGATAAATACTGAACAAGGAAAAAACACCCTGGAATAATGCATTGATAACTAATTCCTAGGAAACCAAACCTTTTACATAAAGTCATCATGCTAACTCATTTTATTACAATTCTCCATGGGGTATGAACATGTTAAAAATAAATAAAAAAGGGCCTAAGAAGACCTGGATGGACTTCTTAACTTAAAAATTGAACAAGTAGCTATTCATCTTTGGCGGCTCACTTAAAAGTCCAACTAAGTGCAACTCAGGTGGTAACAAACATGACCTTATATCCTATTGATTTTCATTGGCAAAAACCTCATGTGAGGGCTAAACATAAAGATTTTGTTCTCATATTTAAACCTGGACACATTTAAGTACAAGTTAAAATTTATGTAAAGGCCTGCTTTGAATTTTAAAGAAAGCTTCACCAATTTGCTTCTTTATTGAATTTGGGTACATGATGGTTAGTTTCTATGCAGTGTGAAGAATGTATATCATCTCTGGCTTGTGTTTGTAGATGAGCGTGTATCCACAAACACATTTTAATGTCTCTCCAATGTTTGCAGAATTTAGATTTTCTCTTGTATCTTAGCAACTGAAAAAAGTTTATAAGGTGCTTCTACACTATTTGCATGTGATAAGATCCTTTGACGTATTAAATATTCTGAGCAGTGTTTAAATGTGGTGTAGGAAACTTGCAGACAAAGTAGCAGCAGCTGGGCACTTTGTGGTTGTTCCTGATTACTTTTATGGGGAACCATTCATACCAGAAAGTGGCACAGTGAAAGATTGGGTTAAGCGTCATGGGCATGTAATGTTTTTTGACTTTTTTTTTAATTTTTATTTTGTAATCTTAAATTTGGCATATGAAATGTGTGCCTGTATTATTTCAAGATACTGTATTTGGAAATATGTTGAACGACTCAAATTAGGTCCTTGAATACAAAAAACTCCTTTTATTTATTTATTTATTATGCTTCATATATTACTTCAGAGAACAAATAAGTACATCAGGATTCAAAGAGGTTACATCATGCAAATAGACCACATGGGTGCTAGGTAGTCTTGATCCACAAAAGCGAAAAAGGGTCAGCATATGCTCTGGCGTTCCACAGGGAGGGACTCTACATCATGACAGAATGTACAGAGGTGAACTCTCATGAGTAGAGCCAACTATTGCTTAAAGCTCTAGAAATCCCCAAGAGTAAGGGGATGAGGAATCTCATTGAATGTAACTTTACAATGATTTCTTCAAAGAATCAAATTGCAATGTAACAAACTGAATGCTAAAGCAATTTGCAACTGTCCCCTTCCATGAGAGTGGAGCTATGACATGGGACTGAAATTCCGCCTAAAACCAAGGAAAATAACTCTAGCTGGCCAACATTTCCAAAAAACGTGTTGAACCGCCTCCTTACCACACAATGCACATGCTGAAATGTAATGCCAACCTTGTGCAAAACGCAAACTATGATTGATAGCTAATATTTGATGAAGCAGAAACGACCCCAAAACTTTATGTTTAAAGGAGGCATGAGCCCTCCAAATGCATGGACACCTCCTCAGTGATCACTCCATGGGATCTCAAAGGCCCCATATTTTATTTAAGTGGGTATCTAGATCAAAGGAGCGCCTAACTAGCTTACAAATACCCTATCCTTTATTTCATAGATATAAATAGCCTTCTTAGTTCTCCATCTCCAGTCCCTTCATCCCCCAAATTTGTATTTCATATAAACAACTTTCCAGAATCACACAACAAAGACCCTCTAAAACAGCCTTGTCACCATCAGAAATCTTTTAAGCATGGTTAAGAGTCCTCCACATGTGCCATTGCAAGGTGTTTTGGTTCCACTAGTCCTTCCAAAACTTCAATTCCTTCCTAGCAACATTTTACCTGCATAATTTGGTGAGAGTCCAATTTCACCCCCTGAAAACTAGATCGTCGAAATTTACTAGGATGCTAACTCATAGGCATTCCAGGGCCCCTCAAACTGCCAATAGAGAAATCCGAAGACAGTCTACTAAGTTGCCGAGTCCCGACACCCCCCTGAGCAAAACTGAACCTAGGATCACAAATGCCTTAACATTACTGATAATGTTGCAGATTTGAGAAGGGCCTCTAATTCCTTCAGTTTTTTGAGCTTGTTGAATTTGGTGATGCACTAAGCCCTACCAATGGCCATCCCCTTCTACTCCTTGTATCACTAATTTGCTAGTAATACCCATCCATTGGGATTTTACATCAGCACCGCCCAAATCCCCTTAAGCTCGGGTAAGGTACATATGTTTCAACTTTCAGGTCACTAAAGGAAGCCCCTTTGCCCATCCATGTTTGCCCCAAAGAAATCTCCATCGTCTGCTCTAGGGTTTTATAAACTGATTGGGAAGGAAAAAGACATGACAAGTAATGCAAATGTTCTAATGCTAAGATTTTGTCCACAACTTTAATTCACCCTACAAGTGGCAAGTCAGATCAACCTAAGCCAGAAGCTTCTTTTCAAATTTTCCCATGATCCACCACCAAGTGATCTTTAGGAAAATATGACAACCCTCCATCCAGCAAACAATCGATGCTAGATCTCGTAAAATGCCTCTCCAAAAAATGATTAGAGAGCCCCCATGATTTTGTCATATCACTGCCACAAACATGATTATCCATAGCCTCAAATCACTTAAAACTAGAGGGTGGCTCTGTTGCCCACCTATTTCGACTAGGTGGCAACTCCATGTACATAGAGATGTACATAGTTGTACAAGTTGTACCTTGGAAAAATCTAAGGATTTTTTCCATTTCTGCAGGGCAATTGCCCCTTTGTAAAACGAAATGTCCGCTCCCCTGCGTGGGAAAATTAATGTAATTATATGTGCTAGTGTGGGTCATATGATATGGATGCCACACCATGGAACTGGTTATAAGGGAAGTCCCCTCATCGAGTGTTTTTTCCCTTTCCAATTAATCTTGTTGTTTAAACAGTTTTAATTGGTTTGGTTTTTCACTCAAAATCCTCCAAAGTGGTGACGGGCGTTCTAATAGTCAAGTCCATGGGGTGGCTAAGGGTTCAAAATGTTCTTCGTGACCATGCTAGACATTTGTATAGAGTCTTGCGGAGTTTCGTTATGTTGTTGTGTTTTTATTTATTTTTTCTAGTTAATTAATGTCACCCCTTGGTGGTTAATTAACTAAGTTTTGATGTAATAATGTAATTGCTCAAGCACTGGCACTTTGTAATAGGGGCTATGAATGCAAGGTAAATTGCTATGAAACCCCCTAAGCCATTGCTTCGAGTCCCATGTCATTCTGATAAGGGGTTAAGGAGATACACCATTTTTGGCTAAGCAAGGTCTATTTTTCCTAGGGAATTAATTAATTTCCCTAAGTCAAAAATTTAAATTATTTGATTTTGAAGGAAAAAATCAAATAAGGCCATGGTAATTAAGTTTGGGGGATCGCTAAGCATAGCCAAAATTTGATAAACCCTCCATGGTCAAAATAAATGTCTTAAGATCTCCTAAGTGGGGCGTCCCTTTTGCCT